>JACXSJ010000681.1:26198-149306 GCA_014851325.1 Pentalonia nigronervosa | reverse complement strand
GTAAAAAATAAAAAAATATATTTTAATCTATAATCAAAACCATTTGACATTTTAAAAAAGTTACTTAATTTTTACTATTATTATATTCGTATTTCGCACAGAGAAACCCAATTTTCTATAATTTGCTGCAACGGTCATCATCGCTGATATACACTAACTATAGTTGGCTGTAAATAGTTTATATTTTGTTCTGGGAAGATAAAGATAGATCCCTCTAGAGTTTTTATTGTTATAATATAATATACCAACTGTAGCTATGTTAGCTATTCATAAAAACATAACCTTTGACGTCAAAGAAGTAATTGATGAACAAAAAAACCTCAACAATTAGATTATATTTTATAGTGTTTATTAATTATATGTTATAATATATTTTGATTTGTATTAGCTATTCTGTTTTATAAATAGTGTTTATTAATTATAAGCTATAATTTATTTTGACTTGTACTAGCTGATCTTGCACGGCGTTCCCCGTGATAAATTATTGCCTTCTTAAACTCTGCAGAAAGTAAGCTGCACAAATATTTTTAATTGTAAACGAGTCAATTTTTCAAAGCTATGTACTCGCACTGCATCCTAGAACAACTGATACATAATTACTCGTTATAAAATCAAGATTTTCCTAAATAAATCATTGCCAACTATATTTATATCAAGTTTTCATAACAGTTATGAAATATTTAATACAATTTTGAAAATTGTATCTAGTCATAATAACTATTTAATTTTCTATAACAAAGGCAATAATATATAATATTATGTATAATATGTAATATGTATATACGTATACAAAAAATATTAGATATTTGTTTGTTGAAACAAAATTTCTATGCGCTCTCATCTATAAAATGTGAATTTTTTAATTCTCTTCTTATTGCATATCTAGAGCATTGGAGGAACCATTATTAATAATTTCAAGTTCATACGTTTTGTTATTTTTGAGGAGCGATTAATATATGGATTTTATATAATATATAAATAAAAAATGTGTTGTAAATAATTTGTTTAAAATGTTCAATATAAATTATTTTACTGTGTATACTATAGTGGTATATTAAAAAAATAACAGCTGTATGATGGAGAGGAGGAAAGGATAAGTGGGCAAAGCACTCCAACTAAAGTGAAAAAATTATTCACACCCCACCTTTCACTAGAACAATTTTATAACTACGCCACTATTTACACTACTCACAGAAAATTAAAACTTTAGTGAAAATTCCATACCTATTATAATCAATTTTCATTTAAAGAAATTTTCGTAGAACGAAATTTTTTTGAAAACCAAACCAAATTATAACTTATATACCTAAGACTTAATAAATATAACTTTTTATAAGTTTTGTTTTGTAATTATTCAAAATTATGTAAAAATTAATTTTCTAAAACATTAATATTTTACAAGAAAATGAATAGTACACATTTAAAAGTAACATTTAATATTATATACTAATAAACTATAATTATTGTACCTATAGCTATTATATCTACATAATTTATTCTGTTAGTTTGATCAAAACGTGTCTTGAGATTAAATTACTAGTTACAAGTTACTCTCACATACGCATCTCAGCTGATCACGGACCTCGGTGGCTTTCGGGTTTTTATCAGGTCACCGATACAATTTTTTTTATCAATTTTCAATTATTATCAAAAAGTTAAAAAATACAATAATTATAATGCAGAAAAAGGAATTATAAGATTTTAACTACAAATATATTTCGGTAGGACTTTCTTTAGGTTTCCCTCTAATTGTGTATATATATGCTACGAATAAGTTTGTTTTTATAGTTTATGATTTTTAAAATACGTAACGACATTATATGAGACAATCGAATTTATTTGTTGTTTCTTGATAGAAATAGTATGTATTTCAATCTATGTTTGTTCAATATGATTTCAACTAAAAAAAAATTTTTCATTTTTCACTAAAATATATTTGAAGGTCATACGTATTTTAGATAGTTATATTGAGCTCTGACCTTCAATTATATATCTTGTTTATAAGTTTGTAACAGTCTTTACGCATCTGCTATATTGAACACACCTAATTTCTCTATACAGAAATATTTTCCAGTTTTTATTTAGTTAAATTTTAAATGTTTGTTCATCAACGGATATGTTTTGTTCATAATAATTGAATAAATTTTATTTTAGTCTAAGAAGTATGATTTAAACCACTGTGTTTATTTATTACAATCAAGTTACACGTAAGTAATTAAAATATTTTTAAAATTAACAAATAATATTTTCTGATAAGATAAGATTATTTTGAATAAATACTTAGATATTTTTTTTCATAATTGTTTTTATTATTTTATTTTTTAGAAATTAAAGTTAAAGTGTAAAACCGATAGTTATATTGATAGGTACTACCTAT
Organism: Pentalonia nigronervosa; assembly: GCA_014851325.1. Taxonomy (NCBI): domain Eukaryota; kingdom Metazoa; phylum Arthropoda; class Insecta; order Hemiptera; family Aphididae; genus Pentalonia; species Pentalonia nigronervosa. Next base: position 146,929 of record JACXSJ010000681.1, on the reverse strand, counting down.
AATCTATGGAAAAATTTTGAATGATGACAAAATAATCACTTCTTGTCCAACTATGTACCTAATGTTCTCCACCACATTGAGCTGAGACGGTGTAAATATACGAGTGTTGAATATAAACCATCATATTTTCTTATTACTAAATTCAGATTAGCAAAAAACAAAAAATGAAATTTATTTCGATACTGTTACTTATAGTATTTTATTGTGTTCTCGAAATAAAATCTTCAAACATACTGGTTTTTGTACCTTCGCCTTGGAAGAGTCATATCGTGTCATTTGAACCATTGTTTTTGGAATTAGCACATCGAGGTCATAATGTAACAGTGGTATCAAAATTTGTTGTCAAAAATCCACCAAAAAATTTTACACAAATTGTTCCCAAATATGAGTTGGATTTTGAAGCAGGTAATTAAAAAAAATTAAAATTACGATACAAATAAAAATTTAAAATATGATATTGTTAACTTATATGTTTACAATATAAATAAAAAAAATTATATTAATAAATACAATATTTATAATTAACAACTATTAAAGATTTTTTTATGTTGCCTATTTTTTAAACAGCAATATTTAACGAGTTACACACGCCAATACTTAATATACCCTTATCACTACGACACTACCTATTTTCAGTTTATCAACAATAATAGTATTAGTTTTACAAAATTATTTTATTAATGCAATTTATTAATTTTAATGTTTATAATGTTTTATTTAATTTTAGTATTGGACACTGTAATGCAAGAAAGTAACAAATATTTATTTTTTTTTGAGGAAATATATATGCGAAATATAATTGGTATCAAAATTACTGAAACTTATATATCATCTCCAGAGGTACAACATTTTATCAAGGAAGATCAAACTAAGTTTGATTTGGTAATTGTAGAATCATTTTTCCAAGATTGTACAATTGCCATGGGTCATAAATATGGTGCACCAGTAGTTAGTATCGTTCCGGTAGCGCCTGGTGTTAGTATTTCTCGTCATGCAGCCAATCCTTCGCATTTTTCTTATATCAAAGATTTTAATTTGAACGCTGGGAAATCACTTAATTTCCAAAATCGAATACTTAATACTTTATTTGGTTTGAACGGTCTGTTTATTGAACCAATTATGTATATTCCACGATTAGAAAAGTTGATGGATACATACTTTCAATACCCTGGATATGAAAACAGACCAACGATGACAGAGATGCTCAAAAATATATCACTTAGCTTAATCGATTCTGATGTAGCAATTCTTAGCCCACGACCTTACGTTCCAAATTTCATTGAAGTTCCTGGTATACACATACAACCTACAAAGAAAATGAGCAAGGTACTATGTTTTGATTTGTGTGTTTGTTTTTTGATTAATTGACTACATGTTATCGTATTTAACATTACAAATATACATTTTGTCAATTATTTAATTTTGTACTGCAGACATTACAAAATTTCATGGATTCAGCAAACGCAGGTGTTGTGTACTTAAATTTCGGTACTATATTAAGTGTGGCTAAATTATCAAAACCTTCACTGGAAGTTTTGTTAAATGTTTTGGGCCGACTGGAACAAAAAGTTTTGTTCAAATGGACTAATAACGACACTCATGGATTCCCAGATAATTTTCACGTCGACACGTGGTTTCCACAGTTAGAAATTCTGAGTAATAATTTATGTGGCATATTAAATTGTTAAGGTATTTTTAATTGTTCTTACATTATTAATTTCAGGGCATCCAAACTGCAAGCTATTCATTACGCATGGGGGAATTCATGGCATAATGGAAACCATAGATGCTGGAATTCCAATCATTGGATTTCCCTTTTTTGGGGATCAATTCCAAAATTTAAAAATAAGCCAAGAAAATGGTTTTGGGATTATGAGTAATATTTATGCATTGAATGAAGAGACTTTCGAAAGAGACGTTAAGCTAATATTGACTGATATAAGGCAAGTATACTTTGCATTATTATACAATTGTAAACAATTAATGTGTGAGGATATAATCAAATAGGTATAACAATAATTGTTATTTTGTGCAGTGGGGTACAATTTTAATAAATGTGAACACGGTAAAATAATTAACTCGAGATAGTTACGTTTAGTTACTGTAAGACCGTTAAGTTACAAATTAGTAATTAATACTTTAATAAGAAAAAGAATAACTTAACTCGGTTAAAAAAATTTTTTTTCTATTATTACCCATCTGAGTTATAAGAAAAAATAATTTGTGCTGGTTTTTAATATTTTAAATAAAAATAAATAATTTTGTTCAACATTCATCATCATTTATAATGAACGTGTTATCTATTTCTTCTAATCAAGTTGATCGATAATTTTTCTGTACTATTTATTGATACAATTATCCATAAGACAACTTATGAAGAACGTTGTATTACATTTTTAAATTCTTTAATTGAGAATATTTATTTAATCATAATTTAGAAAAAATAAACTAAAAAAATACTAATTTAAGCAATATTGGAATGTTTCTTAATTTCATGTTACTACGATTCATTTTTTAAAAATTATAATATAAAGAAAACAAAATCGACTTGGTTAAAATCTGACATTGAGCAAAAATCCTTGTTTTTCTAATACAATGTGATGTTTTTAAATAACTTTAGGTTTACAGAAAATGCAAAAAGAATATCCACAATATTTCATGACAGGCCGATGTCGGCGCTTGATACGGCCGTGTATTGGGTGGAGTACGTTATTAGACATAAAGGAGCTCATCATTTACGAACTGCAGCAGTGAACTTAACTTGGTACCAATATTTGTTATTAGACGTTATTTTATTTCTTATTACAATTGTATTATTATTAATCTATATCTGTTATTTCATTACTAAATGTATTATGAGATCAATACTTAAATTGTTCATTAAACAGAAAATAGATTAACAAAAGTCATAGAATACTTTGTGAAATTATATATTTACTCTCTTTATAATGTAAATTTACTGAGGTTATCTATAAACATTAAAAGTTTCTTGTTTAATTTTAGCTTTTATATATTTATTGAACGACTGTTACATTATTTATAAAAAAGTTACTAAAGTTGTGAAGTATAAATTACTTATTGTACGCTTATTATAACTATATAAGTAATATTATGATGATATTTAAAAAATAAAATATAAGATATACTTTTAAGATATAGTTTTATACTTTTATTGTATTACATTTTAACTGCTTAAAAAATACCTAATTTATTATGTTAATGTATATTTTATGTTTAAAAAAATATAGAATTTACTTTTAAGCACATTTTTCTGAATTATATATTTATCACTAAACTAATTGTATTTTGGTATACATTATAATATATTACAATGTGATATTTCTTTCTTCGGTCGTTTTAATATTGATATTTATATATCATATGGTTGTGCTGTAGTTTTACTACTAATATGAGTAAGCTTAGTTTTAATTTAATTTTGAATTTTTTTTTAGTAAATTAAACTGCATTCAGAAATGTTTTTTTTTTAACGCAATGCATTTACTTTCAAATAGAATGACGTATTTAAATGTTATTCAACACCAGTTTTTACAGGATTTGTTAAATAATTGAATTTAATTTTGAATTCTATATAGTACTCACTAGTCACCATATCATAAAATCCCATACTCGAAATCCAAAAACAAATTTATTTTATTTTTGTTTTAAATTAATTCTGCATTAGAAATATTTATTATAAATAATAAAAAAGTAAAGGCAAACTATTTGAGACTTCTAGGTTTCTGCATGTTATCGAAGAAAATATCGAATGATATTAATAAAAGAATTAATTTTGTTATAGAATTATATTATTGATAACCTGATTCTAGGCATATTTAAAAATTTCTTTAAAAACCTTTAACTAAATTTGTTGACCATCATTATCACATAAATATCTTTAAATATATAAAATAATTGATAATAAAGCAATAAATTAACATTAAAAGGTAAATGACTGTATACGCCTAACCCATAAATAAATATTTATAGACATTGATAACCGTATCTAGGCATATTGTAAGAACAAGCGGATTATTGGAAACAATGGAAATATAATTATAGTTATAAACTTTGTTCCCTGACCTAAAATTATAGATTTAGGTGACATTTGAGAATTAAACTATAATTAATAATGAAAATCAATTCAATCGCTGAACTTTAATTCTGAGTCTTATAAATAAAGATCACGCATTTCATCAAACCATATTAAGAACTCATTTATATAATAAATTATTGCATGCATTAATTAATGCTGAGAGTACTGGAATTTAGTTATAATAATACATTATACATATATAGAATCATTTAACATTTCAAATATAAAATATTTGATGACTGTGTAGGCATAATTAGTTCCTAATACTCGTGTAGGTCAGATTAGGGGTTTTAATGGTTTGTACCAACTAGGAGACGTGAACCTCTTAGCTCTGATATCTAATATTAAAATCTATGAGTGATTTCGTCCCTTGCGTAGTACAATAATTTATTATAATTTCAACAAAATAAGCCTTATTAATTAATTTTTATGTAAATTATTTAACTGTTTCACGGGTCCGCGTGGACCGTAATATGATCACTTAAGACAATGAGGACCTACCTGTTAAGGTGTGTATAAATTGTTGTTCTGACTCTCCTACCAACTAGGAGAAAAATCTTTTCACTTACAAACTCCCGAGGTACGAGCCCACGATTATCATAGTATGGGAAAGCTGTCATCGGCTAAATGTTATAAATTTGAATAATCCTCGGCTAACCTCCGTGACAGATTCTGTCCAGTTATTCTAGTAAACCTACTAACACCATTCACTTTTGGTTCTTAGTAGTCTTGCTACATTTAGCTTTTAAAACACTATATTAATCAAAATTGTTATTTATTTAATCTATTGACGGGCATGTCGTATATACCCTTATTTATATGAATATAAAATGTGCTTACAGATTTAGATTTTATAACAAAATTCAAAAATTTTATATTTTAAACATATATGCAAAGAAATCCTATAACTATTATTTGATAAAAATAAAAACATATTTTTGTTAAAGACGATATACAATTTTAACTTTAGACGAAGTTGTAATAATAATTATTAAAATGTATGACAAACTGTTAGTTTCAGATTTATTTCATTGCCGTTTTAGTTCTGGGTATGATGACTTGAGATGTAAGCAAATAATTAGCAACAATTATGAAATTATTTTCAAATTCAATAGTTTATCGTTGTTTTTTGTATACTGATATTATCCTTATATTCAATGAATCGAGTATCGAGATGAGTAGGTACTCAAAATTCAGTCTCTGTACCCTATACTGAATTTTTAATGAAATTAATTTAATGTGGACAAATGAACGATTCGTGATACGCTCTGTTTAATGTTGTAGTAGCTATAAAATTTTTTGGAAAGAGCTGACATGGAAGCTGTGTATTTAATTTTCGGGACTGTGTAATGATGCACGTGACTAGCTTATCAAAAAAAGTTTTGTAAATGTATCAAGTCAATTGAAACAGTTGTTCATATTCAAATGGATTAACAACGACACACAACTAATTTTAAACGAGCATAATTGTGGGATAATTTTTTCGTTACCCCTCGGTTTTCACATGTTAAGGAACGAAATTCTGAGTAGAAAGTTGTATGACATATTATGAAATACGTTTTGTCAAGTAATTTATAATTTTTAAAATTTAAAATATATATTTTTTTTAGGCTTATGGTATACTATAATTCCTTATTATGGGATTTATGTTATAACTCAGGTATGGGGAATGGTATACACGGTTTATTGAAAACGATAAACACTATCATTTTAAGTATATGATTCGCTGAGTTATAATTATGTAATCAAAAATAATATTTTTACAAAAGCTGAAAATATGTTTAAAGAAATAAAATGAAGCTTATAAGGTTCGTATGACTGGTCAATTGTATTTATTTGGTAAAAATATTTTTTTATAGATTTTTTTTTATAAGGAAATTATACAATATGCATCCAATATGGAATATAAATTTCAAAACATCATAAAGTCGTACGATTTAAGTTGCAATGCTATAATTGCGCCAAAACGTTTGCTAAATATCGTATAAATTGTGGTAACCGATTTTGACGTAACACTATTTAACACATAATATGTTTTGCAAAAAAATACATGTGATAAAATATTAAGTATGGAATAAATTTAAAATATGCGAGAGGAGAAATAGAGACATTTTGGTTCATTCTGCGCGATACTTATTATAGGAAGGTACCTATTAATATTCTTTAAGGTTAAACCTATTTTATTATTTTAAATAAATTATAATAATCGTTGAACTATGTTTTTGAAATGAACATTGAACACGACTTTTAACTGGGGGTTTATCTAAAATTCATAAGATGCTTTTATTGTTACACGTCATTCGTTGTTGAACGTGTAAATAATATATAACGATAAACAAAGTAATTTTTTGTTTCTTTTAAGGTCATATACTATCTGATTTAATTTGTATTAAATGTAGATGATTATATTGATACATATTTTTTTAATATAGATTATTCATATTTTTATTGAATACAAATGCTAATTAATAGTAAGTTATATAGTTTATTAAATCATAATTATTTTATACTTGTTAAATTAAATTTTACTAAACGAATACAAATAAAATAGATTGACAATACATGCACGTAAAAGCAAATACCTAATGGTACTTAAGTATATTCGTATCACATAATATGATTAAACGAACTGAAATAAAAAATAAATATTAAATTTATTTCTACATTTTTGTTTTAGAATAATTGTTTCGGAAATAAATTTTAAGTTAATATAATTTTTGTTTCATAACATACGATTGGAAACAAGTATACTTTAATTTAAATGTTATCCTAATATATTATATTAGATACATTCTAAAAGTATAAGTTTAAGATCTATTAGCTTATAGTATAAAATAAAAATAAACGAAGAGTGACTTCATAATAATAGATGATTAAATTTAATTTATTTTTCCATTATTGAATGAAAAACCTCAGAGCTTAAAGCAAATTCTTAAATGTGAAAAAAAATAGGGACAAAAGTCTCGTAAAAATGTATGTAGAATGTAGAATGTAGGAACAAGTATATACCTACATGTGAACAATGATATACTATAGTGATATATAAAAAACATACATGTTGCAGGATTTCAAACGAACATGGATTAATTCTCAAAATAGTTAAAAATAATGATATCGTTGTATAAAGGTCATGTCACACAAGTATTTTCATATTAAATAAATTTAGGTTTTAGAAAAATCTATCTTTAAAGTTCAAAGTATAATTTTTAATGGAAATCAATTTTCAAATTAAAAATTAATTGATTAAATAATTGAAATATCTATTATTTGATAAATTACACGTTTAACCTCCAACCAGTACTGATGTAACCGCGAAAAAATACCTCAGTGATATTTTACTAGTGGTTATGTACCCTCGGTAAAATTTCTGAGGAAATGGACCTTATTTCTAGTTAAGTTAACGTATAAAATTAATTTATTACTAGGGAATTTATATCAAGCCATAATATTTTAATACTGTAAATGTATTATAAATTTGTTGGTATATTAAAATTTTAGCTGGAGGTGAATATTATCAAGTGCAACTTTACCGGGGGGTGAATAATCACTGGTGAAATTTTATCCAAAGAGTAAAATATCACTTCAAAAATTCACTGGTGATTGTTTATCCCTGGTAAATATTTGCTAGTTATATTTTACTCCCGATAAAATTTAACTAGGGATATTCAACTCCTCTGTGAAAATTTACCTCTGGTAAAATAGTAAAAATAGTGAATTTTTACTGGGGGGTAAAATTTAACTGGATCAAAATATACGGTTCCATCGGTATTTATTATTGTACAACATCACATTGATTAACTAGCATTTCATTTTATATTATATTTTGATCACTTAATTTTTATTTATTAAAAGATAATAAATAATTTATTAGTTATATTTTTTAATACGAAATATACTTAGTTATTACACTTATTTACATGTCCAAATGTGGTATCTTAATATTTATTACTTTTACGGATAACTGAAAGTAAATAGAAGATACTAAAATGATAATTACGATTATCATTTTAACTTCAATTTTAATATATATATATAATATTTGTATATTGTATATAGAAAAACAACTAATGATTTGGAAAGTTTATTGGGTGGTTATCAGTTATCTTTATAAATCAGTCCTATAACTTATTTAATATCTTCAATCTTAAAAATATTGCACAAGATATAATTTATGAGTAGATTTTATTTTGTTTTAGCCAGAATATTTATACCAACTTTATTAGAGCTTATGTATCTTTGATATTTATTAAGTTAAAATAATATATTTTTAAGATCTTCGTGAATAGGGACAAAATATTATACTCATAGTTGGCACAATTATTTCTGTGCTTATGGTTTTATAGGAAAGACAAACTATTCAATTATTCGTTTTACAATTACTAAAATTGAAATATATATATATATATATATTTTTTTTTTTTTTTTTGGATATTTTTGCATATTCCATATTTTAATAACTTTATGAGTGTCTATTGAAGTATTTCAAAAATATTTTAGTATTTAAATCTTCAAATGTATTGAAATAATGGAGTTCTGATAGTAGATTAATGTATTGGTTTTACAATAATGTGTATTTAAAAAATGTTGTGTGAAAAAAATTTGTGTATCTGTCATCATCTTTTGACATACTTGAAAGCAATCATTTAAAAAAAAATATGAATTAAGGGTTAAAATACTAGAATGAAGAAGTATTTAATTACTAAAATATATTGATTTTCACATATACTTAGTATTTTAATATAAATAAACATATATTTAAAAAGTATTAAAGTACATATGTATAGGTACAAAAATGCTGTGGATTTTTTTTTTTACATTTTACCAACATATTAGTTTCTATTTCTTTATGTTTAATGTGTAGTGCATTTGGGAAAACATTATATTTCCAATATTGTTCTCTCAACTTGCAAAATACACCAACTCCCCTAAATGTGTATATTATTGACCTAAATAATATTTTTTTTGCTTATGACTATGGTTTGAAAGATAACGACGATAAGTATCCCTTGAAAAATAAATCTAGTTAATACGCCGAGGAATAAAAATAAGAAAATAATCTGGAAAAACTAACAAAAAAACAGTAGAAACGTATTCGATTTAATTTATAATTTTCATCATTCAAAAATAAATAACTCAAGAAACTGGACATTTTTTCTATATACCTATTGATATTAGAATTTTATAGACATGGTAATATTACTAATATTTTCAAAATATGTTGGCTCTCTTTAAGGTATTTATAGATATTTTTAAATGTATGTTAATATAAATTTTAGGTAATGCTAGATAAATAAACTGTACAATTTACCACATGGTTTCTCATATGTTTTTCTTACAGCGATTTAAGAATGTTAAAAATATATTGTTACAATTTTTATTTATAGGCGTTTAAAATTAAAATTTTCTTTAAATTATTTTAGTTATTTCGTTTTAATTCAAAAAATGTTAATCGAAGAAACTTGGAACATTTCACTATAGCTAGAATAATAATTTTCTTTTCATCATGAAATATATTCAATTCTAAGCTATTTATACTTTATAAGAATTTGATGTATTTAATTATTTTTATTTTTTTCCTAAAATTTAATAAATAAATTAATAAACATTTTTTTTCTCAGATAAATAACTTGAAAATATAATACAAGGTTTCTCGTAAGTTGTCCTCACAAACGTTTAAATTATAAAAACGTTTTGTTTTATTAAAATTAATATTTTTTTTTTTTAGTGTCGCCTAAATATTCCCAGGACTTTGCTTAATAATTAGGAAAAACAAAACAAAATTAGGGAACAAGAATTTTTACGCAAATCCATTTTTTGAATTTTGTTATTTTATCGTAAATTAAAAACTAATAACCATAAATATTTGAAATTTTCACCAAATGTTTATACTAGTATTTTCTATACATGTCAATTTTTAATTAAGTATTCAGCTTTTGAAGCTATTTATAAACATGTAAATTATATATATATATATATATATATATAATATATATATATATATATATATATATATATAATTAATTATAACTTTAGTTTTTTTTTTTATAATTGTCGATAATATTTTGCTTGCATATAACATTGAAAATGTAGTACAAAGATCCTTGTAAGTAAAAAACAAAATCTGAAGTTCTTTATCTCGTAAGTTTGTTGAATTTATTTTCAACTTATTTTACTACTTCAAATTTTATGTTGTGTAATAAATATAAATAAATAATATAAAATCATTTCATGAGTGCTTACGGTATGTTTTTTAGATGTTAAGTATTAAAATATATCATAAAATTATTATATAAATATAATGGTCAAAACATTATGTGATTTTAGACTACGATATTTTTGAAGTCACTATATATGTTTGTAAACATTTTGGGTGATTTTAATTGTACTATTATAACATTCCAAGATATTTTATAAAATACAATGATGTTACAAATGTAGATGACGTCAATTCGTCGTTCTATGAATTGACGTTACTGTTAATTAAATTACTTTGTAAAGTATCTTTATTAGTAGGAATTCATTACTCTTCAACTAATTTCAGTAAATTAAAATTTATTTTGCAAGTTTCAATCTACATTTTTAATTTGATTGTTTTTGACATAATATGTAAGATACAAAAGAAAATTTATTAAGGTCAACTTCCACTTGTAACCATAAGTTCCTTTGTAACTTAAATATAATTTAAAACACACTATTGCACATTAGCACTACAGTTTACGCAAAACATAATGATAATGGGATCTACCTTAATACTTCTCTTCAAATTGGGAATGTAATTTCTTTAAAGAAAAATATTATAAATTTATTTTACCTTTAGTAATTTTAGGTTTTTGGAAATTAATTGGATATGTAATTATGGAAAAAGTTTGTTTGAAATAAAACTTTAGAAAAATGTGATATCGAATGCCGTGAATGACGGAAATATGTATCCTATCTTTTATTATATACACATGTGTGTGGATTTGAGCAAAAACCATTTTTCTATGACGAACAAATGCCAAAGAGTCAATTGAAAAAAATTATTATCGAGAGGTAAATTTATAAGATTGTAATGCTAAATTTAGATATCAAATTTATTGAACATAAGATACTTCATTTCATTGGTATTTTGTTTCAGAGTAATAATTTCAGCATATATATTATATTATTATATTATACAAAACATCCATTGGTTACGGTCACAACGTATAGTTTAAATACGTTTTAGAATTTTAGATAAAAAGAAAAATCAAGTTTAACACGTAAGCCATTAAAGAAATGCATTATTTTTTAATCAGAATATGTTTTTTATAAAATTAATTTTGAAAGTATTGTTTTATGATTTATGAATATCTACGGTATTTTACTCTGAAGCAATACGTTATAACAACAGTGGTATTTTTTATTATAGAAGTTAGAAAACGAATCTAAAAAAAAGGAAATAAGAAATAAACCGAGTCATCTATATAAATGAACTATAATAAATGGATTTACACGGGTATATACTTTTACCACATAGATTTTTATGACTTGGTATATTTTCTTCTTCTTTTTCTTTGCTCTTTTTTGTCCAACTATACGTATGTACTATACACTATATGATATTAGATGTAATATAGTAAGGTACATTATTTTTATGTTTATTTTTTATAATTGTTTTTAATGATATTAACAGATATTAATAGTGTTCTAAAAATAAAACGTGAATTGCATGTGGTCTCAAATAAAAGATGGTTCACTGTCCATACGCACTAATAGAATAAACCAAGTTTTTTCAATCTAATGAGTATAAAATATATTATTCAATGTTCGCAACTATTATATGCAATCATTTTTTCTGTCAATACGATAGTCGAGATAGCGTAAATAAAATTAAAACTATTGACTATTTCAGAGATTTCATATTATGGTATTGTGCAGTAGCTGAATCACAATTTTTATTTGGAAGAAGGGGATCAGCATTCAGTGGAAAAAACATTATATAATATTTACAGAAATAAGAATTTTAAGATATTTAAAATGCTCATTAAAAAGAACATTAGTGCATAAAAAAAAACTGTGAAACTTGACCTCCTAAATTCAAAGGCCGAGTCACGCCTGTGTTTATGTAGTCATATATAATTGTCCTATGGATTGTATTGTCTTCATAATTAAGTACTTAATAGACTGCTTTTAAAATTATTTAATAAAACAGTTAAAAAAAAACAAAAACTCAATTTCCTTTTTTTTCCAATTTGCTTATTACTTCACAATTCATCATCAGTAATATAAAAATATCATGTTTTTCTATCTTCGTGTGGACCCGGATTAAAAAGTGATGGCGGGATTGGCGAATGGTTCTATTATCTACATCTTGTATAGGTACCTATTAAAAATAGAGTTGTACTATATATATCAAATTCATATATATAACTACTATATTTCATAAAATGTGAAATGTGTGCCTATCGCAATTAAGTAATTACATTTTTTTTATGAATATTAACAACAATGTTATATTTTATTGTAAATTTGTAAAAACAGATGTATACAGCTTGAAAATTATATTAAATACATATTTAATAAGTACAAAAAAAAAAATCAAATCGACTTGCAGTAGTAGGTATGAGATTGTATATTTTTGTTCAAATGATCATCCATACTTATTCCCGAAGCAAATAAATATAATTTAAATATATTATTCAACAATACTTTTGATTATTAATCACTTTTTTTAGTTCGATTGAAATAAATGTGTACCAGCTCTTTATAAAGGCTATATTTATATTGATTAATATTATTCGATTTAGAAAGAATTTTATCGTATAAAGTATAATACAATTTATTAAATTTACTTTTAACTGTGAACAGATAAATTATTTATTACCATTGAATGCTTATTTTTTAGAGTTTAGTATAAAACATCTGAAGTGAATTTCAAGAAATGACAAAATAATATTAGAAAAAATGCACAAAGTATAGCTTTGTAATAGCAAATTATATATAAGTAATATCGTTATATGTTTACAGATTTAAAAAAATGTACTTTTTAAAATAAAATAAAAGTACCTAGAATGAACAAAATGATTAAAACAATTTATCGTTTATGTCATTTTTTTTACGCTGTTTCGAAAAAGCATTTTATTTTAAAAACAGTTATTGAGGTATCTATTTTTATTTTATTTATCATCGTTATTTTTGTATTTTGCAGAATGTAAAATATTTTAAATCTTATAAATATAGACCCATTTGAAATATTCTTTTTACAAAACTTTAAAATCAATGAATTAAGTTAATAATTATATATCTAATTAATCTATGCAGTTATATTATGCAGGTAAATACAAGTTCAATGCGGGTTCTAGAATATTGTTGTTTATAAATTAAAATGAACTATTTAAAAATATTAAATTTACAATGAGTTATCCATATTCTCGTGAAGTCATTTATGTCTGTCGAAATAGGAAACTAATTATTCGTTATTTGTTAGTTATATGACACTTACCGCGAGTGCGTTGGGGTATATTACGGATAGTAGAGGGATTCTTTCACACTAATAACCATTTACACTATAACACATTCACAAGATTACGTGACGCCAAACAATATGTGAATAAGGTTGCCAATAATTTACTCTTTAATAAATAGCCAAATCGGGAGCCTTAACCGTTGTAGTATGACTCTGTCGATTTAAATATAGCTGTTTAGAAGGTTGATGTATTCTTGAACGTGCGATGTGACAATGTACCTGTTATCAATAATGAAGATGTGGGTTCCCTTTCATACGGGCATCCCACGAAATGAAAAAGCGGATATTCTAGCAAATGAGGCAATCACCTCGACCTCATCCTCAACCACCACTATTCTTCCATACCAAGACATAAAAGGAAGCATAAATATACACATTGCCAATTTGTGGCAAACATTCTAGGATAAAATACCAATCCCAAACAAACTAAAATCAATTAAAAAAAAATTACTAAATGGCACCTTTAGCCAAATGCCTTTAGACGTTCTGAAATTATCAACATAAGAACAAGAATTGGTCATACCAACCTCACCCATATACATATCATAAAACACGAAGAACAACCTCTCTGTAGCTAATGCAACGAACCACTCTCAATCAAACATAGTTTTAGATTGCCCGCTATTTGTCAACTCAAGAAACATCCTTAACCAACCCTCATTGATGGAGGAAGCTCTAGGAGAACACAACACGCACTTGATCCATAGCTTCTTCAAATTCATTGGCATTGACATAAAAATTTAATATTAAGATAAATATAATGTAAATATGTAATATTGTAAAAACCATTTACTCAATAACCATGTATAATCTCAACGTAGAACTAAATTACTCATTAATATTAATGTAATCACAACCAAAGCCTTTATTCTTAATAAAAAAAAAAAAAAAAAATGAAGATGTGGATAATTATGTACTAAGTATAATACTTTATTGATCAAAAACAAAAAACACATAAACTGATCCGATGTAAAACACGACGGAATTGAAAAGGTTTATATTCGTATGATTAATAGCATAAACGATCCTTTGTTAGTACAAAGGAGTGATGAGCTTTCGTGAAAACTGCCAGAAGAGCCGTATACTGGGTTCACTTCCCTAGAACGGACTGCTCTGGGTCGGACGACGGCGCATAGCCGTCGGCCGGCACCCAGTATTCAGGGGAAGTATTCAGCTGACGTGACAGTTTTAGGGCCGAGAGGTGTCACGTACGCCAGTGCGTTCCCACGGTCGTACTACAGTATTGCGTATTTAATTTATAATAAAAAAACGTACAGTTAAAGAAAAAATATAATGTAATGACACTTAATATAACTATATCCGGTTACTACGAGGTAACGTAAAAACAGTTGCGGTAAAACCGCTCGGACTCGATGCTGAAATTATCGCAGTGTGGCGCCGGTTACACTATTGTTAATTTTTAAATATTTTCTTTAAGATTTCTTGTGCATAGTTCAGTTTGTAGTTTTAGATACATTTCTCGAATTTGACGTTGATCCAGGTGTGAAGATTTGACTCTTCAAAGTCGGGTAAGATGCTCGATATCACTACTACCTGCGTGCTTTTATTTATTCTAATTAACCGGGATACTTAGAAATAATCCCTGTGCTGTGTTATTTAGTATTAATGTGAAAATCTGGACAATCGAATATTGTTTATAATGTTTTATGCGTCTAAATATTCAAAATTTGTTTATGCGGAAACTCTAATTTTAACGTACTCTTGACACTACTGCGAAAGCTCCTCATAAGAGTCCAATTAAAAGACTCAAAATCGTGTAAGATTCCCACTCTACTTATTTAAATGATTTATATTACTATATTCTATGATATACTTAAAAATGATAATTATACTATATTATTTCTTTTATTTATATTATACAGTTGAGTATCGATAATTCGAATTTTTTTCTTGCTTCTTAAAGTGTTTTTAAGTTATATTTGAAGTATATACGTTGAAAAATACATATTATATCGAATTTATTTTTATTCCACTTAAGATTCGAGTTATCGAAACTTGTCTGCATATTATATATTTTAAATCTACTAATACAAAACTCTAAAGCCAAGGTACTCTTGATACTACTGAGAAAGCTCCTTGAAGTCCAACCTAAATAAAAGAGCATATTAGTATTAGAGACGTGTAATGAACCTTAGGACTTTGAGCAATACTATAAAAGCTACTTACAGAAATAAAACTAAAAGACTCAAAGATTGCAAAATCATTGTTATAAAATAATGCTATAACTTAACTTAATTCTTTAAAATAATATTATGTGTAAGTGTATTGTATTAATTTCTTATAATTCTTATAATTTTTTATATATTATGTGCATTGATAGGATGGGTTTGGCAGTGAGGAAATAAAGTAAGAAGTATTTTATAGTGAAAAATACAATATAATAAGCCATTTAATGATCATATTCGATATTTGAACGACCAGAAGGCGCGTTCACGCATTTGTTAGAATGGTAAAAATATGCCGAAGTGCATACTGGTGTGGATGTGTCTTGAGGTTTTTGACGAAGAGATTGTTGGAGTGTGATTTTTGAATAGTCCTTAAATTTGGTCAGAGAAATAGTTTATCCCTTCTACTATTGATGAGTATCGGTCTTGAGGAACGTTTAGTCCGCGTGATACATTCGTATTATATTATGTATTTTTTGAAACACAGTTCAGGACCGTAAAATGTTTGCGGCGTCCCGTACAATGATGGTGGAACGTTTTATCGAAAGTGATGTGGAAGATTATGTGTTAAATGTGTTGCATATGTTATTCGATATTCTGTATGGTTGAACCGGGACTTAGCTATTTTGTTCGTTTATTAATGATAATTATTGAAATATTTTATATTTAATAAAAGTATGTACATTTATTGTATAACAAAAAATATCTAACAAATGTATCTAGTTAAATGTTAATTTATTGTTTTATAATTATTTAGCAGCTTTTTA
Source organism: Pentalonia nigronervosa (assembly GCA_014851325.1). Lineage (NCBI taxonomy): Eukaryota > Metazoa > Arthropoda > Insecta > Hemiptera > Aphididae > Pentalonia > Pentalonia nigronervosa. The sequence goes on along the minus strand of JACXSJ010000681.1, from coordinate 130,396 downwards.
TGAGCTATAATACCAATTGAGACAGATGAAGCAGAAAACCTTATTTTTATCAACGCCTAAATATTTTGGTATGTGTATAATAGTTATATAATTAACATGTGCAAGTTTTTTTTTTTATATAACATAAGGTACCATATTAATAGTCAACTATATATTTAACTGTAACTGATTTATTTTACTAAATACAATGTATAATAGTATCTACGTCCGAAGTTCAATTACAAGTATTTTCGTCGGTTGACTATTTTATAAATTATTATAGTTTTAGCTAGACATACAATACACATAATTGCAATAAATACTTTTAAATTATGTTTAATAGTATTAAGCCTAATAAATAAATAAATAATTATCTCTACAACTGCTATAACAAAATATACATAATACATGAAACATATTTTCATCTAAGGAATAAATTACCATTATTAGATAATAAATACACTAAAGCTATGCTTGTGCCACACAGTTTTCGGAATTGATTTTAGTTTTACTAGTTGATAGTTGTTGTTTGGGCTTTGAAAACGCATCTAGAACAATAATAAAATAAAATAGTTAATCTTATTTTAGAGGTGCATGAGAATATTAAAATTAAATAAAAACTGGGAAGTCACCCTTCATTACTTATAAATGTATATTGGTAGGTTACTGGAAGGAAGATATTAAAATTTTATTTTATGATAAACCGTTGCACACAAGAGATTCTGAGCGGAGTATCAGCAGTCACCGTTTTAGGTAGTATTTAAAGGTTATTAAAATTAAACATAATTATTTATTTTTTTATTAGTGATATGGTTGGTTGGATAAAGTTTAGCCAAATACATTGCATAATATAATAATCGTTATAATAATATCATTTATCGTTGTTATAAAAGTTAGTTAAAATATTTTGATAATTTCATTGTATGTAGAAAACTGTAATATATGCAATGGAAAAAAATTACAAAGGTCCAATATTTTAGTTTAAAGATGTAACGTATGTTACTCTACGTATTATATCACGCTGTTTTAAATATCTATTTTTAAATTTTTTTACAATAAGCTATTCACCCTAAAAATGTAACGTTCATTGTACAAATTACATAACAATAATGATTGCATATAAGTAAAACTATATTATACTAATATCTATTGTAGTTTAAATTATTATTCTTACTATCAAAATTACATAATAGTTGGTGAATGGTGATATTTATTGACTGACCCGAAATAACAATTTTACAAGAATTTTCAATTTAAATAAAAAAATGCTTGAATATAATTATTTTATAAATTTACTAAAATAATAATGTTGTCATGAAACAAAATATTTTGTATAATATTACGCACAATGTAATGTAAATATGCTTAACAGTTTTAGCTTGCAGTCCACAATGAATATACTACTACTACCAAATGTATTTAATGTGTAATATTAATTAATAAAATGTGTAATATTGTTCTGATTTAGTGTAATATTAAAAAATGTAATACATGTATGTAATATGGTTGAAACTTTAAATTAAATATTAATAATCTTACCTCCAACAAATAATTTCATTATGTTCTTCTGGAATCTATCAAACGGCGATTCGATCATAACATTGATAGCAAATGCGTACATGAAGGCCGCCATGGTGTCAGCACAAAATCTCCAAAACTGTAGTAAAACCATACAAATAATTTGTTACATCCGTAAATTTTAAGTATTCAAATAACGTGTTTTGTATTTTAAATACATTTATAAAAAAAAAAAAAAAATATTAAAATATCCCAAGTTACTTTCAACCTTATTTTTAACTAGTTGCAAGTATGAAAACTCAGTCCCATGTACAGTTTAAACATTTTAACATTTTATTGTAGTTACCATTAATGTTAAGTTTTGATATGTCGGTGTTTCCATGGCCCCAATTGTTTGAAGTTGAATGATTTCTTGGTACATATAAATGCAAAAAACTAATTTTCCAAGAACGTGGAAAACTCTATGACCTAAAAAGCCGCTGATACAGACCCCTTCACACACAGATAATAAAAAGTAAAAATGGTGTTAGATTTTTAAGATATAATTAATAAAATACCAAATCCGGAGAGTCCGTGACCTATTATTCCGTATGAGATAAGAATAGACCACACAAGTCGACCAAGTGTAAAATATATTGCGTGCTCATAATTTACATATTGGTGCCTTAATGTAAAGAACGTCCCAGAACTCAAGTATATAATATTGCCAATTATAAGGACAACTGGGACCCAGAAAATACGACTTTTCTGTAAATTAATAAAAGTTTAACGTTAATGTATAGCTAATAAAAATTAGAATAACGTGTATAAACAAACGATGTATGCAAAATATTAATTTCTACAATTATATTTTATCAAATTACAATAAACTTATTAGTTAAAAAGAAGCACAATATTACTGTTTATTTATTTATGTAATTGCCAAAATAACACTAATTTTCCATTTAACTAAGGATTAAATATAATAAATTAAACTATATATTACCAATGACAACTTGTATTCAGTTTCCTTCAACCTCATGTACAGGTATCCTGCCAAGACTCCAACAAAGTAAGTCATTGACCTCATGTGGCTTTTTATATATACATCAGTATAAAATCTTTCTTTGCTGAGATCTTTAAGATTTCTATAATACGAAAATGATATATGTTATGTACATTTGATTTGAATTAAATATTAAATTGTATTATATTATTTTGTATAGATAATTAATTAAAAAATAAAATTTTATATTTTTAATTTTATATGGAAGAAATAAGTAATGCCACCCTCTGGGAAAAAGATAAAATTATTATTATTATGGTTTTTTAAATTTCGAACGAATATTAACAAAACTTTTATTTTATATGCATATTTACTAATCGAAATAAATACAATTCTTTAAATATATTATTATTTGTCAATAACTTAGAAAATACAGACACTTATGGAATAAAATATATGGTAGTAAATTTAGATGAAGTTATTTGATTTTCAAAAATAGATTTTAGTTTATATCGATAAAGCTATATACTAATTAATAGTTATAGGTACTCGAAAATATAAATAGAATATCAGACCGTTTCGATAATTTTAATTGCTTACTGCGGAGTAATATCAGCCGTTCCTCGATGCTGCTCATTCATTATTATATAAGCAGGAATTACTGTTGACAAAGTCAAACACGCTCCAAGTATGATCAATCCTTGTTTCCTCCACTTCCAAATTACATAGGTGAGTAGTGTGCCAATTATGAAGAAGTGCATATCGCAAGCTAAATACCATGAGGGGATGATACACTAAAAACATAATATACCATTAGACATTATGCATGACAAATAATGTAAATAATATAATATTGTATTTGTGCTTACCAATTCATCAGTGTGGACGTAATTGTTGATAAAAAGTACGTTTGTCCACCAGTTGGCTCGACACCTTTCCGATTCCCTGTATACGATCAACCTCCAATAAGGACCACTATTCAGATACGGAAGTACAAAAATATATGTGACTATAAGTGATCCGTACACTGGGAATATTCTGAAATCAAAATACTCGATATTTCTCTACTAATAATTGACGTAATAACATCCGAACAACTAAAGAAGTAAAGGTATTATATCACGTACCTCAGCCATCTGTAAATCATAATGGGTATGAAGTTCAAATGTTTTTTTTCTGTAAGTTGTTTTGTAATTAGATAGAAAGTGAGGAATCCACTAATTACAAAGAATGTTTCCAAAAATATGGTGCATTTAAAGTAGCCCAACCAGAAATTGTGAACAATCTAAACAAACAAACAAACAAAAAAAGTTTTTACCTAACTAACTATTGCTTTATGTGTTGCATTGCACTTACCCAATGAGTGAAATTGGGATTTGACTGTGGGTTTCCAAATTCAATAAACCATCTATGACCGATAATGACCTGTAGAATCGCGCATACTTTAAATCCATTAATAATTGAAAACTCTTCAGTTTCCGATGGTTTCAGAAGTCTTTCTATGTTCGATATAAGTGAAAACGGTTTCATGATTTTTTCTAATAAAATAGAAAAACATGACAATAGAATACATTAAAAATATTATTAAAAAAAAAAAAACCTCATGCTTTTTACAAAAAATGTATTGACTTGAACTTACTCATTGGTCCGTGTTCAGATTTTGATCGGTATTGTAAATAAACAAAATCGTAAAAAGTTCCTACGACGACAAGTAGCCCGATCGCCACGTACATTGAACTACAAAAATCAAGAACGGCTGTTAAAATGGCACCGAAGAATATAAAAATATTACTTTCAAACATACCAGACAAAGAAAAAACCCGCAGTGAGTTTATATAAATTTTCTTTGGAAGTGTGCAACAATGGGTCGATGGTCACATTACCTTCCAATCCATGACGGTTCAGCTCTGGTATTAATACGCTGCTCACGATCTTTTGAACGTCTTTCGATTGACAAGTATCTGGTAAACACACGCCCCATTGAAACTTGTGCCTTTGTACATAAGCCTCTTGTACGTTGTGCTAGAGAAATAGAATGAATTTAAATGAAAAACTTTTAAATTCGATTTGGAAAAATTTAGTGCGACAAACAAATTTAAGTCGAACTAAATTAAAAAATATACACGTGTTATAGATGTATTCATATAATATGCTTAATATATGGATATAATTTTTAATTTTGAAAGTACCTATGTCGATATTTATATTAAGCTGCGATAACTTAGTGTTTAATAAATTCGTTTTTATTTGAATTATCAGAATTGGGATCGAAAATTAAAGGAGACAATAATATCTAATCTTTGATAAAAAAAATTACTCATGGATATTTAGTTCAAATTATATTGGGTAGACTAAACAATTTATCTAGTCATGCCATAAGTTCTGTCCCTTATACAAATGTCTATATTTAATAAATAAAATAAAACAAATATAAAAATCTGATGTTTTTTATTCTTTATAAACTTAGTGACTAAAAAAAACTAAATACTATTCAAAATGTCCACCATTTGCATTTATACACTTCTTCAAACGATCTGGCCACTCGTCTATGACAGCACGCACCACTTCCAATGGTGTTGAGGCAGCTGATTTCACCAAATCGGCTTTCAAGGACTCAATATTTCTATGGGGCTTAGAGCAGGCCTTCTCTTCTAAAATACTCCACAGTCTGTAATCTAAAGGATTGAGGTCTGGACTTCTTGAGGGCCAATCTTGAGCGGCGATAAATCCTGGTAAATTGACCTCCAACCAGCGTTGTGTCGTTTTTGCTTTATGTGCAGGCGCTGAATTCTGCTGAAAGGTCCAGTTTATTCCTGCAAACAAGGTATCATTTAAAGGCTTCACTACCTTTTCTAAAATACCACTTTGATAGTTAACTGCGCGTATTTTGACTCCCTGCTCACAGAAATGCAGTTGAGTAACGCCCTCATATGACACTCCCCACCAAACCATCACTGAGGTTGGATGATGTCCTTTTTCTACTCTTTGAATTTTTTCAGCAGCTTCCCGAGAGTTGTGAGCATAAACTCTATCATTTTGACGGTTAAATTTTTCTTCTACAGTAAACATTTTTTCATCTGTAAACAGTATCTGTCTGTGACCATTTTTCGCGTACTGCTGAAGTAACTTCTTCGCTCTTGTCGCTCTCGTTTTACGTAAAGCGTCTGTCAACCGCTGACCAGTACTTCTTCGATAAGCACCAAGGCCAAGGTCTTCTTTAATTATGCGTGGCGTGGTTCTTGGTGGAATTTTCATTTCTCTAGCCATGATTTTTTGTTTACGGAGTGGATTTCTGCGAATCCTCTATGCGACAGCTTTGACTGCTGCATTTGTTCTTGTTTCACGTGGACGTCCACTTCTTGGCTTGTCATCTATAGTATTTAACTCGTTAAAACGTTTAATGGTCCGATAAACAAATTTTTTCGTTATTTTTAACAATTTTAATAAAAAAATTTAAAATGTCTAATGGTGTTTTATTACACTTAAATAACACAATGACAGCAATACGATTTTCTTTAATACCCCATTCCATGTTTAACACGTGACGTAAACTATCGTACTAACCAGAAATAGTAGATATGACACTTATTGAAAATTATATTCATAAACAATGTCATTAGTGTTATCATTAAATATATATAGAACAACTGATAAATAGGGACAGAACTTATGGCACGACTAGGTATTTTTAAAAAATGATAGTTGGCATTTTTTTCATGCTTTATTTTACTTTGGTCATTTTTGAACTTAATCATTGTTTTCTGGTGCCCTAATTTTTTGAAATTTATTTTTCTTTGATCATTTTTTATGAAAATTTTTTCCGTGGCTATTAATCCTTGGATTCTTAATGATTACTATTGTGGCAACTGTTAAACGTGTAAGCATATCTATAATACTATACATGATTTGTCCGCTTAACGATAAATGCTATCTATTAGTGTTTGTTAATATTTTTGAAAGGTTAATGCGATGTGAGATTTGATAAATGATATAAGTATGTTTATTATGGTGATATATTTATCAACTATTTATATTTTATATACAATATTTATAGACATAAAACAAATCAAACAATATTACCTTCAGTACTTCCCATGTCGACATATCTTGGTCAAACGGTTCATAATCTTTCGAGTGATCGTTATCATAAAATCCTGGATATACTTGAACACTTGGTCGAAAATCAATATCTACTAATGTATATCCACCAAATATACCGAGATTTTTAGATTTTGTTTCAATGCATTGGTCGAAATTTCCAAAACTGAATGTGTTTGCGTCTACAAGTCCTTCAGGACCTTTTGATGTGGCATCTAACACTGTAATAATGTAATAAACGATGACATAAATGTATGCATTTATTAAATGTATACTCGTAAAATATACACACATATTATTATATGTATGATTAGAAAATAAGTAGTTTGTTAATTTAATAAATATTAAAATTAGCATTTTATCAAATCATCGAGATAATTAATATATAATATACAAAGTGATTTTTTAACAGTTAACACTAATTATTTAAAAAAATATTAACTTTGGTGTACACCACCAAATTTGTAGTCTACTACTCTGTTTTTTCTAAAAAAATATTCGATCAATATTTTCAGGAAAGTATTCTACTTTAGATTGTGAAATTAAAAGCAAATATAGCCACATAAATATTCAAAGTTAACGTCCTTTAGCAAAGGTTGTCTAATAAACATAAAAGTAAAAAAAAAGTGCAATAAAAAAATGTTAAATCATATATCCTACCATTATAAACAAATGTAATATAACCTATATATACTTTTCTCATACGTTTTTCAAAAGAAAACTTCCAAATAAGTTAATACTTTTTGAAATTATGAAAGTTCAATTTTAAAACAATCTCGTTATGTTACATTCTTATTAGGTACAGTTAATTTTATTTGTCGTAAACGTACTTTTACGATTTTCTTTTTAGAACATTTGACAATTGGTACTTTTTAGTTTATTTGTAATAAAGTGTAAGTAATTAATAAGCTTTTAGAAAATACAGTAAAGATTGTTTCTTTAATAAAATATAAATTATGTTATAAATAAACTGATTGATTATTAAAGGAATTTGTGACACATGTATTTTTAAAATATTTAATAAATAATTTTTTATTGTATACGTTTTGGTGCATTATTGTGTGAGTAATATCATTGTAATATTTACTATAGAGGACACTGGGTGTAGTTATGATATTATTACTCTATGGTATAATTACAACATATACTTACTAAAAACATTTCAAATAAAATACGTAAATTTTCCTTTTATATGATAAACGATAATCGTTTATTAAAATAATATAACCATGTTTACTGACAAAGAAAAAAAAATAATACGACTTCATTAGATTACTATTCTTTTTTTTACTTAAAAATAACGTTTTGTTATTCATTAATTTTTACATACGTATAAACAGAAGACATTAATTTGTTATTTGATTTTGTTTTGAGTATTCAATCTAATAGTTATTTTTCTTTATGTGTATTTTTTTTTAGTAAGTTATTTATGTGTTTTTATGATATAAAAATCAAAACTCCTATTTCAATTAGTTAATGACTTTACCTAATTTACTTAAATAACCTAATCTTTTTTATCCAAATTTCTTATTTTATTATATTTGAAGTATAATAATATATTTGATAGATTATAAATATTGAAGAAACTTGAAAATTACAAAAACATTTGTGTTGTAATTATTTGCTCCTGTATGGGTATCCAATTGTAACAATTTTATTTTTAATCCGCACTTATTTTATTGTTTTTGAAAGTTAAACTTCAATATACACATTCTATCTAAACGGTTTTATGTACATATGGTATATAATGATTTAAGATTTATTCGATATTCAACAACTATTATAACCACTAACCAGTGTACATTGTGCACAAACAGTTTATTTTAAATAATATTTATATTTTTATTAGTTTAAGAACCATAATAAAATACAACAAAATAAATTATAAATACAAAATAAAGTATGGCGAGGTAGATACTCATAACTACGAACAAGATGAATTGTTTTCATTAAATTTAAATATAAATTGTATATTAAAAAAGAAAATTAAGCGTAGTATACACGATGTAATAATAAAATTATTTTTAACGATTCAAATATTATATTTTTTTTTTTTGTCACGAGTTTATTTATTTATTTTTAAATAATATGGACACTCAATATAAGGAAAACGGCACTTAGTATTATTTATTTTTATAAAAACATCTAATAAAACATCGAAACCAGTTAAATTAAAGTGGTCCAGTTCGAAGTGTTCTTCACTTTTAACCAATATATGCAAAAGATTATTCTACTGGAAAATATACATTTTTTTTAACAAGGACGTCCACTTAGATATTGTATTAGTACATAAATAATTAACGATTTATATTCACCTTTTTTTCTAAAACAATTATGAACAGTAAAATAATACCTATTTCCTTAAAACAATTTAAAATTTAAGTTTAAAATCATAACAAACTATTAAATTGGTTAATAATTTTAATTGTCCATAATAGTATAGTTACTGTTTGTAATTGTTTTTATGTATAAAGTGAACAACATTATTACTGCTTTTACCACAAAGAAAAGTTATTTATTATAAATCTTTAAAATCAATTATATTTATAAAATATAATAACTTAATGAAAACGCATCAAACACGTATATTGTATACAATTACGAATTGTATTGACTCAGTGCTTGTTACATTTTGGACAATCAGTTTTTATTTTCATTTCTTAAAAATTTATAAATTTTTAGTTTAATTATTTCATTTTATTTTTAAAGTAAAACCCTATAAATATTATTTTAAGAATGATCATTTAAAAGCATATTGAGACAGTAATACCTGATGAAATTGATAAAACATATATTAATTTATAATTTGAAGTTTCATACAATACAGTCATAATATTTTATGTAAACATTTGTAAAATAAATTTTTAAAGATGGCGTGGTTAAAAAAAAAATACTCTAACCCGCAATTGCAATACAAATTATGCAATTACATATATTATCATATTCGTAAAAAAATTTCAAATTTTGGAAGGAGGAGTTATAAGTTAGAACGCACTACTACCCTCAGGTTTATGTTGTAATACAAAATATAAACGTTGCCTTTTAAATATTCGTTTATAATATTATATAATGTAATATTTTTTCAAGAAAAATGGGGATTTTAGTAAAATCTATAACTTCAATTATTTTGACATACTAAATATTTCTATATTTATTTACTAACTAGGCATTTTAAAATGTTACCTATAAATTTTAATTAACATATTAAAATTATTTTGAAATATGTTTAAATAAAGCCACTTACTTTTAAATGCCCACAATGTCAAGTTTTGCATGTGTATGTTGTATAGCCTCATGTCATTGGCACATTTTAAGTTCGTTTCCGTAGCCAACCAAGGGGCACCATATAGGACGTTTGAGATAATCTGACCCAACATAATTGGTTTTTCAAAAGGCATTTTGCTGGTGACATTGTGTTGGGTAGGTCCAAGGCTCCTGAATTTGGCAATTTTTATTCTCTGTATCCACGGGTTATCAGTAACTTTGTTAGCTTTGGATGAAGACTCAGATGGCTGTGCGGTTGTTGTGATTGTTTCACTTTTCACGTCGTATGTAACATCCGAATTCAGTGTTTTGGTGTTTGTCGGATCATTTACATCATACGAAACTTCTGTTTGTGATTGTTCATAGGACGGGTTTAAGGGATTATCCGACTCAGGAGGTAAATTTTTGATAGTCAGTTCACTATCCGCCTTTACTGAGATCTCTGCTGCGGACAATTTTTCAATTGTTGGCTTTTCTTCCAGAGTAAATTGAACATTTGAATTGGTGTCGTTCACTTTGTCGTCTTGGCCAAGCATCGATGGCACTGTGGTGAATATGTCATCATTTGGCGGAAATGTTTCGGATAAATCGGCAGTACTCTCCGTATTTATGGAGAATGATAATTTTGATGCCGAAATATTTTTCGTGAAACATGACAGATGCAGCAAAACCAATAAGACTATTATACTAGCCATAGACGAAACTGACGAGACGCGGAAATGCATAATATTATTGCTTATCCCGCGCGCCTCTATTTAATACATTTAACTTACAAAACCAGCATATAACACGGAGTTTTGGTTTGTCGTATAGCACGATATACGCGATATTATTATATTACGTTAAAGATTTGCGTGTACTGCAGAACAGGTTTGTGCCACGACTATTTCACAACCTACACACTACGACTGGATTGCATGGACATACTGCCAGACGGAAATGGCATAACAAACTAAACAAGTCTAGAGAACAGGATTGACTTTAAAAATGTTTTATTGGCCGGAGTCGTGTTTGTAACTTTTGCACTCGTCAAAACAGGATTATTTTTCAAGTTCACGATTCAGAATATTATATCCTGTATAATCACGATGTATGACATTGACATTAGTTTATTATGTAGCATGTAGGTACCTACAAAAAAAATAATAGTATACAAATTACAAATTGCGTCAACGAACTTATTTTCTGTTGTGAAATTAGTAAGAATTGCATGGCTTAAATATGTGCATAAGATAAATCAAATCGTTTTAAAACCGTTCTCACCAAATTAATTCGATTTTCGATAATGAGTTTTTACAGTTTATTTTTACTGAAATTGTATTAACTTAATTTTACTTTGGAAAAAAGCTATTTTTTTAAATCTAAAATAATAGGATAATATTTTTTTGTAAGTTTTATTGATCATTAGTTATAAAAGTGACCAACGAAAATAGTTTCAACGATTTTATTCAAATTGTATTAACAAGTAAAATCGTAGTTTTGCTTTAAACGATTTGTACCTTTATAAGTATCAACCAAACTTGTGAAAATACTATTGTCTAATAGATTATGCTTAGTCTGTGAATGATGGTGATATGGTTCTGTGTAATTGAATAAAACAAAATATTTTTAAGTTGTCCAAGATAAGTGTATTTTTTCCGAAGATAACAATTCGTAAAATGTTCAAAGTGAATTACTTAAATGTACGTAGTTTAAATTAAAAGTACGTTTTTATATTTGAAGGTAGTGTGTTAATGTGTTATACTTATACAACATTGGATGTACACGGAAGCCAATAAACTCTCAGCGAGTTTCTAAAAACATTGTTTTTTATAAAAAAAAAATTTCTATGATAAGGAAAATTTAGTAAAAACGATGTGTTGGTAAGGTTAAATTTATCCTTATCTACTAAACTAATTTTTTGCGGTTGTCCCTTCTAGGAACTAGTATTAGTTTTAGTATATTTAATGCATTATGAATGTTAAATATTCTGATTTGAATCATAATACTGATGTTTTATTAAATTAAGTATAATAAATACAAATACAAATACATATTACATATTATAAAATGCAGTTCTTATGAAAAATAAAACAAAGTATAAATAAAATTGTCCGTATTTTATTAAGGGAAATTTTTTTTTGCAAGTACGGTGGGGAGCATATTCAAAAATTGTATTCACCAAATATACAACCTTAAAATTAAAATTTGACGTACTATACAACTTAAAACCAATTGCGTAATAATATTATTAGAGAATATGTTTTTGTTTTTTATTTTTGATAAAAAGCTTCAATAACAATGGTTATTGGCTAATTATAATTTTAGTATTTACATTAATTTTTCTTAACTTCTACATTGTAATCTATATAGTTCTGTTAGTTTTAGAAAATGTATTGTTTAATAAATAGGGCTCGGATTTATATGTAAATACATATTTTTACTATGACACGATAAATTAATTTAAGTAAAGAAAAAATTCGTTTCCAGTGATTTTCAATAAAATTAAATATATTTGATTTTACATATTTTTATATATTTCGCCATAAATACACGTTTTTACATATTTTTCAATAATTCTATATATTTAGACAATTTATTACTATACGATTATCCCCTTTATCTAACCTTATTTATATTATGGTTTATGAGTTTGAGTTTTATGACCTCGATAAACGATTGATTGTTTGAAGTATTAACAGCGAGTCAGTACACCTACGCTAATGAACGTGTTGTGTGTATATCCGAGCATTATAAACAGATTATTATTTCAGCTGGAAGTTTGAATATTGTAGAGGGAACTGGAAAAAACTTGAAAAAGTACAAGAAAAAATTGACGAAATTATAAATATCAATGTAAAAAATATTCTACAAAAAAATTCTAGTTTTGCACAAATGAAAGCTATCAATAGTATTCTCACTGGTCTTTCTTTTGAAGTTTCATTGAATGTAGAACTTACTCCTTCAGACATAGTCAAAATGCAATATTGTCTATTAACATCAGTGGAAGTCGAAAGATGATTTAGTCGATATATGGTAGTTTTACCAGCAAATCGAAGATCCTTTGAATTTGAAAATTTAAAATGCGTGTTATCATAAATTGTAATCAGGATAATTAATATTTTTTTTTTAGTTTTTGTTACTTATATTTTATAACTGTTAACATCTTTTTTTTTTTAATAATTTTATTATTTAAAATATAATTTGTTTCCTTAGGAACTCATATGGATATATCATATAATTAAATATTAATAAATAAATCATATTAGTAAAATACATATTTTGAGTTTTTTTTAGCACATATTTATGTTCATATTTTGGTTTCATAAATACATATAAATCTGAGTCCTATTAATATAAAATAGTTGGTTGTTTCGGTTTTAAGTCTCAGAATTTTGTATAATTAGTCAGGAATGTTGGTTTATTTTTTTCCTATTCATATTTAATATGTCAATATAAATAAATAAATAAATAAAAGAGACATTATGTTAATAAAAGTTTAATCGCTACTTGGATTCCATTAGATTCCACATGTTGAACATATATTATAGATACGTTTTTATTTGTTTTGAATTGAAGAGAAAAGTCTTAGAAAAATATCAAGACATCGAGTTTGAATAAATTTATAAATGATTTAATATTATTTTATTTTATGCTATTATATTTTATAATTGAAAATTATATTTATTCCTTATTGTAAGTATCTCAGAATACTATATATATATTTAATTTTAGAGGGTGAACATGGTTTAAACATATTTTGGTTATTGATACTAAATTATAAATATTTTTTTTAACCAAATTGAATAGGTTTTTTTTTTATTATTGAGTTAAGGCTTTAACGTCAATTGTCATAAGCCTGAAGGTTATTTTATTAAGTTTATTAACTGCGGGGGTGGGCACGATTGGTTTAGGACACGTGTATATGTGGCGAGGATTTGTCACTAAAAACCCGGGTGGTCACCCATCCGGAAACTAGTGAAACCGGCTGATACTTGATCTTAGAACACGTTTGTGACTGAGGCCAACCACTGCGCCACACCAGGCACTGAACATGTGCATTGTTGTTATTTATTAATTAGTAAAAAATAAAACACATAGATTTTTATTTAGCTTACATACATTTTGTTATAGTATTGTTAGTATTTTATTGTAAAATATTTATTTAATTTATATTTTGATAATTGTATAAAGGTTTAAAAACTGTGTTAAATGTCTTACAGTTTAATTTATACATAATGAATACGATACACGGTCAGCTACAATCACAGTTATCTACACAGATTTACTATAGATAACCATAATGGCCAAAATGAAACCTTTAATAATTTATGAAACTATTCAAATTATGCAGTATTAAATAAGATTGTATTACGATTTTAAGATTCGCTTTCATTTATAATTATAATATTATTACCAAATGATATAAATAGGCGTTATAAAGCAGTAAACACATTTTTCGGTATCTTAATTTTAAATTATTATCAGGTATGACACTTCAAACTAACATTTTCAATCACGAATGAATTCAATTGTAATAATTATTATTGTTTTTGATTATAAGAAACACTTTTCGAATGGTGGTCATTAAGTATTTTATTCGAGGCTATATAAAGTATAAGATACTTTCAATATCATAAAAATATAATATATATGATGAAATATTGCAATAAAAACTTTAAGATTGAGATGTACGGTTGTGTGTCGTGTCTGTAGATATATTATATTATAGACAATAGACATAATATGTATTAGAACAGAATTATTTTTAAACAAAATTTCATTCAATATGAATAAAAATTATAGCTAAATATTCGATAGTAGAAAGTCAGACATCATAGAGACCAGGTGTTCGACACTCGTCTTGCTTCTTTCATAAATCACCGCATTTAAAAAATGATTCTGATCAAACATAAATTTATTAAATTTTTATTGAAAATTTATTAAATTTTTTGTGATCATAAAAATAATTTAGGAGTTTAATATTTACGAACTGAATAAATATGATATATAGTAATGATCATAATATGAAGAACACTATATTTTTATTATAAATTGATTACGTATATATTTAAAAATATAAGAGCTATTATCTTGGTTTTATTATATAATTTTATTTTGATTGAATAGTTAAGTAAATATAATAATTTAATAATTATGATAATTATAAAAATTTTTTAAATTGCCAACTTTATTCAATTTATGAATTTAATTAAAAAAAAAATAAATGGTTTAATTAATTGTTTATATGTATAATATGTATATTATTAAAATATTTGTTTACGATTATTATTGCTGTTAAACTTAAATTTAACTGTTTACTATATTATAAACAGTTTGGACGTATTTTTAAAATATTATTATTGTATTGATATAAAATAAAAACTAATTTACATACCATTTAGATTTTCTATGAAATGTTAAAAAAGCACCAAATTCAGAGAATATTATAAATTAATTAGGAAATTGTTATGCGTTATGACGTTACAATTATGTTTAAACTTTTAAAGACACTAAGACAGTGTGTTTTATATGATGAATCGTACTTCGTGTCTACTACTGTATAGATTAATAAGTAATACAAGATTTGCTATTTAAGAAGCTGGTCACCAAACCTAACAACTCATAACTCAATTTCAGTAACTAGTATAGTAGGTACTTCAGGCGAGGGCAATCTGACAGGATGTGATTGAAGGTTAAGTGATCCGAAAAACAGTGATCAATTGATTTTTAAAAATAAAATTAATATATAAATACAAAAGAAAGTAAATAGTATAAATAGTTATAAAATATTCATAAACACAAAACTGTCAAAGTGATACCTGTTACTATTTTTTTTAAATGAATGAATACAAATAAGTTTTGATTACTATATTATGATTAATTCCCTAAGAAATTATTTTCGATTACATTATTACAATATTACATTATGTCTGAAATATTTTTAAATTTTTTTTTTAGATTTTGAATCTTTTCAATCTCAATTTGAGTTTTAATAAATATTGACTCCCTATTAGGTTCTTTCGGAATACATATTTTTATAATCAAGTTACCCTTGTAAAAATATATACATATTTTTTTCACAATAAAACACACAGTATTATCTACTTAATTTTACCTTTTTTGAACATATATTTTGGTTAAGATGGTACGATATTTTACATAAAAATAAATAATTAAATTCCTGCACCGTTACTAATTTTGACCTAAAATAAACATAAACTATACCTTATCATAGAAATGTAATGAGATAATTTTTTTATTGTATACAATTTAATGAAAATATAATAAACTGTGCATAAATATTTTGTAAAAGTATATTTGTTTTTTTATAATACTGGTGAAACTAATATTTTTTTCCAAATATCAGAGACTTTAGTAACAATTCTTTTGTTATAAATCCATATAACCTGAAAATTAATAGAACTTACAAGCATCTTTTTCTTATGATTTTAAGTTTTTTAATAACTGTGCCATGGTGATCGTTTTCCAGACAATACCACGACAACAATTTAAAATATTCAATTTGAACCTAAATTATTCTATTTACTTAAATTTCTTCAATTTTCTACAAAAAAAAGATGATAATCTATAATCTATTTCACAGAAATGAAGAATTAAAAGATTTTTTATAGCGGTGCTGGGGTAACTTTTTTTCCGGTACTATGCCACCTAATCGTTATAGCAACATTTTAAAGATTTTAATTATGGCTAAAATTAGTTTAAAAAGGGTACATAACATAAAAAAAGTTGTTTTAGTTTTTAAGTACGGTCAATTTTAAGTAATATGCTACTGTTACTGCGTTTTGAATTCATGTGATGCCATAGTACCACCTTGGCCGTCCTCTTATTTTATATGAGTAAATGTTGATTACTTTAAACAGTGATTAAATTGTAGCCTTTAAACTAAATTGTCCATATTTACATTATTCATCTGATTTGTATTCTTGAGCCAGTGATAAAGTCAGCTATGTGACTTAATGGATAATTTTTCAAAATTATTGCAAATAATTGAAAATTTTCAGTAAATAATTGTAAAATCAATATTTAAATATGTAAATTTTCCTAGGGCCGTTTAGACAAAAAATAGTCTTAGAAGCAAAATTAATGTAACCCCCCTCTCCACCCCCAAACTTTTTCAGTGCTCTGTTCAATAAATTCTGAATGAACTGTATATAATTGTAAATTTTATTTGAGATATTTTAAATGATCGGAAAACTTAGAATTCATAAATCAAAATCGGTAGCCAAACTTACGTATAGATATTATTATATATTATATTGTAGCTCCTTAAATCTGGCGAAACGATTCCAGACAAATTATAAATGCGATTTTATAATTTGTAAAATATATAACCAAATATAGAGGAAAGAATTTAACCACGTCGGGGTCAACGTGATTTTTCTTAAAGCTAGATGCTTTTTAATCTTGCCTCCTCTCCCCGATTCAGTATTATGATTTATTCGCTTTTTAACGTGCATATTTATAATTACACCTAATAAAAAAAAAAAAAAAATAGGTACATGTATAAAATATTTACTTTTATCATTATGTTTCTATGATAGGACATAACTCTATTTAAACTCGAAAAACATTAAAGATATGTAGGTATCTCATTGTGTATATTTTATTTACTAGCTGCTATCAGCTTTATTTGTTATCTGAAAGTATATATATATTTTTTACCCGTTTGTGATCGATTTGTTAGTTGGGTTAAAGAAAATAGCGATTATTTATTATTATAATAATAAAATGACTTTAAAATATGCCTATAGCCTATATTATAAGTGCTTATAATATTGTACATTTAATAATACATATATATTTAGGTATAATATCCAATGCTTATTTTCTCAGAACAACATTGGGCATAAAATGAGCATTAATTATTATTTATTATTGTTATTTTATTATTGATGTTTTACTCATCGTCAAAACATTTGTACATCATAAGTACTACACAACGTGGTTTTTTTCTAATAAAAAATACATTCATGAATATATTTTTATACTTTTTATACTTCTTAGTTCTTTTCAATGCAAAATGGTAAACAAAGTATGGAAAGTGCTCCTCCAATATGTACCACTGTAATATACATTAAAGGTTAAATTTACTTGTAATAATTTTCATCTGTAGAAAATAAAAACACAATTTATTATAAAATTGTTTAGCACACAGCAGTACAACAGTACACAGAGTAATACAATTTTGCGTACATATTTAGCTATTTTCTGATTTCAATAAAGTAAATGGCTTGTGATATTGGAGAGTACATTAATTGAACGACTTTAAAGATTCAGTGTTACTTAAATAACATTTATTTGTATATTTGTATTTTATTTAAATAAACTCTCACCGATTTATTATTCTAGCATGACATATATATATACACGTGTAGGTAAAATAGGTACATAATACATATACACCTCAAATGTTTTCTGAGATGTTAAAAATAATATTAAAAAGGTATTTTGTTTATTGCTTTTGAGCTTCTTTAAAATATGAAAAAGCTGCATTTTAAGTTTGGTCATTATTCCCATCATGAACATTATGTATCTTCAGAGTCTGATTCTTTTTCAGCTAAAAAATTTCATTTTCACGTGTAAATATCAACAAATGCTAACTAAGTAGAAATAATATGTAAAATTAATATTTTTACCTTTAATAAATATGTTCATAAGTTCTTTGAATATTTTTCTGCACGGTGCTTCCACGATTAGATTCAAAAATATAGAGTATACTAGAGCTGTCATTAAATCGGCGTTAATTTCCCAATACTTTTCAGAGAAATAAAATTATAAATTAATTTGTGTTTGCTATTTGATAATAAATTGTCCAGCAAAGATAATATTTAAGCTTACCAATGTCCAAAAGTTTTCATATTTTGGTTGCCGGATTTGACCAATACTTTGCAATTGAATAATAAAATGTGTCAAATACAGAACGTACGATAATCTTGATATGACGGTAAAAAGTTTGCATTCAATAAAGCTGCTGATAAGACCTTTTAAAAAAATATGTTTGTTTTGATCAATTATAATGTGTGTTGTTCAAATGTAAAAAAATTAAGAAGGGATTTTTTTAAATCTAGTTTCTGATTTATCATAACTCTGACATTTGTAAATAAAAGGCATTTTTTTTACATTTATCTAATTCGATTTCTTTTTACAACTATCAGAACTAAAAAAACACATAGTAAATACTTGTGGCTAAATAATATATTATAACAAGCGAGATAGAAGGTGTAAATATTTAATAACAAAAATAGTAATATTATATAATTTCATTAGTATATGTATATTTAAGTAATAATAATTTATTAAGTTTATAATATAGGTACCTATTTATTTAGAAGTCTCAAGTCTCAGAATAAATATTAAATAATATCACTAAATAATTATTATTTTGTATCCATTTACAGTAATATAATATTGTGTTATTAGTATATTTTTAATAACACAAATATAAAAATACAATAATTAAATTAATTAATTTATTAAATTATTTTATTTAAACACTCAAAATATATTATACTTTAATAATGTATTGTTCAATTGATATGTATTTAATAATGAATTTTAGTTTAAAAAAAAATACGTTTAACATAATTTATATTATATGGAATTTAATAATTAATATAATATAGGTATACTAAGTTAAGTATTCAAGCAAAATTAAGTAAAAAAAGCGTTTACCCGAAAAACATTTTTTTTTCCTGTGGGATACAGTGAATTTTTTAATGAATGGTTAAAATATATTTATTTGGAACGTGGAAGGTGTAATACGTATTTTATATTTCTCAACAGCTACAATTTAAAATTTAAATCAATACAATGTGACAGCTAAACTCTAAACTAAGGAAAGTTTAATAGGTATAGTTCTTACAAGTATATATTTTATAATATATATTTTTGAGTTGGCGTCTAGCGGCTAACCGCAAAAAGCAAGGGCGGTACCCTAGGCCGAGTGGGCGTATTGATAAAACACTAGGGCTTTCATTATTTTTTATTAAAAGTGAGTTGAAATTTAGGGGAAAGGAAAATTATTATAATTAATTAATTAAGAGTGATAATAAAACAAATTATGCTATTATATTATCAGTGATGATATCACTCAGTCGTATCAGACTGTACAACGAGACGTTTACATAATAGTATATAAACATTATAGTTGCAGTCATATTTTTTTCTCAATATTAAATATTTCATTTTATAACTATTTCAAAAATTAAAATTAATTGCTATCATATCATTTTCTACTGTTTAAGAAGAAATAAATTAACGAGAATACAAAAGGGAAACTAATTACTACCTACGTAAAAATAAATACGTGCTTTAACATAGATTGAAAATTATAATTATTTAAAATTGATGGTATTATATTAATATTGTCAAATAATTATAAACACTATCGTTGAAACAAATCTTTATGAGTTAGGTATTGAGTTAATGTTATGTAAACTTATTACATTTGAAGTTATTTGATAAATTTAAATTATTTTACATTTATTAAATTTAATACTATGTATTTACATTAACATAATATTAAGTTATATTATTTTGAATGATATAAATTAATTGTATGGGACAATAAGTTAAATAGTATTGTTATTATTCTATAGAACAAGATCAACACAAATTTAGAAGATAAATACATAGGTAAACTAAATGTGTTGGACATCCATTTCGTACCACTCTTTTCGAGTTCAATTAACTATAGTATTTAAATTGATTTTTGAACCGTGTGAATATTTTTGATATACCTAAGCAAACATATTATATATAACTCTGTAATATATATCATAAGTGTTCGTTCATAAAAACGTGTGATCGTGTTGATGAAACGAATTTATTTTATTTCAAGTCACAACGTCAGTGGATGCTAATACATTTATACATTAATATGTTTAGAATATCACTATAAAAATTATTTTTATGTACTTCTGTCTACTACAATATTTTTAGTTTTGCCAAAAATTAAAATATGATACTATTAGTTTTAATTTACCAAAATTAGACAGAGAGCTGACGACAAGCAAGTACGATATAGTCAGCGAATATATTATTCTCTGGAACGTGAAGTATATTATGTGATTCCATGGATTGTATGTAAGTCCTGGTAAATATAAGTAGCCGGTAACAATATAACAGATGATATGCAACAATAAGCATATCATAAATCCTATTGTTCTACTTTTCTAAAAAAGACAACATTTATCATGCATGAAAACCGATTAATACAAAACAATGCTATTTTTTTATTTCTTACTACTGAAAATTTGAATTTGGATTGTTTGATACACAAATATATGTAGGCGGCTGCAAGACCAATGAGGTATGTTGTGATCCTGTGGTGACTCTTTATATAAATTCTTTGAAAATGTTCAGTTGTTCTGACATTTTTAATGTTACTAAAAATCGTAATTTAAACAATTTTTCTTATTTTATTTACACTAGGTTATTAAAAATATATTATTAATATGCTTTTATAAAAAATGTAGATAAGTAGATTTAAAAATATTATGCTAACCATAATCGTCTCTTTGAATTTGAAACGAAAGAATGGAATATACAATGGTTGAAACATCGTTTTTACACATATGAGTATAATTTTTTTATATCAATTTATACTAATGACTAAGTTGTCTATTTTAACTACCTACTTTGATAATATTTTTAAATATAAGATATTATTTATAAAACCTAATTTATTTATACACACAATGTTTGCTACAAATGCAAAGGTCGTTCAATATATATACAATTGTTTAAAGTGAAATTGACATATTTACCCACGGAAGTATGGCATTACTCCCCATTGTTTATTGTCGTAAATTGATTTTGCTGGTATATAAATAGATAAAGCAAAGAGAACGCCATAAATACTGACACCGACTTTATTCCATCTCCATACAATATAGGTCAAGAAAATTCCAACTATGAAAAAATGCATGTCACATGCCAAGTACCATGCGTGTATCATACACTAAAAATAATATGATTAAATTATTATAATTCACGTATTTATATTACTGCAGGGACAAACAAAAATATATATACATAGAGGAACATGAGTGTAAATGTACTAAAGTTAGGGTCATTAATTTGTATGGACGTGTAAAACAAAATTTATAATATCATATTATCTGTATAATAGGTATTTTCTTATTGACTTTTTTAATCTCTTAAAATCAATACTCTTTATTTACAAACGTAAATTGGTTTACGCTAAATATTGTTTTACTAAATTGCACTGTATCGTTTGTGTCTTGAATTGGTTGTCGGTTCAAGAATAATAAATATAGAGGTGAGATAGTATGATATAGAATAGGTAGGTATATCGCACGTCATCTAAAATATGATTCCAGTCAAACTTGAAAATCGAGGTAGCATAATATAGGAAGGGCATTGTTAGATCGAATTGTGCATCTACAGTATCCCCTTATTCAAACTGTACGGATACAATATTTGGTGTACGTATAGTGCGTTGTAGATTTATTTATTATAATTAATTCAAAATATCTGAAAAAGTCTTATACTATTATTTAATGTTTTAAATGGATAGTAGGGTTATCCATATATAAAGCTACCTATAATATTATACACTATGTAAGATTAAAATAATACTGAATGACATATTGGATGATAAAATATGACTACCATCTAAACATATTTTTTTATATGAATACGAGTAATGTATATGTTTTACATAAGCTAATTTAAAAATGTCACGCAAAAAATTATATTATGTATACAAAATGTAAATACATAATAGAGTATAACATTCAGAACCGTTTCTCATCAGTCGTCAGGCCTTAAGGTTATGAACTGTAAGTAAATAACTTCCGGTGTTTGGCCAATAAAATACATCAATAAATGTTTGTAAATTTAAGACAGGTCCGCCTTTTATGAGAATATTTGCAATATCTAATTATGATCGCGGAGGTGACGCAATGACAAAAACTAGTTTTTTTTGTTTAAAAATTACAATCTACTGTAAAGTATTAAAATGGTTTTGTTTATTAACCAATATTTTAAAGTGTCTCAGAACCAAACATGCGTATATGGTTACTTATGTGTGCGTGTGTGGAGTGACGATATTTTAAAATATCATTTTACATAGTAATACTGAAAACCATTTATTTCGGCAAAACGACAGAGGTCTTTAATTCTTCAATAATAATAAATAATATATGAAATTAAATTCAATACACAATAGCACTACAAAGGTCATATCGTATGGAAAAAAAATATTTTTCAAAAAATATATATCAAATTATTGAATGTATAAAATACAACGAGTATTAAGTAAACACTACGGCCAACTATTCAAGTTTAAAAGATATAAAATCAAATCAAAAATGTTTTCACTGTAATTTTAGTTATTTAATAACACTAAAAGTTCCTAATTGTATTTTAAGTAAAAAGTAAAGATCTAATAGATAATTAGTTAATATAACATTTATATATAATCAGGGATATAATTTATGTAAAGCAAGGTTGCGAAATTACATCTCATAGAATATAGCTGTCCTATATATTTTATAAATCTGTTATTGAAATTTGTTAACACTTTTATAACACAAATAATATAATTTTGGTGATTATAGATATTTTTAATAACAAACGTGATCATTTTTTTTTTTTAATCTATATCTCGACCTATAGACTTATAATATATTGATTGAACTTTTCAGTATCTTAATATAAATCATATTAAATTATTATCTGAATATCCCATTGCTTAATCATTTTTAATTTTAAAATTATTTTGTAATAATTTTGCATTATGCATGTAATTACTCATTATCATTTGCGTGTTGAATGAAAAACGATCAATTATTAAAATACCATGATTCGAGATGTTTAGTAATATTATTTTTAATCTGAGAGTACCTGCTATTTTATGAGTGGTTCTGACTATTTTTGAAGTATTTCATGCAAACTTCTGAAATGGTCCAGACACAAATATTATTTGGATAGAGGAAAGTGCATTCGCTGGGAAAAAATCGTTTTTCGATGATTGGGGGGGGGGGAGGATTTATGTCACATGTTACATTTTGTACTTATATAGTATAAGAGTGCAATTATACAAACAAGTTTTTAAATACCCTAATTAAATTAGATAAATGTTACGAAGGCTATATATTCATATTTACAAGTAAGATGGATTTCTAAACCCACAAATATATATTATATAATACAATTTTTTTCTTTAGTAATACATTTATTCAATTTGTTTTTTGGAATTTTTTAGTATACTATATTTTCAAATTTTTGAGATACTACTCAAGGAGTATCCTGTGGCAACACAAACTTATTTTTCCAAATAAATGAACCTGCCTTTTTATTGTAAATTATTTGTTGGATAATTTTCTTGAAAATGTTGAAATATCTAATTAAGTTTTGCAGTTATTATAATATTTAAACTAAGAAAAATAAATCTTAAATATGTTTTTAAAAGAATATAAAATAAATAGATTTAGGATTTACTATAAATGGACCATTTTTACAAATTATAAATGTCGATAGATTGATATTAATTTTTAAAACGTTTAAGTAACCATAGCTCAATATCTTTTAATCCCATCATCAAGGACTTATTATTCTTAGTATATAAACTTAAATAACTCAAAAACTTCTAGTTTTGATTTTGATATGTCAAATTGTTCAGAAAAATTATACGCTAAATAATTTACGATATAAAAAGGAGCACTTATTTGAAAAATTTGAAAACCGAAGTTTGTATCTCCACAATACACTCTTTAAAAAGAATTTAAAAATATGGTCTTTAAGTATATTTAAAAATTCTAAAAATCAAATTTTAAATAACTGCATTATTGAATAAATAAAAATGGGTTTGCATGTTTGGTGAAACCTCCTGTATAAAATAATTTTCTTATGAAGATTTCACAAAAGTTACTAATCATAACATCAAATATCAAAATTTGTATCGATACGCTTGCTATGGATTCACTTTATTTTTTATTTAAAAACAAATTCATAGTAACATTAAAATGAAAGTGTAATTTTAAATATATGGTTATAATTAAGTAAAATTTCAGGAAATTACTTTATAAATGAAAAATAAAATATTTACCATTTCGTTTGAATTTACATAGTTGTTTATAAACAATAGATTGGTCCACCAGTTTTTCCGGCAAAACTTTGCTTCTGGATAAACAATAAGTTTCCACAATGGGCCATCACCCATATAAGGCAAAACAAATGCAAATATTACAATAACAGTAATATATGTTGGAAAAATTCTAAACATAAAATAAATACACATTTTATTGTACTCTTGCTTCTGAAAATAAATATTAAAAAAGCTACGATTTTAATTGAAAAGCAACTTCCTAAAAATCAAAACTAACTTATTGTCCATTGATTTGAAAATAAAATTTAATTAACATATTAAGTTATTGTTTTATAAATTACCAAGAAACATCCATATATATTTATATTATTAATGTAGTTATTACTAATTTAATTGGTACATTTTTTAATAGTTTAGATAATTATTGTTTATTTTTAATGTACAATGATGTTTATATATTTGTGATTCATATGTTATTGGATCAAAATTATAATTATTAAACTATATTTTTCTATGATGTTGTATAAGACCATGTTGATTTTGTCTTCATGTGTAATATATTTGTAATAAATGCAAATAGTTCAAGGTATTGAGTTTGAACCGAAATTCGAGTACCTACAAATGGTTTGTTTATGTATATCTATTTTAATTGTCTCACAATGTTATTAACCAAAATGAGTGTGTCATATAATATGAATACATTGATATTAATTAAAAAATTGACTGTACAAGATGGTTCTATACGTGGAACAATTATTTGTCAAACTGTAAAATAGTAAAAACATTACATATTTTTCTCTTTTGCAATTATAATATGTACAAATCTTAGAATGAATATTAAAAACAAAATATGAACAATGACTTCAAATATTATACGATACATAGTAATTAGTAGATACTTATCTACCTATCGATATTATATTGTCTATTGGTTTATCATTATAATATAAACTGATATTTTTAACGTCATTAAAAATTAACAAATGTAGATACTTTATATTTTCTGTACAAATACCTATTGTGTAGTATACACTTCTTTTAAATTTACAAGAAATGTATTATAATATATAATAAAATAGGTACATAATATACTTTATCTAAACTAATCAACTACGGTTTAAAGTTACAGAAATTAAACTTGCTAAGATTTTAGCAAGGGATATTTTATTC
This sequence comes from Pentalonia nigronervosa, assembly GCA_014851325.1. Classification (NCBI taxonomy): domain Eukaryota; kingdom Metazoa; phylum Arthropoda; class Insecta; order Hemiptera; family Aphididae; genus Pentalonia; species Pentalonia nigronervosa. Next base: position 104,303 of record JACXSJ010000681.1, on the reverse strand, counting down.
AATACCTGATTATTCGGTACATTATTAAGAACATAAATTTTAATGGTTTTCCATTCTTTAAACGTTCTTCGATCATAATATATGTAAAAAATCCACTTAATATAAAAAATATCTCAACTGCAACTGGTGATTTGAGAAACGACCACCAAAAATTGGTAAAAATCTTTAAAATGAAAACAATGTCAAATTATTTTTAATTAATTATGAGAAAAAAAATGTTATTTTTTCCATACGTGTTCCGAATGCTCTGGATCAAAAGACGGGACTCCTAAGTTTAGAGCAACTCTATGACCAATTATCACTGATATTATTCCCATCGTCTTAAGCCCATTGGTTACGGCAAAATCTTTGGTTTTTGGATCTTCTATTAAGTTTCTCATATTTGTTATGATGGAGTACGAATGTAAACACATACCTAAAACATCGATGAAGTTAAAGTAACGACGTTAATTTATTAAATTTTATGACATTAAAAATAATTATATAATATATTATATTTTATGTCACTTTTGAACCAGCATTCACGCGGCCAAGCTTACCGACAAAAGTAGATTTTCCGGGTTTTGAGTAATCTGCAAATAAAGTGTATAATGTACCGGCGATCATCAATGCAAAGCCCACGATAAATATTCCACTATAACACATGAAACAAGGTCAGTCGTCAGTGACCGCTAAAAACATCTTTGGCCAAATTAACTCCAAAAAAATATCTCTTGTAGAATTTTTAAATCAAATACGGAATATATGATATAATAATGAATTGAGGCGCACGCATAATTATTAATAACTAACTATATTATAATATAACAAGTCATTTAATTTAAGTGTTCGAGATATTAGCAAATTTAAAATGCATAAAAACAAGTTAAATTAATAGATTCTTAAATATGTAATATACATTCTAGGAAATAATAATATTACATTATATCCGTGAGATATCTTTTCAGAGTCAATTACACAGGCAAGGCAGGATCCATAATAGGTGTGTTATCATCCAATTATCGTGATCGACAATGCCACCTGTTGACCACGGTATGTGTTTGGGTACACTCACTAAATAGTCAAAACCGTATTGGTATACTCCAGCACCGTATTCTTAGACGTGTACATTAACGGCGGCACTGCGACGTTCACGCTGATGTTATGCGCTTGGAAAGCTGGTATCAATGCTCGATCGACGGACAACCGTATGTCTTCGTTAGTACACGAGTCCGGAAAGCATAACGCCCACAATATGTTCCTCGGTACAACAGTCAACGAGTCTCTCTAAAAAATCGATTTCAAACTTAAATTTTAAAACACGATTTCCGTTGTTTGTCGTTTTCACTCGCGGTTTCTATATTATAATATTATATCATATCATATTACTTTCGATCGTTCCCAGTCCGCTTTGATTATGTCGAACTGGTCGAGCGGTCCAGAAGGTTCGTTGTCTGCAGAAAAACGGAACCGTAAGCTTGCTATGGCATACGCTCCGTAAATGCCAACACGTTTTGACGAAACGCGCAGGCATTGGTCAAAGTATCCCAATTCGTTTACGTCACCAGACACAATGGAACTAGGGTATTTAGGCGAAGATAGGTACACTATAATATACAAATTTATTCAGAGTGATTACGGTTTTTTTCTCATACTCGAATTATTAACAGGTATGGTAACAATATATATTTTTACGGCGGCAACATTTGAGTTAGATCAAAGCATAATGTTATTTACACATTTTGAATTAAACAATACTCATCATCAATATTTGCCATGACTGGGTTATAGTTAAATTATCTATATGTAATCTACAATATAACATACTACAAGCCACAAGGTATGTATGTATGTATGGTTAATATTACCATTAAATAGTTTACGTAATTAATTCTTTAGTCACATCGTTGTGACTAAACAATTTTTTTTATTTAATAGTTATTTTCAGTTATCACAATACCTTATGAAATAAATCAATATATATATAATAGTTTATGATGAAGTAATATTGTATACTGGTGAATATTGAAGGTACATACTATTATATCAAAACTTATGTCGGCTATATGTCGTTTAACCTTATACTTAATATTCTAAAAAAAAAAAAAAAAAAAAATCGATAACAGAACAGAACTCAGTATCGACTTTTGAGTTTTTGACATTAACAAAATAGAATTAATGTAAAATGTAAACAAAATATAAATTAAAAAGATGCTTCACAGAAATTCAACATAATTTATAGTTTTTTCTCTAATTTTTGTTCAAGATACAATATTGTTCTTATTGTTTTGTAATATCATAATAATTCTTTCTAAAATTAAAAAATGTATAAAAATACGAATCTAAAATCATATATGCGTGAACCAGTTTAAATACAAAATTATAAATAAAAATAGTACCTATTCATGTTATAGAACCGTATATAAAATATAAATGCATTAATATTAAATAATATTAAAAGTATACAATGATTAATATGTTTTTAGGTAACTATAGAAAACAACTTTAATACATTTTAACTCTGTTGTGTTCAAATATGAAACAAAAATAGCATATTTTAAGAAATATATTAAGCATATTATAACATATAGGTAATCTATATTTCCCGCAAATAAAATAGATATTTTTATTTTATTACGTAAAATACTTATAGTTAATTATTTATATAGTAATAGTACGCCGAATGCTGCAGTTTTATATATTTTTTCTTTTTAGATGAATAATGTGGTTTTATTATAAATAATTTACTGTGATATATTATAAAAATATTAAAATGAAATTTAAAATTTTTAGGAATTGATGAGAGAAACCCTTAACTTTCAAAATATCTATAACCACGTGCACAACCGCATATTTTATTAAACTATTTAAACTTCATTATTTAATTTATTGAAACTTGTTCGCATCTAAATTATCATACAACATTTTTTTTTAAAATTCATAGTTTGCCAAGTATTTCTATTTTTATATACATAATATAATGCATCTAATTTTATGTTTACAAGATTTTTTTCACAAAAATGTACTATTTCAAAATGGTAGAAATAATTAAAAATTGATTTACTACCACTTATACGATTAGTTAAGATATTCTTATTTACATAATTATTGTTGTATCCAAGAATCATTTATCAATATAATTAATGATTAAATTAATTAATATATGTTTTATTTAGAAATTTGCCGTAAATATATTTGAATAGGTAACAAATATTCAATTAAATAAACCGATAACTATTTAACGTGTTTTCAACAGGAAAAATAACCAATTGTATAGTCAATTAGTTATATTTATTTAAAATTTAGATTAGCAGAGTACTTGACTGACAATTTGTGGGGTAAACTAGCGTCAATCCACCCTACTCTTTTAAACTTAAAATACTTATAACTAATTAATTACTCGTTCTAAATTTAATTTTTCTACAATGAAATTCTCAACACCAAAATATTCTGCTTTCGGAATATGAAATAAAAAGATATGACGTATTTTGAAAAAGTTAAAATCATAACCAACTACTTTAAAAAATATATAATTACACAATTTAATCTCACGCATAAAAGAATAAACATAATAATATTAATTTGGATACCAGGACACAGCAATATACAAAGAAATGACAAACAAGCCAAATGGGAAACACCAATCTTTTAGATCAAAACTCATATAGACATAAAAAGGCTAATTCGAGACATTATTGAAAATTAAATGTCAAAAAAATCTGGCATCAAAATAAATCCAAACTAAGGGAAATCAAATACAGCACACGATTGCCAAAACACTGCAGAATTAAGAAAAAAACAATAGGTTGTTACGTGCGATCTACCAGAGATCGTTATGGTGGTGGTTTTGTAATAAATTTATTGAAATAGTAATTAGATGTCTATTTATTAACATTAATACGAATACGTATAATTGTAAAAGTAAAAGTGCGAGCGTGTGTGTATTATATAGATGCGAGTGACGTGAAAGTGCCGTTGACTCTGCGGCTTTGGTTCATTTGAATATTCTGTCCTTTGGGCTACCTTTTATGTTATTATGGTCTTCCCATTCTGCTTTCTGTGAGAACTTGACTAACGCCCTTGTCCTCGTAGTCGCTTTTGCAGTTGCGGTACTTTCGGTGCGATTTTAAGAATTGGGATGGCAATTCTGCTTAAGTTTTTTATATTGTTACACCATTAATGTGCATAATTAATATGCTAATAGCTAGTACCTAGTATATATTGACTCTAGGAACTGAAAAATGAATATTATCTATAGCGTTTTGCGTGTTGGTATTTCGAAATAACCCTAAAGCGCATTTATATATTTAATATAATATCGGTTTTGTTTTCTAGGAGCCGTAGCCCATAACAAGGTACTTAAAAGATTGAAAATCGGAATAACATAATTAGATTTTTTTGATGTTAAAGGATGATAATCTATAATATGTGAAATCTGCTAAGTAACATTAACAGTCAAATATACCTATTGACGGAATGTCGAAAATACAAAGAAAAGGTCGGAAAATATATAATAATTCAACATCTTAGACGCAGTACTAGGACCCAAGCATGAAAACAACCTAAGTGTTTTATTATTCTCAAGAAAAACATAGCTATATAATGTAATTAAAAAACAAAACTACGTTAAATTAAAAATAATTGTTCATAACTAATGGTTTTTAAAACTGAATTTTATTTCAGATTAATAATAATAATAATATATAATGTCATAAGAAATATTATGATTTTCAAAAATGTTGTACTGTAATAATTTCAAATTATGTTTAAAAATATTTCCCAAAAATATTAATGCTTTTTGAAAAAAATGAGTGTTTACTTTTAAAATAATCACATTGAATAAGAATATGAATAATTTATAAATAAAATATTATATAGATGTAGACTGAAGAAAATATGTTGTTCACCTATCCCTAAGTAATACAAATATTAACATTTTAAAACCAATACAGATTTTTCTCTGTTAAGTACATCAATAAAATTCTTGTGTTAATAAAATAGTGATAAATAAGTAAAAATAAATCAGCTTGACGTATGGTAGATTTCCAGTGAACTCTGTCGTTGAGTATAACGACTCAAGGTACAGTAACAAATGTGTTGATTTTGAATTCAATGATAAATCTTGTCTTCCATAAAAAGTTTTGAGCGGAGCGACAAATGTTTGATTTTACAATTTTTTTTTATGTGTTATTTTGTAAATATACGATAAGTAGATGAAAAAAGCCTCGATTTTCAACATTCTCTGTAGAAATTGGATATTGTTAGCTTTCTTGAAAGTTAAAAATTGTAAATTCCCAGTATTTTTCTAAATAACCAGTTAAAAACCAAAAAAAAAAAAAAATCAAGGAAAAATTAAGGTTGAGTTTTTGACAAAATCGATTTTGTTTTTTGATGTAACTCTAAAATCGAATATGTACATAACATTTTTACCAAATGTTTATAAAAGTATATTCTATTCACTTTAAATTTTCATAATATTTCTACTCTTTTTGAGTTATTTATAAACATAAATAAGAATAAATAAATAAATATTCATATTATAAGAAAATTTCGATTTTCATTAGTTTTTTTTTATAAATTATTGTCGTTAAGAAATTGTTTGTTCTGTCAAATAACTTGGTAATTTAGTACAAGGTTCCTCATAAATTGTTATTAGTGGAAATGAAAAAAAAAAGTTGATCCTAAATCTAAAATATATTTTTATGAGTATTTGAATTTAGAATTATAAAAAAATCATCAAAATCACCAATATTTCTACAATATTGGATATTCACCCGTAAATCAACAATTTCTCATCAAACAATTTTCTTATTTATTTTGTTTTAATTCTAAAACAAATAATCGTTGATACTCCAAATTTTCACCAAATATTTATTTTATCATTTTCTATATATGATAAAATTTTCAAAATATTTTAACTAGTTTTAAGTTATTTATAGACATATTCAAAATTTGCAAAATTTTCAAATTATTTTGTAGGTTGTGAAAAATGTATAAAATGTTCAATTTTTATAGATTAGAATTTAAAATTTAAAAATAGATTTCTTATAAGTAGTTAAAACTATAACCAAAAAAATCTAAAGAATAGAGTTTTTTTTATAGATATTTTCTGTTTTAGTATGGACGACATTATTAGATATTCAAACAAAGAATAACCATTATAGTTATTTTTTGTAATTTAAAAATATTATTCGTGGGTACTTGAAACTTTTAAAATACATCAAATGAAATATTTTCGGTAATAATTAATTCAACTTACCATTTTACTAAAAGTAAAATAAATTATTTTTACAGCAATAATATTATAAAATATTCTTTTTAATTTTTTTGACCGGTTGTCATTGCTCAGAATCATTTTTCTGAATATAAAGATAATATAATATCATTCAATTTGTATTTATCATATCTATGAATGTGACCCACATGATATCCATGTATACAGCAGAGCAGTACTTAATTAACTACCTTTTTTAAATCTGAATCAACATTTGATTTCTCATATTATATAATACGGTATTAGATGTCTTGTCGTGTTTGTATTCGTTCAGTCCTGATTCCTACCCATCTAAAAAGAATATACCTTACTACATTATTTTGAACCCAAGTGAACCGAAAATACAATAAATTATGGTAATTATAGCTCTCCGAGACACAGAGACTCCAAAATAACTTTCTCAAGAAAAATATTGATGGGTATCACATGATGGCTGGTAAACATATATCTTTTATAGTTACATTTACAGGTTGTTTCTTGTACCATTTTCTAATAATTTTTATCGATATTTGATAATTAGCAAATATTACAAAATCATAAAGTATGTAGTATGTATACCTACACCATAATCTACTGACAATTTACAAAGATTGTATAAAATATGTGATAAAACTTTAATTAATTCTACCCTTTATATATTTATAGATTTATAAAGATATTTTGTTTAAGAAACAGTCAAATATTATACTTTTGATCAGTGTATATTAATGATGTATATTATACATTTTCTTAATGCAACAAAGTTGATTTTTTTTTATTTACTCAAGTTACTTTTCTATATATAATATTGACAATAAGTTTCACGAACGAGTTAAAGAAAATTAGTCTAATGATTAAACAGTACCTAATGTATTATCTATTATATGTTATAAATTTTAATTAAACATATTTCTATTATTTAGTAATAATATTATGAAATTAACAAAAATGTTATTTACTTACTTTTGACAGCCCATAATGTTTGGTTATTTAAACCATTCACGAATTCTTGTCCATCTCTAGTACAATTTTCATTGATATTAGAAAAAGGCAAAACATTTTTCATACTATTCGCAATAATATCTCCAAACAATGGTTGGGTATTAATTTTGTTTTCGTTATTTATAATTCGTGATATGTTTTTCGTATTTGGTATATCATTTTCTAGATTCGTGTTTTTTAATTCACTAGTGTCTTGACTCTGAGCATGAGATATACAATTGTTTGATATTACAGCTATAGCTAATACTATCCGAAATATGTATTCAAACCACATGGTTCTTAAATCTATAAAAAAAAAGACTTTAATGTAAACACATTAATACAAATATAATTATATAGTAAAGGACACATTACAAGGCCGAATAGTCGGGTGCCAATAAGTATACATAACAAGGAACGGGGTTTCATCGGAGTCTTGTAAATATCAATAATAATATTACGTATGTTTATCATTGGTATAACATTTTTTTAAATGTTTTAAATTCTGACAAATGTCATGACTGAATTTTTTTTCATTAGATTATCATTTATTTTCATTCATTTCTCTTTCTATGTAAATTATATTAAGTAGTTATATATTATTATTTTACTTTCAAACATAATATTAGATTTTTAATGCACTTTAAAAAAAATCTGTAGTAAATTTAAACTTAGATAAAATAAATTACAAAAACAATATTAGCGTATTCAGCAAATACTTAATTTATTTATTATAATTATACCATTGTTTAAAAACTGATAAGAAATTCCAATTGAACACAACCAAGCTAAAAATTTTTCAAAATTATTCAACATTTTTTTTTTTTATAAATATGGATTAAATTAATAAGCATACAAATATTGTATAGTGGTATAAATGAAACAGCTATATCTATGTAATAAGATAGGTAACAAATTATGCATTATCATAAAAATTATGATATTAGATATCTTTTTAATGTAAAATATAATGTAATATATATAAAACATATGTTTGTTAATATTATTAAATTTTATATTTAAGCAATTTAGCGTATTGAATGTGAACATTTTAACTGCATTTAATATATGCGAGTAGTAATCAATAGTATAGTACCTACACTTAACCAAATCATCCATAATATTAAATAAATAATAAACATTTTATGTACCTATCCAATACATTTATTGGGAATATTAATATCGAATTACAATAATTTCATATACTCATAATGTTCTAATGGCAACAACTGATAGTGTTATTTACTATATTATAGTATAAATCTAGCGGAAAAATTATCGATCAATAATTTTATATTTTCATGTTTTAATTGTATATTATAAATTGTGATCACAATATCAAACATTACGTTTTTGATACTGTAACATTGCATCATTTTTTTTCACATATATACTGTACAATATACAATATCTTAACTAATAACACATAAATATCTTTAGCCAATGCGATTAATAGTAGGTACATGAACTGAATAATATTACATAATATAGCTGACTCGAATAATAGTATGTGCTATAAAAATTATTTGAATTTAAAACACCACCTACAGCACGCGTATTTGATTTCAATGTCTCTGGATAATATCGTAGTATGTCGCAAAATGACTGGTGGCATTATAGAATGGATATCAATAGGTAATCGTCAGTGAAGTCGATAATTATAATTTGTTAATAAGAAGGTGTTAACGAAAACAATGATTGGTAAGAACATAAACTATAGGTAGTAAGCATCACAATAGTTTTTAAGTAGCCTACAAGACAAGTATTTATATTTAATTCATATCGTCGTCATTTGTCTAATGTATAATATGTTTTATCACATCATAGATCCAACATAAACATTAAATAGGTAACATAATGTAAAATAGTGATTATCTGGGAAATTCTTAAACCGTTTTCTAAAGAGGTGGGGGAACTTTTAGTACTAATGATGTCACGGACTAAGAATTTAAAAATATACAAATTATAATGGACTGGTATCGTCTTGGTGAGGGGGTAAAGAGAAACGGCTAGTAAATGGCTTACTCCTTTCATCATACCTTACGTAATCCTCATGAAATTAGGAGTAAAGTTCGATCAATGCGCCTAGTGGTTTGATTTTAAAACTCCTAATCACAGAAGTAATGAAAAAAAAAAATGCTCAAAACTTGTAAATACTTAACATGTGACAGAAAGTTAAATACGTAATAATCTTATAAATTCAAAATTGAATGAAATTGTTGTAGAAATGTAATTGTTTCAACTTTGCCGATAACAGCTTAAGATATTATCGTTAGACGGCGTTGATACTACTATCAAATACAAATATTTACTGCTTGAACACAGCATTTGTTTCTTGCTCACCATTTTAGTTCCACTGATAATATTTTGATACAGTTCCGTTGTATCTCAATCCGCGACTGACGCACATACGAGTCATCATTAAAATTGCCCTCATGCCCACCGACGCAAATACGCATCTTGTATGTTTTGTTGTAATGAAATTGTTCAGTTATTTATATCACTGCAATATTATAGTGCACAGAATTTCACGAGAAATTTAAATCAATTTAAAAAAAAGGTCGGAAAATTGGTACTGGACCGCTCTGCTGTACAATAGGTATCTAATGAGTCACTGTAATGGATGTGTTAAATTTGAATTCAATGATATAAAATCATTGTATACGAAAAACGATTATGAACGAAGACGATTTGTCAGTTTATATTCCTAAACTCTAAAGTAATTCAATTTACTATTAATAATGCAGTAGGTTGAATTAATTTTTTGCCGAAAATATTGTATTTGAAAATGTCATTGAGTTTTTAAAATAAAACATACTATAAAAGTTTAAAGCACCAATGAAGAATATTTTTAAATTACAACGAAATAACTATTTAATTTTTTCCAAATTTGAACTTAAAATGTCTATAAAAATCAACCATGTAAATATCATATTTTTATTTTTTGGCTACACTGCTTATGAGAAAATTAATTTTAAATTATCAATCCTTAGCTATAAAATCTGAAGATTTTATAGATTTTTAATTACAAAATAATTTGCAAATGTTCGATATTTTATTGAATTTTGGTCAAAATTTGAACTTTTAAATGCTTTAAAAAAAAAGAATTTTCCCACGTATTTTTAATATTACTGAATTTATGTTTAAAAAAACTTATGAGACATCTTGAATAATATTACTTTATATAACCTAATTAAAGTTATAATTATACAACTTTGAACCTAATTTTTAAGCTTTTTGACATAACAAAAATGCCCTAATCAACGTTTAAAGAAAAAAATTTAAAAAAATTTAAAATTTCTTATGGTTATAAATAGTAAAAAAAAAAAGTGAAAATTATTTTAATATTTTGTGGTGTATTTAAAATTATAATATCGACATTTGGTGAACATTTTAAGTGACTACAATTGTTTGTTTTTGAATTACAACAAAATAAGAAAATTGTTCCTTGAGATATCGGTAGTTAACGGATGAATATTTAATGTCTAATATTTCAAATGCTCATAAAAAATTGTTTTGACTTTCTAGTAAACTTTTTAGTGAAAGGTTATATGAATTCCTAAAAAAAAAAATTGTAATTTTTCGTGATTTTTACGTATTTTGTCGACTTTTTAACTTTAGACGTTTATACAAAAAAATATTGTAAACTCACGCTCTAATTTTTTCTTTATTTTCACTAACAAAAAGTAATGAAAAACCTCGTATTAAAATTTCAAATTTTTGACCTATTAAAAAAAAATTTATCGACATAATTAATAATAATATAAACCAAAAGTTTTTTATGCCTATCTTATGACACGTAGAAATTGTTTGTTTAAACTTTTGACAAAAATTCAATGTATCTACATTTTTTTTTTTTTGGGGGGGGGGGTTAAGATAAAAAAATAAAACAGAATTTGCGTAAAATTTTCCGTTTTTATTTAAGTTTTTTTTTGTTTTTCTTGACGCTTTTGAAAATTATTGTGTATTTTGAAAAATGACCTCTCAAAAAATGCAGATGAGTGAAATCGAGGAATTTGTTTCCATAATCACAATTATTATAGTATAATAAAAGAAAAAAAAATCTTCAAATTCATAATTAAATGAAGTATATTTTAATAAATTTAATTTTAATTTTTGAACATATCCATTTTATTCGATCCAGCAAAGTAATATAATAGCTTAAATATATATTCGCGTGGTACTGAAAGGTTTGATACTAATTGTATGTTTATAACAATATACATAATAAGTCATATGTCATATTAATTATGATACAATTTTATAAATATTCAAATACCATGATAAAATTCCGTGTATTAGATTCAAACACCTACGGTTAGTATCATTAGACAATGGTTTTCATTTGGTGATAAAATGTTAATATGTTATCCCGGTGCGGTGGTACAGAATAAATTATAAGGAAATATCTAAGTACACGGTAATGGGACTATAAAAGTTTTATGCTAAAGAATTTTCATAATTGAATCGATGAGGTTCTTTTTATGTGGCACACACATACCATATACGAATAGGTGTACAATTTGTTGAGATTCGAAATGTCTAAGTACGCTACAGTTTCAACGACCTATGGTTGTTTTTGACACATGAATGCGCGCAAACAGTTCGATGAACATAAACATATCAGATATAATAATAATCTAATTTGCTGGGGTCCAATTTTTAAGGCTAAAGTCAGAAATAATGGACTCTATAGAAAGTTATAGAGAAGATATTGATTATTATTTGTAGTCTTACTTCAAGGTTTTATAAACTTTTTGATGACTAATTCAATAGATGCCAGAGGAAGTAAGAAACTGTGAAGTTCAACAGTGTATAAAGGACAATGGTTAAAAGGAATAGTAAGTTGTAGGTTTCATGCAGTAGGGCAACTATGAGGATGAAACTGTGATTTTTTTCAAGCTGGTGTTCTAGCGATATAAAATATTTTGTGACGGTAAATCAATAAGTTGATTAGTTTTAAAAATACTTTATAAAATATGTTATGTTGTTCTAAGAAATGCTGATATTTATATTAAAATATCTAACAAAATTGTAAATTATGACCTTTCTTTATAAAAAAAAAAAAAAAAAAAAAATGATAAACGTTGTTTTTAAAATGTTTAGTTTATATTACGATTTTATAAATATAAATATAAATATAAATTATTTTTAAAACATTTAAAATATTATATTTTGAATTGAAAGTTTAATTATATTTAATGTTTAAATATTTGGAAGATATTATTGTCAAAATAATCCCACAATGAAAGTAATATTGATAAACATTTTACTAATAACCTATTCAAAATACATATTAGTAATATATATACGTGCAATTACCATAATCTTTATTAAATTATAAATATACAAAAATGCAAAACGATTTAATAAAAATTGCAATTTAGATTTATAAAACACGTCGGAATCGTATAATAGTAAATTAATAACGAATGTATAAATTATGGTATTGAAAAGTGCCCAACTCTAGTGATACCATAAGTTTTAAAAGTGATTAAAAATAATTATTACATTTGAAAACCAATTTTGAACAGATTCAGATACCCAAAAATGCCTTAAATTTTTTTTAAAAAACATGCTTGTTTATTTTTTTTAAAGACTGTTTTATAATATTCATTTTTATTACTAAGAAATTTATTTGAGAAACAAATTTTTTCTAGCATTTTTAATGTCTAATTTAAAATGTTACTATGGAACTTTATGATATATTAAATATGATATTGTTATAACCATTTAGGTTCGTTTTAGTTCAACTATTTAATTAAATTATAATATACAAATATAGGCTATTCTAACTAGGTAATGTGAAAATAGGAATTAGTTTTATTTAAGAAATTATTTTGTTTTCTTTTTTTTTTCGTGTAAATTAATATAATAATGAAAGAAATATATTAAAAATATTATAACATGTATTATAGGTACTAGTGAAAAACTAAATTCAAATTTATAAAATACTACTACATTTAAAAAATGGATACACCTATACATAATATATGTTTTTACAATTGGGTACTAAAAATTAAAACGTTATACTTCCATAAGGTATAAATAAAGGATAAATAAAAAATATTTTATAATTTTTAAAATTATATCTAATATTATTGATAATGTTGTATTGACTTACAATTACTTTCGTTTAAATTTGATGATCTCGATGATATTTATTCAATTTGTTTATCGTTCAACTCAAATAGTTTTTACTTCTCTTTAGATTTAAGTTATTATTATTCAAATAATGTTTTATCCAAAGATTGAAATATCATATTAACTTCATAAGTAATCAAATAATCAATAACTAATAAAATTTAACTGTCGAATTTTTAAATGAAAACCAATTGAATTGTGCATTATAAATATATATCATATAAATGTAATATACGCAATGACCAAGATGCCACTACTAAACATAGATTTTTGTACAGATACAGGTTCTCGTAGTGGTTCATTCAGAACCCCTTCTCTTAAATAATAGATATAACTATATCATGCATTGGCATTAAAATATGATAAAGTAATACATAATTTTCGATTTTAATGTGAAAAATGTTCGTATTTATTACGTAGGTAATAATATTTTATGACTAATGTCAATGAGTGGTGAAAACTTGTAAATTAGATTGATTACGATATACTTTATAAAATATATTAGGTGAAATCTACTTATATTTTATGTCTTTGAGTATAAAAAAATATAAATAAACTACTATTATTTGTATTCATAGGTATATATTTCAAAGTATTGTAAAATAATATTGTTTATTTATTGTCGGATATCACTATTTAGTATTCGTAATAATAATTTATAACTCCATCATTGTTCAAATATACATTTTTGTTAAACCGTTTGTACAAAATTCCTTTTGTTGGTTAAATCTTATATTATTATTTAGGTTATTATTAAACCTATAAGTATATTATAACCAACACGAAAAACTATCTAAGAAGTGATAAGAACATATTTTATTCGTACACAGATAAACATATTTTTTTTTTATTTGACATAATCTCCTCGGCGTCATGGTCAATAAGAGATACATTATACACACACATACATATATTTATATTACGAGTATATAGTATTATATAGCATTTTTAGGATAAAAATAAAAATTTAGTATACTAAATTATCTTATATCCTAAAAATGTTATAATTTATAATACTATATATTATATATATACTGTATCTCCCAATAATGGCCACAATTCCAAGTGTTATCTTTAATAATAAAATAAAAACAAAACAAAATTTATAATTATTTATACTTCAGTGTACAAAAATTAGATGGTCCATTTGAGCGAATGTCTTTAAGTTTGAAAAAAAATGATAAAATATTTCCTCTTATGAGGAAAAGTAATTTTTAGTTTAATATAAATTATTTGAATATGATACTGTTTTTTTTTGTGATAGCTTCTTAATACATTCTTCATAAATCATAAATTATAATTAAGATGGTATTTTGTATTCGTAAACTTTCTATTTTTTTGAATCATAAAAATAGAAAAATGTGTATACCTACTATTGTTTGGTTTTATTAATATACCTACACATTTAATACATCTGTTATTAATTTATAGTTATAAATATAAAAATTAAAAATTATAATAAATATAATATAATATATTTATATACATTTAATTTATTATACGTGCAGTCTTGAATTAAATTATTTAATCAAAATAATATAAAACTAATTTATCATTTTGTTAAAATTGAATTCATTCCAAATTTCAAATATTCTAAAATAAAAGTTTAACAAAGTTATTTATGTTCTTTTACGAAATATAATTTAATTCTTTAACAAAATTATAAGTATTGTCATTTTATGTATCTATTGCGTAATGCAATAATAATATTATTCATATATCAAGGGTGTTTCCAATTAAGGAACATGACGATATTATAAACATAATACTTATGATATGAGTAATTATCATATTTTAAGTATTAAAAAAAATAAAAATCTATACTACATAAATATTAATATTTTAACAATTATTTTCTGATATTCCTACAACTTTTTAAAAAATATAAATTATTGTATATTTAAAAAAGTTATGAAATTCAGATATGTTTAAAATATTGTTGTTTATGATTTACCATTTGAAATAATATTTCTATACTACTATGGTTAATAATTTTATTTTTAAAATGTTACGGTTATTTAATTTTAAATGTTAAAAAAGATACTTAAGTTTTAAATTTAAAAAAAAAAATGTTAGTTTTATCAGAATACAAGTGAAATGGTTTTATATGTGATGATGTTTTTAAGTACGATAATTACAGATGGTATAATTCCAGATTAATAAAATTGTACTCAATAATTAAGTCTGAAGTATAAATGGTTATTTAAAGTTATATAAAATCAACAATTTAAAAAATAACACAATTATTATAAGAATATTAATATATATGATTTTAATATTTTTGTTTTAATGTTAATACATCTACAAAACACTAAATCAAATAATTAGAAGTCTTTAGATAGTTATTTTCTGAGTTATACAAAATCAACCAAAACCGATATTGTTTAAAATTAGTGTACCTTTTATTTAAAAGTTTTTGTAGATTTTAAATTTAACATTTTTTTTTTTTTTTATGTAAATTTCTGGAATCTAAAGTACCATGTGTGTTCAATATTTCCAATCGATTAACTTCATGTAACTTTGGGAGTGTTCCTTGTATCCGAAAGAAGGGTATATTATTACAAAACCAATACATTTCTCAATCCTTTCAGAATTTTAAATAAAAAGTACAATTTTGCATTTATATTTATACTTTAATGTATTGTGTGGATATATTATAGCATTTATTAGTCATATAAATTTAAATTTAAAAACGTTAAGTTTTTTTTATTTTTCGTTTTGTATTGTAACTACCTATGTTTACATTTTACAACTAAATTATAATCTAAATATAGTATACGAAGTATGTACATTAAGAAAATTCGAAACAGGATAATAATTTAATTAATTTATTGAGGATAAATATATTTAGTTTGTAATAACTAAGATATTTTGTAATATATACAAATTAAATTGGTATTTAGATAAATGTATCAATATTCTATATAATTTAATAAATAGATTAAATAAAACATACATTTCTTAATATATTCGTAATACTATTTGTTGTATAAAATATTAAGACATACATTAATTTATCTGGGCTGATATTATCAACATATTATAAAACAAATAGTACCTATACATGAATTTAAAAAAATAGGGAATTAGCTCTGATCGTCTGCCTCTATGACTAAATATATTTATGTTGCTATTATCAATCTAGTTTATTATTAAATAGTGATACGATAGGTTGAAATACTATTTTTTTTTCAAAAACAAATTGCATAATAAGCATTAAGTAATTATAATAACACTTCTAAGTATGACAAAATTAATATTTTTTATTTTATATTTCGAAGCATAATATTAATTTAAGTATTTCGATGAATAAAAATCGAATTGATTAATTAATTAGTTATATCTTAGTTTAACCAAGTTTAGATTAATTATTATTGGATCAGCTTTTTGGGGGATGTATTGTGCATCATCTCCGGGTATAAATTTGAAATAATATATATAATTCATAAACTATTCATCCAAAATTTGATTTTCATACATTGATGTTCTCTGAAAAATATTTTGATATGGAATAAGGTATTAAATAGTGCTTTAAGTATAAGCGTTTTTACGGTAGCTATAACGAACGTATTTATATATTAAAGGGAATGATTTAAATTTTTAGGACTATAATAATTATAGTCACCAGAAATTTTAGATCTTGTTTTAAGTCCATATGTGTAATAAGAGGTATCAGGTAGTTCTGTTAGTAGGCAGTGAATTTTTATCATTCCAAAAGGAATAATCTTTATAGCTTAAAACTAAAAAATCAAAATTTAGTAATGGTTATTTCATCAGAAAACATAATGAGGGTAAACAAATAAAGTAAATATAAATATACAAATTGCATATATTTTTAAATCTTTATAACAAACAGAAACATATAATTATCTAGATAAAATTAATTATTTAGGATATAATGTGAGCAGTGATACAAGAATAGTCTAATTGTTTCTACAGCTTATTCGGATATAATATATTTCATTTAAATGGGATTAGAATGTTTTTTTTATATATAATGACCACAGATAATTTGACTTATATATATATATATACATTTTTTTTATTGATCTTAAAATTTTTTACATTTCTGCTTCGACATTTGAGGCCATTAGCATTACATTCATTATACATGTATTTACATTTTAATTGCGTCTTATTCAGTTAAAGTTGAGAAAAGGATACAAAAAAAAAAAAAAAAAATAAAAGTATTAGTTAATAAATTAATATTTTAATAAAAACAGTTTTAAAATTGTTGGGTTTGTCTTATATTAGGTTTAATATTTTTATTGTTTTAAAGAACTCTACTGTTTTGCTTTCATTGTAGGATTTGAATCAAGACTTGTTCCGATAAGGCGACTTATGTTGAGTTCTTCTCTTTGTTTTTCGTACTGGATGCATTCCTCGAAGATATGCTTGATTGTGAGTATGGTGTCATATGCTTGGCACATCGGTGGGTCACCTTTTGCCATCAAATCCGCGTGTCATTCTTGTGTGTCTAGTTCTGGCCCGATTTAGTTTTTTTTTGTTAGTTCCACTAATATTTGAATTTCTTTTCCATATTTTTACTGTTTAATTAATTTGGTTTAGTTTGTTTATTTGAGTGCCCCATATGTTTTGCCATATGGAGGTTGTGTTTTGTTTTATTTTTACTTATATTTTACTATATGAAAGTTGTTGCAATATTATATCTGTTTATTTGCAAAAGTACTTAATTTATTACACTTTAAATTGTTACACCTAGTCAATAAAAATATATAATGATTAATTAATAATTACACACAAGCATGCATAAATATATAATTATTAAGGTATTAAATTAAATATAAATCACACCTATTAAAATAACATAATCACAATAACCATGCTATATTATTTCGAACGCAAATAAAAATAAAATATCTTCATGTCTTTAGATATAACTAAATATAATTATATTTTTTTAACATAGGCTTCTTTTCCGAAAAAAAAAATAAAAATAGATTTTAATAGCTACTAGTAATGACTTTCGATCGTAGTTACATAATCAGTTAATGATTTATTTTATTTATAGACGTACTTATTTTATTTCATTGTCTATCTATTATAAAATCGAATTTTTCAATTCTGAGTAGTGCGTTACTATGGCTCTAATATATTAGTTTTATGATCTTGTTTTTTTAATGGGTGTAAATTTCTTAATACATAGGGTACTTAATAAATGATAAATTGGAATATAGATGGTACTTTGAATACGTAAACTTTATTTTTCCTGTCATTATAAAAAGTATATACCTGATAGTTACGACTATTGTTGGGTTTTTACTTAAGTACACTTCTAATACATTTATTATCAAATATTATTATTATTGGTGTGATATTAATTTATTAACAGTAATTGTACATAATTATTACTTTATAGGACTTATAAGAATTTGGTCAAGCACCATAATGCCATTTCCATGATGATGGTTTTGCATGTTGTGATCTGTATTCTTTTGATGGATTATTAAAAATCTATGAACCATAAGGATATTTCATAACTACTATTGGTATGTTAGTGTACGGATTTTATTTTATAAAAAATATCAGGTGTAACTATTGAGTCGAAAATTGAAAATAATGAAAAAATTAAAAACTCTTTAACAATATTGGACATTGGTCTAAATAAGAGAGAAAGTAATATTCAAATGTTATAAACATTAACATTTTTGACATGTCATTATTGTTATTATTTTATCTGCCTATAACGATGCATTTATATTATAAATATTTTATATTATTATTATTCTCATACCATGTAGTACCGTTTTTATTACTTAGTGGATATATACAGAGTAATAAAATTGTCCACTAAGCATGAATTGAAAGTTATTGAACCTTTTTTAATACTAGTTCAATAAATTTTATTTCTGAAAAAAGCTTCAGATTTGAGTTGAACATAAATGCAGCATTTCATAAAAGAAAATGTTTGTAAATTATTTTCATAAGGATAAGAACAGCACTATCTAGAACCGTACTCAGAATGTGATGATAATGGCTTTTAAATTCTTTACAATAACCTATATTTTAATATAATATATACTTCAATGGTTTACTTAAATCCATAACTAAAGTCATAACGAACATACTATTTACCGATAATAACAATGGTTCTCAATTTTTTGTTTGCCAAAGGTACATAGGATATTTTCTAAAAATTCCGGTATACCCTACCCTACCGCAAAATCATTCAAAAAGTATTTTAATTTACAGTAAATTAATGGTAGGACAATAGTTGTGTTGATACAATAGCGGCTACTAAATTTTTTCAACATTTAAATGGATCAAACAATAAACAAAATTAGTTTATTACTAGCATCTTATAAACATTTATTAAACAAATTTCGCAGTCTTAAAACCTGCGTAAAATATATATAAATATGTTTTCATAATATTCAATAATTTCGTGACACCCCTAATCTAGGTTTGTGGCATCCCGGCTGAGAATTACTAACTCTTGACTCATAGATATACACCGCCTGTTTACTATTTTTTATTATTTTCCAGTGTTTAATAAATCAATGCCTCCGACGTCAATTTTTTTTTATGAGTATATGCATCACGCATTGGAATTACGCCGATTCAAACATTCTGTAGTACGTGTAGTTCTCAGTAAGTAAAAATAATCACGTATGCTGATGATAACTTGTGTGTGGCTAATGACAATCAGTCATCGAGGAGAAAACATTATGAATCTCAACAACAGTGTCAGTGCATAAAGTACATAATATTTTGAATTTTGTTCATATCATTTTGCTTTTTATATTATCACAGTGACTAGAAAGTATTATAAATCTTGTTACATCACACACAGTGATAAAATGCGTACAACAGTGTTCGCCGTTTATTACAATCACAAAACAATATCATATTATATACCGCTCGTAGACTATCGATTATGGCGAGGCAGAGAACTATGGTGGCTCGATATGGCCTAAAATATAACCTGCGTAATATTATTGTAAACAGCGAGTCGAATATCAATATAAATTTGATATCAGTTGGTGTATACTTGGATAAATATTTCGTGTTTGTATAATGAAATATTGAAATGTACGTTTATAGTGTTGTGATGGGCATCAGTTTTATATAATTATTGAAAAACACTGATAAAAAGAAACATACAAAATCTAGTATTGAATATTATAATATTAGTATGCAAACTTTTGAATGCGGAAAATCGTGTAAAAAATTCATAGTTTAAGCTCGTCAAACAAATTATTGACATAAAATATTGTCCGAGGAATATTGATGAATTTTTGTATACAAAAAACTTAAGAAAGTCAATGTCATGATTCCTATAGCTTATCCATAATACGCAATTCGCAAATATGAATATTTATCTAAAATATACACTAATTGTAATATATTATAAGGTTCTTCACAACTTGTTGTAAATGAATATTAAAAAAAAGAGCGTAAGTTAGTAATAGTTTTTAACAAGCGTCGTAAGTTCAAATTTGGTCAAAATTAGATGATATTTGAATGAAAAATAACAATATTAGTTATTTTGTTGTAATGTAAATATTTTTCGTGGGCGTTTGAAACTTCTAATGTATATTACTATATTTTATACACTCAATAACATTGTAAAATACAATGTTTTCTACAAAAACTAATTTAACTTGCACTATATTATTAATAGTATAATGAATTATTTTAAAATTTAAAAGCAATAATATCATAAAATACACATAAATCTATTAATTAATTTAAGTTTATTATTGGAATAAAATCTAATGAATTATCTACAAATATAAAATATTATTCAATTCAGCTGTAATTCAACGAATGAATAACAAAATAATAATGAGTAATAACTATTAATTAATAATTATTAATGAAAATACAAATGTGTAAGGGATACTGAGTAAATAGTTATATTTTGATATTCTCAATAATACGGTTACTCTAGGGTGGTCCTTATTTTTCGATCTCTGATTTCTTCAGATAAAACCACCCAAAATCGTTTGGATAGTGATAAAAATGAGTTTTGTAAAGTTTAGAAATGATTGAAAATAATTAACCCGTGCCACAAGAGCGCCAAAGATAGATATACTTTGATTTTTCAAGAAAAAAAAATGTTTGTTTTTTTTAATCGCAGGTCCTAAAATAAATATTTTTTTTTAAATATATACTCAATTTTATTTTAGAAAACAATATTTTCTAAAATGTATATTCTGATCTATTTTATTATAAACTTACAATTTATGAAGGTAATTACTAATTATAAAAGAAAAGAAAAAAATGTATAAACATACTTATTATGGTAAAAAAGCAAATTATCATATTCGATTTTAGAAATTTTGAGTAAATATTATTTGACAATTAAAAAAATTTATATTAATTATTGCTTCATATCATAAAATAAATGTAATATAAACAGACTAAAACAGTGTTATGTAGTGACAAATGACAGTCATTATAATATTTATCATCATTACATGCAATTTTATTTCTTTATTAGTGTTCCATTTCTTGAGTTTGGATATGTTTTACGATAGTCGTACACAACTTGCAGTAAATATTGTTTTTGGCTTTCATCTTTTGTTTTTTGTCATTATACTCTACTATTAGTTTAACCCCTCGTTCAGCAACATCATTGATAACAGGTATATTTTTAATTATAGATGCAGCTTTTTTGTAGTTTTCATTATTTTGCCAAGATGACAGATCAATTTTTAGGCATTCAGTATTTATTTTGAAGCAATTAAATAGTGTCATAGATTCTGAACATATAAAATCTTCAAGACATTTGTTTAAAATTGAATCAACTTGGTTTGGTTTGAGAATATATTGTTTTCTAAATTCGTCTTCGGAGTCCGTATTTAAAGCCGTTATCATTTTTTTCTTTGTTTCCACGGAGACATCCTCGTCAAAAAATGAGATTGCTGCAGCTTCTGGAGATAAATACCATAAATGCCCACACAATTTTTTTTATGGATATATCTGAAATACACTTATCGACTGACTGATATTTTATTAAATCTTTTAAAAATGTCAAATCTTGCAGTGGCGCACATGAAGTTAGAAGAGCTTTAAACCAAACCTTTAATATAATTTAACAATAAACACGCATATACTAGCAATATATATTTCTTCTCGTTGTTTTAAATCAAACTATTTTTCGAAATATATATATTTTTAAACAGTATATTGCTTTGGCCATCCACCATGCATGGTGTATGGCTCCAGGTATTTTAAATGAGAGTCCTCGTGGTGGTACTCCTCCAAGAAAAATTATGGTTAACTCTAACAGTTCCCTATAATCTTCCCTAGGGAGCCTATTATTAAAATAACTAATATAAAACTCTATTATTTCTGTACTAACGTTGTGCAATAATTTTTCAACATATTTATTTTTGGTACCAGGTTCAAAATTTGTAATATTTACATTTGACTAAAATTCTCTAAATCGTTTAAAAATTGAAATGTCTGGACCTGATGTAGTTGTACCAAATTTCACTTCAAATACACTCCTCAATACAATTTCAAAAATATGATGCCGACACGGCACGTATAAAATATTACGCTGTAGTAAATGCTCCAATAACACAGAGGCACCTTTTATACGACCCATATTGGAGGCAGTTGTATCACAGCATAATGCTTGAATATTATCTGTAACACACTAATCTTCAAGTGTTTGAAATATTGCATTAGCCTGATCAACTCCTGTCCTGGTATCAAGAGCCGGAATTCCAAGTAATTGTTCTTTACCATTACATGAAGCTACAATTGGAAGTCTATCCACATTATACTTGCCTGTTAAAGCCGGTAAAAGTTTCCCATCCCAGTGAATAGTTATTGAATCATCATCGATATTTTATGCTTATTACGAATATTTTCAGCATGTTCTTTTCGAAGACATAAACGTGAACGCCGAATTGAAGTTCTATTTATAACTAATTTATTTAAATCTTTACCTAATGCTTCTGCAGTTGCGATTAAAATATGAACCGCATCTCTGTCGCTAATGTACAATATTGTATTTATACTAAATACTTTCCTATTCAATTGTATTTATGAAGTAAATTATATTTCAATATTATAATACTTATTATATTGATTATTGATATAGATTATAGTTGACAAAATAAACGTTGTATATTGGATGTCACAATAGTACTCTTTGTCCACAAAATTATAAAAATAAACAAAATTTAGTATAAAAACGCTATTTGTTTGTAAAATAATAGTTCTATGAAAAACAGTAAAGGATGTAAAATTTATAAAATAGTATTTTATACAAATATTGTTAGATAAAATTTTGTAAAAAATTAATATTTCATTGGTCAGAATTTAAAATATAAAATAATTTGTGAAAATCAAAAATAAATAAGTTTGGGGCTCTTGTGGCACGGTTTAACTTTTTCTGATTGTCTTGAAACTTCTAATATTTCATTTTTATATCTAACTAAACCAATCTAGGGGGTTTCCCTTGAGAAATTTAAATATTTTTTAAAAACTGCCATATAAGGACCACCCTAGGTTACCCCTATCATATTACTTTTCTGTTTATAACATAATATGTAATATATTATGTGGATACCTATGCAATATTATAATATCCATTATCATAAATTAGTATTTATTAAATATTTTATTTTTAAATAATATTTTATAATTCTGATTATTAGAATTTTTTTATACAAATATTTTTTACAAAATAGAATACACCTATTTTAAATCTGTGGTTTTTGAAAAAAAAATTAGCTTAACATGACAATAAAATTAAGTAACTTATAAATTACTGTATAAGGTATAACATTGAAAAAATTTAATTTGTTAACATAGAAGTTACTTCTAAAAGAAAAGTAACTTGTTGTGTAACGTAGTTAAAGGTAACTTTACTTTTTAAGTCGTTAATGCCCTTTACCCAGCCTTGAGTTTCAGCATATTAAAGGTTCGTTCACAACTGCGAAGTTAACTAACTTCAATAACTGATAAAGTTTAAAAAGATGCATTTGCTCTACACAATAAACATGCAAATTTAAGTTGTATATCAAACTGTAAATACAATGCAAGCAAATTATGATAATGTATTTATATATAGATGAATTATTAGCTATATTAGCAAATAGTAGGTATATCTACGTTATTATAAGACATAAGTGAATAATATAATGTAGAAATATTTGTGGTCTATGATTGTGTATTATTATCTATAATTGTTAATTTAGCAATTAGCATCATCGAATATAAAATTTTAATATAATTATTAAAAGTAGACCATGACAAAGGGGCCTCTCACGACTCCAGTGGATTTCTTCCACTCTCCACCAAGACCAGTCCACCACTGTATGTAGCCTTGAAACAAAAGAACGACTGAAAAAAAGATAATATTATATTTTTTTTTAAAAAAAAAACCCGAAGAATTAAAAATTGAAAAATTAACTCAAATTGAATTTATGAGGCAACTGTCATTCAAATTTATAGCTGTTTCATTATAGACTTATAATAAAAAAAATAATTACATTTAAAAAAAAAGTAATTAAAAAAATCAATATTTTTAAACATATACTAATTTTATAACATATTGACAGACGATAGTCCAAAGTCTAAGAAAATGGGAAGAAAAATATTGGTTGTAAATTTGTAATATACTATGTATAATATAAAAAATATCTTAGGGCGCAATTTAAATCAAAATGGTAATTGGGCAGCAACTTACAGTCACACCTTATCACATACCTAAAGTATCAAACGTTGGGAAACTATATCTTGTCTGTATAGTGTGGATTAATAAAAAAAAATATATTATAACGTAAACATTTATAAAAAAATTGTTTTATTAATTTATAACGTTTTTGTCATACATAGATTGTTATTTGAAAAGAACATAATTTATAAAATAGTTTAAACAATAAACATAATAGAGAACAAAATTTAAAAAATATAATTTATAAATTATGTATTTTAATATATTTCATAAAATCTGTAAAAAAAAACTTTATAATTTTCAATATAAATAATAACCTTGGATTTTTTTTTTTGAAAATTGAGTTTTGATGTTATGTGATCTGTGTCTATTAAGTTGTGAAATACAATTTCAAGATCTTATTTAGAAATGTTTCTTTAGAGCACACACTAAAAGACAATACGTAACAATTTAACAAACTTTATCACATGGCCATAGGTATAGGGTAATATTATATTTATTTTTACTACAATAAAATGACAACACAATTTTAAACGATACGTTAACCTTAGTACATTAATTAATGCTTGTAGTAAGTGCATACAAAGTTATATTATATTATGTATGAAGAACAATCATCAACAGTTCAATTTAGTATCCCTTATGAATTGGTTACTACCTAACTGTTTAGTATAGTTTGCCTTTGAAATTTTGAATTAGGGGTGCCCGGATGATATCATCACGGCATCCGAAAAAGAAAACACAAATTTGGGGATTAAAAATTAGGTTACAAATTCTGATTTTGTAGTTACAAATTATTATGAATTAGTTACTAATTTTTTAGTTTGGTTTGACTTAGAAATTTTAAATTGGGGGTGCCAATCTGACGGACCTCCCTTTTTTATAGTGATATTATGCAGTAAGTATACGTACAAGTCACAAAAACAGTACAAAACCATCAGAATTAAAAGTAATAACAGAAATAATTCTTAAGTTTCATATTATAATGTAATTATTTAAAAACACAAATTACAAAGAGTGTATCACAAAAGCCATTTGCTACCCTGTGGCCTGGCATTGAACTACCTACATAATATATCACAAACTACTCAAGTTAAGTTTGTTTGAGGAAGATTGACGAATTAACAAAACATTATATTTCCATTCCAAGTCAAATACCAAGTTGTAAATTATATACAAATAGGTAGTTACTTTTGTTTAGAAACTACCAACTGTCATTACGATGATGAGGTATCATAACTCCACAACCTCACTTATCTCTGACGTCAATGACGATGAAAATCACAGGCTAAATACTGAACCTCTATAGTCATAAACATTTTTCAACATAAATGTGAATTAGGGTTAAATATAATTTTTTTTTTAATTTTAATGGATTTTTCGTTATAAATTTGAAATTTTAGTGCCTAGATTGTCCTAACAACCAATTCATAATATAATTACGTTGTCATAGCAACCAAAAATAAACAGACTCACTAAATCTGGAAACAACATTTTTATTCACAATAGAATTTTTTGTAACGTTACCTTTAGTAATATATACATGATAATAAAATTAAGTTACCATACCAACTTTGTTTATTTTTATTTTAATCATAGTTTTAAAAATATATCTATGGTTCAATGTTATTTTGTGCAGTTGAGAAATGTCATGTAGTGCGCTATGTTTTTTTTTAAATAATAAGTACAGATTTATTTGATTTCAAATTTATAAACATTTTATATAGTTAAGCATTCAACTTTATCATCCATCACTTATATTATTATAATAATATACAATTAAATGGGTGAAACCGATTTTCTATATATTATATTGTGTAACCAAACTTGAACAATTATTACTATTTTTTTTTCATTTAAATTTTTTAATTTCTTATTCTTTAACAACGATAAGTAACTCCGATATTATAGATTTTCGATAATTAAAATATGACCTATACATTTTCTAATTTCCACTGAAAATCTGCGTCAATAGTTGTACTACCTAAAGTAGTAGATTTTGTTCTGTTATTTGTTGAAGCAATCTTGAAGGAATGTTGTAAGTTGATCTAATCATTTCAATTGTACCTCCGAACCATGAAAAGGAACAATTTTATTTTTATACGCCACTTGTTAATTTTGTTTGTTTATCACTACTTATCGGATGTGATTCAAACTATACTCTCTAAAGTTCAAAGTCTAAACGCCACTAGTATCTTAACCCTTTATAGGGCATTAGTTAAAATGTGAGCAGAAATGGATAGAATTTTCAGGATAACATAACTATAGATAGAGGATACTAAAATAAATAAATAAAAAAACATATTTGTATTTGCAGGGGTTAAATTGGGTGTGGGAAGTTATGGGAAATTATTTCTCAATGACCGTTCTGCTCATACAATACTTCTATGTGGGTACAGGGAAATTATTTCCCACCGACTCTGATATTCAAGAAACTAATTTTATGTATGAATTACTATAAGAAATTAATTATTTATTTTTTAACAAACCTAAATATGAATATGAATGACATCAACATTGTATTTAAAAAATTTTTTAACAAATTTGCATACTATATAAATAAAAAATACTCTACTTATAGGTATGTACTTGATGTATAAAAAAATAATTGAACTGACATAGTAAATTAATACATTCTTTGTTTATAAACTAAGCTTGTCTACATCAAATTGTAATGATAACAAATATACGATACTATAAAATATATAAAAAATTATACCAACACAGGTAGGTAATCATTAAAAAATAATTAACAAAAAACATAATTTGCATTTTTATTAAAAAAAATGTACCTAATGTTACAGGACTAGGGGATGACGAAGGCATAGATTCATTCAATATTTTTAAATAGCCATGTACACTTATAATGATGTTTTAAATCATTCTTGACAATTTTATTAGTTTTTCTAAGACATTTTATCAACCATTTTCCACAACTTGGCCAATCTATTGGTATCTACTAAATCCATTGAATACTTTTCAAGATGTGCTCATGAGCTGTTTAGCACAATTGGTGTTTGTTACGGTCACGTGTTTTTGTTCGTTAATAAGATAAAACTACAGCCCTAAATGACTGAATTTCCCGAGGAAAGGAGAGGGGGCGTATATAAACGTGTAAATTATTTACTACTGTAGCGCATGTGCAATAAAAAAGAATAGTATAGGGTACATTTTGCACAAAATAAAGTTATCATTTAAAAAAAAACTGAAAGTTTCACAATCACTATAGGTGGGAATAAAACGGTAATTATACGAACGTGATTGCTTGTTAAGAACTGTTTTTATAAATTGTATTTGTTTGTGGATAACTTGGAAACGTATGTTCACTTTTTTTAAAAATTAATTCAATAAAATGCATTAATACATTTATGAAATATTATAATAATATATAATAAGTCTTATAAGTTATGGATGAAAACGAATTCAATCTTTTTATTTATAGGCAATAGCATATTTAATAATATATTAAATAAAACTAATAAATTATACCTACATTGATAACTTATTGTACAGTCGCGACTGTACAATAAATATACGACTAGTCGGTTGATTAAGAAACTATGAGTGCATTTTATCTCATATTTAGATGCCTATAGGTGTAATATTACAATTACATAACATTTGTAGATAGCAAAGTATGTATACTATCATTGTGTTCTTATTTATCATAAATATTATCAAATTATCTATTTTTCGTATAAAATATTAAGTTAGACATTATTATTATATATACGTGTATATATGCAATTTGAAAATCAAATTTATACTTTAATATGCTGACTTGCTTAGTTATGATGATGATAAAAATATATACCCATTACCTACTTATAGTAAAGTTATACTTTGATGTATTTAATTATTCGTACTATATCATTATTTTTGACTAAACATGTTGCTTGTAAACTGCTAGTTTCAAAAATAAATAGTTATTAATGTGTGTAAAGCGAATTTTATTTTAATGAATTATTATTTAGTGGAATTACACGATTTAATTTTAGGAATTGGATAAGTTTGAATTAAAAAAAGTATTATTAGAAAACTAATAAGACGTACCTACCTACGTTACAGTTATTTGTAATTATGATAGAATATCAAGCATATTGTTATATATTCTATTATTACACTAAGTACTAATAATCATTAAAAATATATAAAATGTAGCAAATTGAGAAAACTACGGTACTTTTAAAACATTCTACACAAATATGTTAGGCGAACATCAATTTCCAACTCCGTGCATGCGGTGAGTATGAACAAACTTTGGCAATTGAAGTATTTGTAAAGTGTTTATAGATCACTGTGTTTTAAGTACAGACTATAGGGGAAATTCTAATTTGGGGTTTGGGCCCAAACTATATTATTATATTGCTGAAAGGAATTTCAGGTATAGTCATTTATTGTAAAATAATCTAATTAAATGTATTATCGGAGTAAATTCTTAACAAGTTCTTAACTTGAACTGTACCACAAATTCTAAGCTAATAATATTTGATTTAATTGAGTTTAAAGTTAGTTATAAATAATAGATATATCGACTTCCGACACTTAATGACTATAAAAAATATTCTGAACCTATCCCAATTTTATTATTTTGCAGATATAACTTGATGAATGCGATAGCTTACTAATTTAATAGCTTTTTAAACGTGTCATGTATGACACGTTATGTGTTATAACATGTCATTGACATGTTATAACCATTGCAAGGAATTAAATAGATATTATCATATTTAGATCATTTAGTCCACAATTAAAATATTATACTGTTGCAATTGAATACTACTCAAATAATAATTGTAATTTAAAATAATGTTACTAGAAGGGATTTTTTGTGTTTTGCACGTGTTTTTTTTTTATAATGAAATTTCCTTCTTATTGTTTTAATTTATATTTTTGTTGGTTCAATATCAACTCAAATAGTTTACATTTTTACTTGGCTTAATAATCAACCAGATTACGTTTTCTACCAGAAACTGCCAACAAAGTTGAAGTTTGAAATAATTTCAGGAACATTCCTGAGCTCAAAACGATTCTATATGCCAAATGTGGTATTGATCGGACGAAAATTTCAAATACAATTAAGGATATCTATATCTATATCTATATATATTATATTAATATAAAGTAAAAAAAAATATATATAATCCAATGAGGCAAAGTTCCTATGTATTACATAATTATGAATTAGGACGAATTACCTATCTAGAACACGTCAAATTGATCTATTGGTCATGGTAATGATTGAAATACGCAAAATAAAAATATCTACTTACCAACTATTTGCTTCTATTATATTTTGATGTAACTAGAATTTTTCTTTAGGTTATTATTCATTATATTTCGTAATGGTTTACGAAATTTTAAATTGAGAAACACGTATTAAACCAATATTGTGTGTAATGAATAGGTGTACAAAAAGTGCCATTAAGAGTCATCTAAGTACCCTAATTCTTGGGCGGACTTAAACATTAAATACTCATTAGATTTATAACACTTGGTACATAATAAGCAAGAAACTTATTGGATTTCCAAGTTTTTAGTCCAAATAGTATACTTGTCACTGATATAACCTAAAACTTGTGTAGCAAACCGTCCTCGGATGCAATTCATGATTTGTATCTGTCAATGATTCGATTTGATAGGTCTATCATTATAAAACACTAAACATTGTGTTATTGTTGTTCTGATTTTATGTTCAATTAGTTTGTCCTAAACAGTTCATTTATCACATATAAGGTCGAAAAAAGTTGAATTTTGTTTTTTTGTTTGTTTCGGTATTCTCATTATGAAGAAGCGAGAACTATCGACATTTGCGAAATCATGATGTTTAATATCATGCCATTAATGGAAATATTTGCGTACCAAAGTGTAATGAATCAGTTATGTGATCCAAAATCATGTTTAGCTTAAACGTTTTCGATATTTAACAGTCAGCACATCAGTGCCAAAACCATAGCCAATAGTGTTCTGGTTAACGCAAAACAATGTTCGTCTCTGACCTTCAAAAACGTAACCTAACCTTGAACTAAGTTATAAAAAATAATAATCAAAAACGTGTAATTATTAACTATTCAAAATATTCTAACAATTAAGACTGGCGGTGGTGACGTGATGTGACATAACGTGAGAGTAACTCTATCTGAAAAAAAAAAAACATAAAAAAATAATACTAAATAATATACTTTACAGCAACACACATATATAAAAGATTGATTTCTAACAAATATTGAAGGTACTGGATGACAATCAAATAAAAGTATCGAAATATAATAATAATAATAATAATAATAATAATAATAATAGGTAATTTGACTATTAGAGTCATATAATTATGAAAATAGATTTGCATATTAAATTCGTATATATTTAATATTAAACAATAAAAATAAAGGAAAAACTCACAATTTTGTTGGAGCTCAAAATATCCAGGCTGGGACTAGTTAAATAATAAAATAATAAAACTACACAAGGCTGTGGCTCAAAATTTAAATCATAATATATACCTAATATATTAATTAGCGCTCGCATAATGTATAAAATACTAGATTACAATAAAATATTTTAAGTGATGATTTGGACTAAAACATAATAAAATATATAAGGTGGCCACACAATCTGATTAAAAAAAATGCGGTCTCGTTAATAGAAACGTTAATGAGGACGATTCATACAAGACAATAAAAAACATACGAAAAACTACAATAAACGGATTATAGCATTTATTATATTATAATGATTTAAGAAAACATATTATAATGTATATTCTGTTAATTATTATAATATTAGCGTGTGTGTGACCGATCAGCAGTGACCGTGAAATTATCTTTATATTATTACCTATATAATATATGTACACTGTTGATAGTGTGGGATGGCCTAATGATCAGTGGAGTACGGGTAGTGTTGTCAGCATTCAACACTTATACTTAGTGTTGGGGAATAACTTAATTTAAGTTACGAGTTATTGTAATGAAATCATTTTTTAAGCAATTTTCTGATAATTTAATTACATTTTATTGTATGTCATATTGTGTTTATATATAAATTAAGTTGCTTTTTTGTAGTTAAATTACTAAATTACTCGTTACTGTTTTCAAATTTTATAATGTTTGCATATTATAGTAAAATATATCATATAAGTATTATATAAGTAAAATTTTCCCGATCGTCTTTATTTTTGTAATAGCTATTGACAATTTGATGATAAGGTGTTATTTTTATCCTATCTTTATGCTGTGATATACCGTCACGGACGGCTCATGGCTTCGGCGTCTGAGCCTACAGCAGTCAGCAGTGTTATAGTTATTAGCACCAATAATATTTTAATTTATTTATCAGTTATTATTTATTACCCTGAAATTCGTTACTTTGTAAGTGTAACTTAATAAAAATATATATGTGACAAAATGAGTATTTGCTAATAATTTCATATTGTTGATTGTCATTATTGTCATATTATAATTATTATATGTATTTTAGTATAGTCATTACAACAAGGTTATTAAGCTTCAGTGATATTTTTGAAAATAAAAGTAATTTAAGAATAATTTATTTAGTTATAATTTTAAAAAGGAATAAGTAATGTAATTTAATTACCAAAAAAAGTAATTTCTCCAACACTGCTCATAGTGTACTTTGAAGTAAAATAATATAAACCAAAAAATGTCCGATTAGGTTGCAGTTACACACATACTATACATGTGTGTATTATACTATAACCTGCAAGTGATAATAGCACTCTATAAAAAGAATGTATTATGTATTATATACAATTTATTTGAGTCAATGAGGCAATAAGTTTTGCCTTGATTACATTTTGTGCTTTAATGTTATAATAATTTATTTTTATTTACTGTAAGCAAAGTTTAGTATATAGAAACTATTTTAAAATAATGTAATATTATGAGGAATACAATAATTGAATAACTTCAGTATTCTGGTATATTTACATTATATTTCGAAATTCACATTTCTGTTAAATATACACATTTCAGTATCTATTTAAAACTTTTAGAGTAATACAAAATAGAAATGTATCACTGAAACATTATGATAAATAAAATGTATAATATACAATATTTTGTTAGTATTCCATTCTGTAGGGTAATGTAAAAAGAAAACAGTAATTTTCTGGAACAGTATTAACGTTTAAAAATACTTGAAATTATCACAATAGCATTTTTTTTACTTAATTGAATGATTATAATTTTTTAGCGACTAAAAATATTTTTAATTTTATATTTTATAGCATAATATTTACTCTGATACAATGGCTCAGTAATGATTTTTTATGGGTGAAGTCAAAAAATTATGTATTTCCATTAAATGTTTTTGCATTAATTTAAAATAATATTTATATGATGATAATATTATTATAATTATATGTATTTATTTTTAGTTATTATCCAGGTTGATAAAAAAAAAATAATTTTATTATTAACAAAGTACAATTTATTATATACTGCATAGCAAGAACGGTTATTCTAGTACATCTCTAGATGTGCCGTAGTGTCTAAGAAATTTCAATTATAAAAATTGAATTTCGAATATTGCAGATAAGTAATAAGTATTTACATAATATGTAAATACTTATTACTTATCTTATAATACTTATCTTATTAAAATATTATTTTAATAACATAAAAAAGTAATAACACAAAAATTATAATAATAAACAAATTTTAAAAAATATAGTTTTTTCAAATGTATTTTATAATAACTTAAAATTATATAAAAAAATATTTTTTAAAAAAAAGTATAATAATATTATTATCTACACAAAATATATTGAAAACTTTAATTATTTTATTTTCAATGTTTAATAGGCTTGTAGATAATTTCCATTGCGAATACATTTTTATAGAAATATCAAATGTCCGTGCTGATTTATTTTAAAATCGAGTGCAATAAGACAATTTTGAATGAAGATATATTGCATAACACTTAATCGGTAGTAATTTTAATCACCAGTGGTGTACAAAATAAAGGTATTTGTGATAAATACAATACGAAAATGGATTTTTAACTAAGTCATTTTTTGATTTAACGTTCAATCTAGACAGTAAAAATATAGACTGTTTTGATGAGTTATATTAAATTATCAGTTGTTACTTATTTTCAACTATTACTTAATACTAAAGTAATTTAAACACCCGATTGTAACACTCAGTTACATTACACCAAATGTTCTAATAACCCCAACATATCTAGAAAAATCTAAGTATCGCAAATCCACAGGCGGCGTTATGCAACTTGTACATATTATTTTATCCCACTGTATAGTGTTGTGTTAATATTGAGACTGACTACTCATCAATTACTTATAAACGACAATACACAACATTCGCGGCCACAAAAACCAAGTGGCTGCCTATAAAGTACGGTGGTTTTGTACACGAATTCCATAAGAAATTTTTAGTAATATATGATGCTTTTAATCGTTTAGTGTTAAAATAAAGAACGATTTAAAAAATACATGTGAAGTAGAAGCAATCAATGATCACCATTTACCAAGTAATTAGATACGATTGCTAAAATAATTATTTGTTATATGGAGGGGCAAACATATGCAACTTATATACACAATATTGAATAGCCAACTACCAAGTTTATTAGCGGCCAGGTCAGTGGTTCTCACCATTGAGTGTCATTCGTGGTATTTGGTCTCATTTCAACGGTAACTGTTGTTTGTTATACTTATATTTGAATGAAAAAATAACAAGATATGATGGCAACAAACTAAATTAATTCTATAATTTTTATAAAATATATATCACACCTTTGATGCACAAATTAAAAGTTCAGAATATTATATTTGTATTTTAAATTAAACATATATTTATAAATATTTTACATAGGTTGTAACCTATATGGTCTATGTATATTGTATATGTACAACAAACAATAAAAAAAATTAATTTTAGCTTAATTTTTTTTCTTTAGACTAATTCTTCTTAACTTTAAATGTTTTATATTAATGATTTACTATACCTTACTCAAACAGTTGCACGTGTTTTAGATCATGGAAAAATGTATGCAACATTAATGTGTACCTATGTATTTTAGTTATAACTAAAATACACGTAATACTAATAAAATAATCATATTACTTTTATGCAAATATTGCAACTATTAACAATTTCAATTTAAAAACGATGTTATGTACATGATATGTAATTATCTTTTATCTCTAATTTTAATTAGATAATAAATTTGAAAATTTATAAGTAATTTAGATGTTCCAAAAATATTTCTGAAAATAACTCTTGATTTGAAGGTTAATTAAAAATTTATTGAAGTTTAAATTGAACATCAACATACAGTATGCGATTACTTGGAAAAATTACTTTAACATAGAGGTTTTTTATAGTTAAAATGTTTTTGGGTTAAATAAACATTTAATAAATATATATTGACAATATATCAACAATTTGTATTGACTTTCGTTCTAGAGTCGTTTTTTGAACTATGTTGTTTGAATAACTCATCTGGGTTGTTCAAATTACTAATTAGTAGTTTTGTAATACTTCTAAGCTGATAATTAGTGCAAAATTGAAGTTCAAAAAATATGTTTAGCAATGACGCTCATTGTAGTTAAAAAAACTCAAAATATCAATGCATTATGAGAAAATCCATTCCATTAACTCCAATATTTATAAGTTTTATCACAATTTGGCATTTACCGTAAAATAATTTAAAAATCTTTATGTATCGAGGTCACGATTGATTTTCTGTTTTTCACAATTTAATATTACAAATTATTAACATTTCAATAATTTTATTTTAATTTAACACAACCAAATCTAAAAATAACGAATGACTTGGCCCTAAAAATTATCGGCAAATACAAAATACGTTTGTACTCAGAGATAATAATAGTGCGTATGGTTAAAGTGAATGAAATAGATTTTTTTTTTTGTTTTCGAAGGATAAAACTATTGTTTTTTTCTCCATTGACACATCTATTATAACTAGATTTTCTGATTACACTTGACATAAAGTTTTTGCTTGGATGCATTAACTTATGGATGTTTATCAACTACTCTGATAATAGGATCCAGATAAGTTCTCCAAATTTTCTCAATTGACATAACGTCATAGCAACTATTAGTATCATTTAAACGATTATCAATACATACATATTCATTTATCAATTATTAAGTAAGACATTTGAGTTATTTTTTATTTTCAGTGAAATATGAAAATCAGTTTTGTATGTTTTAGAAAAATTCTTTTTTTCTAAAACATTTTTTAATTGGAAAAAAATAATTATCATACCAAAACAATAACTAATTTGATATGAACATTTTTTTTCATATTAAAAAAAATATTATATAATATATTGTACTAAGATTTATACTTACATTTGATGTTCTCAAGTACCAAAAAAATTCACGTTTCTACCAAAAAAGACGCTAAAGTAATTGAAGTATTTGTACTGCCCCAAAAGATGATAACAGACACAAAAAAAAACATACATCATTGTAAAATCAATACAGTGGTGAGTAGTATGATACAATAGCTCCCATTGATGTACGCAGGATATTTCAAAGGGGGAAGGGAGGAGGGGTTCAAAAATGACTTAGTCGACACAACTTACAAGAAAATGTTTGAAAAATTAAGTAGATGCTTCCTCAATTCTTAGTTCTCCGTGAGCATGTTTTTATAATAATAGTTCAAAAATACTGAGATACGTAGGTTCGATTTTTTTTTTTTTTATAAGCATTTAAAATTTAAATTTTGACTGAATTTATCAAAATTACGAACATTTGCCAATTGTTTTGTAACTGAATAATTATAAAATGTTTACACATCGCTGTAAGATCAATACAGTTATCGCTCTGCTCAGAATCTGAAAGTGTATATAAAATATATATCGTCTCATATAAATGATGAATATATTGTAAATACATAATCGATTCAGCGCAAAATAGACAAATACAGTGATTTGTATTAGCGGATGTTCTTACTACCTATACTACTTATTTCTTTGAAAAATATAATAATCTACAGACTTTGTCGACAATCGAGATTATTGTTTTGAAAATCTTCAGTACCGTTTCACCTCAAGTCTCATCAATCAATTTTATGGTGTGTTACTTTTTTGTTGATAGTTAAGCACAAACTATACAGACCTGTATATTATGTCAAAGAATATCGATTCGTATAAGACAATAATGGATAGTGGGGGCCCGTCACTAATTCGGTCGCCGCCGGTGAGGTTTTCGCAAAACGCGTACTTCCCTGTCAAAAACAGAACCTTGTGTTGTCTGCGTTCCACTATTAAGGGCCAGCGAATGGACTATACTACATTATATAGACTGAACACAACGGTTATCACTTCAATTATGACGAATAATGCATTATATAAGGCACCACCATAAAATGGTGTTTGTTTTCGAATAAAATAAAAGTAAACAATATAACGTACGTTCCATAACAGCAATGATGAAGTTGCGAGACATGAGTGTGTATTATTTCAATAATGACATATACAAGCTGATATGATTGGTGAATGGTTTATAATTATTTTTAAATTAACAATACCACCTGGCAGCTACAATGAGAGTACCTATACCGTTTAACGAAACAAAGACGTTTCTGGCTCTAAAAAGAATTAGTTACCTATCTACCTACAACTCGTGGTATATTTGAATATATCTAAGTAAACCTTGTCAAACTACTTGAGTCTTTTATTTTGAAGTACATACATAGGCATATTAATAGTATCATTATCGATGAACAACATAGTTTTCGCCCTGAGCGTTCAGTTAGGACCTATAATTTAATTTTTACTAAATACGTCTTTGAGGCTTTAGAAAGCATTCTTAAATTGATTCCATTTATTTGAATTTCGCTTGCCAAGGCCTTAATCGCGCGAACCACCGTGTTTTGCTTAGAGTTTTGTTACATCTTGGGTTTGGTGAGCTTCTAATGTCGTGGTTCCGTTCCTATTTGTCTGAGAAGAAATAGATTGTCAGAAATAATGGTTTTTGTTCTATCCCAGTTAATGTATTCTAAGGTGTACCTCAAGAATGGCATCTTTCAACCGTTCTTTTTGTTAATGGTATGAAAGATGTGATTAAGCACAGTGAACTTCTTATATTTGCTGATAATATTAAGCTTTTTCTCCGTATTAGCACCGCTGATGATTGTAAACTAATACAATATGATTTTAATGCTGTCACTCATTGGACTCTGGGACTCAGCTTAGAGCTTAGTATCCCTAAATGTCATACTATGACCTACACTCGTTCCTATGAACCTACCATGTTTAAACACTCTGTTAACAATATTGCTCAAAAATATTCAGGTAATTGTGTTATAAATCTTGATATTTCTTTTGTTCGGTTTCTCACTTTTCAGACTCAAATTGAGAAAATTACATGCAAAGAATTGAAGCTTCTCGAATTTGTTAAAAGAATGTCGGCTGAATTTAAATTGTGCAACTCTTTTAAGTTCTTGTATTGCTCTTTCGTTCGGTCTATGTTGGAATGGTATAATTATTTGGGAACAATGCACACTTGATAGTAGTTTTCAATTTGAAAGATTTCAGTGTAAATTTTTGAAATTTACCGCTTTTGCATTAGGCATTAGGTGCGCACCTTATGAGTATGAACCAATGTTGTAGCGTTTCCGTTTATCTACCTTATGTGATAGGAGAAAACGGGGCAATTTAACGTTTCTTTTTAAACTTATTAATGGTGAAGTTGATGCTTCTGCCCTCCTATCTAAAGTTAATTTTAGAGTTCCTACTTTTTGTTCCAGATACTATTTCCCTTTTCTTATTCCTTTTGCTGTTGTAATTATTTAACTAATCGCCATATTGTCCGTATGATGAAACTGGCCAATGAGGACCCATAATTCCTTAGTACTTAGTGTAATTATTGTCTGTTTATTCTTAAATTTTGTAATTTTCTTGTAATTATTATTTAATGCAAAACAATGTAATTGGGCCCGTCACGTATTTAATATAAATAAATAAATAAATAAATAAATAAATAAATGTGAATGTTGAATAATTATTTTAAAACTATAATCGCACACATTACTGAATAGTTCGTACAATACGACATCGATTTTATTTATTTTCAAATTAAATATGTCTATATTATGATAAGATTATAAGTAAAATTTAAAAAAGTGATACTTGTATTGCACTTTTGTGATATAGATGTTTTTTGAAAGTTTTATTTATAAGTTTATACTAGTATAAAGACGAAAGCATTAATATCTTTATTATATTACCTACCTATAATCTTTATTTGATTCAATTAACTATTTAAAATATATATCATCTTATTAAACGAATATTATTACTAACTAATATACAATCAATCATTGCTCATCAGTTATATTTTATTAGGATTTATAAATCACGTAGAAAAACTTATTTTTATTAAGTTATTTTTGTTTGCACAGTATGTTTATATACCATTTTACTTTTAGGAATACGTATCAAATAAAATTTAAATAAATTTACCTTAAAAATAATAGAAATACGATTTGAATTTATTAGGAATGTTATATTTATTTTATAAAAAGTAATACTTTTCAAATCTTTCTACTCAATAACTATTTAAAATTATATTTTAACTAGATCGTTCGTAATATGAAATTCTCAATGATTATTTGCGTGTGCATAAGTACAATAGTCATCTGTCAAGGCCAATATACTCCATTTAAAATAATCACTTAGACAAATTTCCGTTATTATATTTCCATTCAAAAGATGTAGGTAGATATCTAATTGCTGAATGATAAGTTATTGATAAAATATATAATGCCACTTGCGACATGTGTAATAAAACAATAATGGGATATGAAATGTACATATTATTAATTATTATTTGGTAATTAAAATGTAATTATTTTAGTATGTTATTTATAAATTAACAAAATATTTTATTGATTTTTTACTATTACCATTGCATTGTTTCAAAACTGAAAAAAATTATAACATTGAAATAATCTGACAACCAATTCTAATTTAGTATATATTACTCATACTTAAAACCAATTAGGAATCACTGCAGTCTATTAAGGTACGCTTTTTTTTTTAGTGGAAAACTATACGATATAAAAACGCTTTTTGTGGTTTATTTATACTCAATTCATTACCAAATAACAATCAGCACAACAAAATATTGAGGTATGTTCTAAGTCTACTAACCACTATAGTTTCAGTTGAAATATAGAAGAAATAGCCAATTTGATCGTACCTAATTAACTACACAAAAACCAGTGTTGGGTAAAGAAAAGGGTAAGATAATTTTAAAAATATGATCTTATTTAATTAAACTAAGAATTATTTTTTTTTTTTTTAAGAAACGGGTTGGTTATCTGCCCGTTTCAAAGTATATTGGTATTTATTATATTTTCTTCAAAGATATATTTTTATTAAACTTAGTATTTATTAATTATTTATGTTTATAAAATTTAGGTTATCCAAAAAAATACTAAAAAATAGAAAATAAATGTTATTAATCTCTGTAAACGTTCACAAATGACGATAAATAATACTTCAAATATTAAATTAACTCTAATTTGCTAGTTACAAACTTGCATGTATGTATAATTTCAAATGTGTTCTTATTTATTTATAGGCACATCAATACATTATAATATATATATTGTTTTAGTTGTATTAACTATTTTACAGTTAAATAATTGCGTTGTACCTATTAAACAGTAATAAAAATAAAATAAACATACTGTGTATTATTTTCTTCAAAATTAAATCATCTATAATACATTTGAAACCATCACGGTGTAATAATAAACAATCCTATTGGTAAAATGTACCAAGTTAACCAACATAATATTATATACAACTATTTAAAAAAAAATAATCGAAATAATAAACCTAACTGATTTATAAACTTGTGATAAAAAAATACGATTTTCAACCATAATTAATAATTTATAACTATATTAACCGATAAGTTAGTTAAGTATCTAATATTTTATATAGGTACCTATGGAAAGAACTAATAACTACAATATTTGAACATGTCGTTATAAAGCATGTACAATAATTCACCTAAATACCTAACCTAACCAATCAGGCTGCTGGCTGCATATACATCAATGTTCGTATACAAACTCAGTCTCAATACAATATTTTAGAACAGTGGTGTCATGCATTTATCCCTGTTTGATTGTAAGAAATCATTTCAATAATTGGGCCGGTGTTGGTGAAATAACATGATTATATTTATTTTAATTTTGAGGAAATATAATATTGTGTAAGCACTAGAAAACTTTTGTCACGATAATAATAATTAATATTTATAGTTTTTTACCTCAAATATATAGACGTGGATAGTATAATCTAGAAATTCTAAAAGCAAAATGATCACTCTCAAATTTATTCACGATTTTGAAAAAAAACTTTTATAAACAAAGGTATACTTATTTAAAAATTGACCATTTTTATCCATTTTTTGATAAGTTATATCAATCGTATTTTATATTGTAATTTAAATTTTTCGACACCTCTAGAAAAATATAAAATGACTCCGACGCTACTGAAGGTAGGTATCATAATTATTTAACTCCTCCGTGTCTTTTTTGCTATTAAATGAGGCTACTTTTGCCACCTTATACGCGTATAAATAGATGTAAGATGGGAATTTATTGTATTGGCTAACATTTTTATAACCAAATATAGGTAATGAATTGAAATTGCATTTTTTTATATTGGTAAAAATCTACATATATGTGATAAACATTGTATACATATATATTTAATTCGTGTTATTTTCTTTGATTGCAACAGCTGCATTTTTTCTCAGATTTCTGAAATAATTCTGTAAAATCCAGAATTCTCAAACTCTATAATATGTTATTACTACCTACCATAGTCAAGACTCTACGTTGACCAGACAGTCAGCTAGTCAGGACATGTTAAATTATATATACATATCATCTAACGAAAATCATAAAAAATTATTTGAACTTTATCACTTAGTTGCATATACGTATATATTATAATTGATTTTATATTTTACTCAAAATAATCCTCAAACTTAATATATTTGTCGTTTATGCCTGGGACTCAATTAGTATATTATTTTTTTCCCGTTCTAGTTGGGAAACTGTAATATACAGTGACAAATCAATTAAACAGTATTGTAATTTTATCATCGATTTTAAATGTAAAATGTACTCTACATAATTTTATTAGATGCCCTTTCGAGGATACGTTTGTCATATTTTATAAATGCAATGATTATATTCAATAAACGTATTTTTGGTTTTTTTTTATGTAAAACTTTCTCAAATATTTACTGTAAAAATAAGTAAATTTACTTAGTCTACTACAGATGCATTTAAATTTGTTACCATATAATTTTTCTAAAGTACCTGTGACCTATCACAAATTTTAAGAATTGTGTATCCCTATCATTATTATTGCATTTTACAAATGACAGAATATACCAATTTTTAATTATGATATATTCTCAGGCATTGAAAAAAAAACCTACCCAGATTAAGTATCAGCAATTAATATTTAAAGTGGTTTTTAAAATCAAAAAAGTATCAATGGGTTTCGATAAGTATTATGTATTTTTGTATTTCTTTTTTGTCAATGATCATCGATTTATATACGAAATCTGGTGCATTATTGTTACTAATGGATATTAATCTGAATAGGGATAAAAAACGATACGCTAAAAATATAATTACCATCACTGGTATTAACGTGATGAATTGTTTAAATTGTAAAATGTATTTTTTTTCTTCTGACTAATAAATTGTTAAAATAACTTTAATATTATTATTACAAATGCATTGAAAATAAAAAAAAATTGTCATGAAATACGACAAATTGAAAAACCATCTGCTCATGTGAAAAATATATCATCAAAAATTCATACTTGTATGATTTAACGTATAATTTCAAAAAAGATTAATAATTTCACTGTTATATTATTTATAAACGATAGAACAATAATACCCTTATTTTCTTTAATACACAGTTATATTTAAATGCTTTTGTTTTGCTACCTAAAAAAAATATTATTATTACATTTAAATGATAATTATTATAATTCCGGTGTTAATAACTAAGGGCTCTGCACGCTGACCCCTCACAAACAAACAAAAAAAAAAACCTTCGCTTTGCCTGGATTTAGGTGATACCATACCTAACATATAATATGTAACGTATTCCATATAAATACTTTTGTTGCTTGTTGGTGCTTCTTCAGTTCTATTTTAATGATTAATAATTAAACTTCTTCACAATATTTTTTTTTAAAATTTTAAGATCAAATTTGGACGAAATTGAAATTTAATTGAAGAATAAGGATTTTAGTTAATCTATTGTAATTTAAATTATTATTCTTTGGGTTATTTTTACGCATATTATTATATTTTATACACGTAATGACATTTTAAAATACAATGTTTGTGGCCCAAATTAATTGAACCTACTGTATTACTAATATCTAAAAGCTAAATAACTAGTAAATTATTATAATAGCAATATAAATATATCATAATATATACTTAGTAAATACCCAACATAGTCTGACAGACCGTTTTCACTCAGAATCGTTATTCATTTTAATGATTTATCATTAAATTCAAATTTAACACATATATTAAAGTAACTTTTCAATAACTATGTACACTCGACACCTTTTGTATGGCAAAGCTGTTACCTCTTATTTTTGTTTTTGCTATAAATAAAGAAAAAATTGATTACTAAATATTAATTATAAAATTGACAATCATATTGACCTATGAATAGGTTAAAATATGGATCACGATTTAACATGTATAGATTACTCAACACCTAGAAAATGGTCTCAGGAGTGATGCGCATAGTCTATCTCCAAAATAAGTTATTCTGTATAGGAAGAAATACATTTAGCGCTCTCAGTACATATAATGCATTATATATTTATCAAATTAAAAAAATATATAAGTATTGTGAAAATATACATTGTTTAACTACATTAATTTTTGCTTGGAC
This sequence comes from Pentalonia nigronervosa, assembly GCA_014851325.1. Taxonomy (NCBI): domain Eukaryota; kingdom Metazoa; phylum Arthropoda; class Insecta; order Hemiptera; family Aphididae; genus Pentalonia; species Pentalonia nigronervosa. Next base: position 60,299 of record JACXSJ010000681.1, on the reverse strand, counting down.
CCTTCTTCCAGTCCGAAGATAGATTTTGGGCATCAAAATAATTGCTGTAACTTGTACATCTAAATCGTGATATGCATTATAATAACATATTATCAAAGGTTGATTAAAATAGTTTGATGATGATGAATGCTATTAAAATCTTATCATCTTGTAGGACTATCAAAGTTTATAAACAACATATTTTAATAGTTTTATAGTATGGTACTTAAGCAAGTTAGACGAAATTTCTATTGCAAAAGTTGTATAGGTAAGCACCAACGCTATATTATAATATTCAGCTGAGTACTACATCAAAGGTAACCGTATAATACAATACTACCATTTTAGATTCTTAATGGAGAGATAAACGTATTGATTTCCAAATGATGCCCATATGGCAGATTGCAGACGACGCTCCTGTGTTAAAAAGTGGAATGTTGAATCTTGTGTTTGAGTGTCTAATTATCAATAATTTTCAGTAAAAATCAATTTCTGCTTTGCAATCTACCTACAGCGAATTAGATACGGCGCAAGTGTATTTCAGGATAAGTGAAATTGGGTTCAGATTAGGTACTTAATTTGTGTCACTGACAACTATTTTTATTATTTTTAAACCACTTCATGTAGGGTATTATGTCAGAATTATTTATTTCTTAGCATTACTTCCCCTGAATACTGTAGTAGGTATATTATAATACAATATATTTACATACATTTATAAAATATAAAATATTTCAATAATTATCATTAACAAATGAAGAAAATAGCTAAATCTGGCGTGGCCATACGTTCATACAGGATATTGAATGATACATGCAACACATTAAAACACACGAAACCCATAAATCTTTCACATCCCTTTTGATAAAACGTTCCAACAGCATTGCACGGGATGTCTCAAACATTTTACGGTCTTGAACTATATGTTCCAAAAAACACATATTATAATAAGAAGGTATCACAAGGATAAAACGTCCCTTAAGATCAATACTCATCAAAAGTAGAAGGGATATACACTACTTATCTGATCATGTATAAGGACTATTCAAAAACCCACACTCTAGAAGTCTCTTCGTAAAAAACCTCAAGATACATCGCCCACGCCAGTATACACTTCGAAATATTTTTACCATTCTTAGGAATGCGTTCGCACTTATACATACAATGTAGTCATTCGAATATTGGGTACAGCCATTACAGGGCTTATTATTTTGTATATTTTACTAAAAAACGCTATTATTACTTTATTTCTTCACTGTCAAGTCCATCCTATCAATACACATATAATATAACTATTAATATAATAATATAATTATTAGAATTAAGTAAACTAGATTTAAGAAATTAATATATACCTACATATAATATTATTTTAATTATTTATGTTAAGTTATAATATTTTTTTGTAACAGTAAACTTAGTAATTTAAATAAGTAGAATATAAATTTTACACGGCTTTGAGTCTTTTAGTTGGACTCCTGTAAGAAGCTTTCGCAGTATTACTCAAAGTTCTAAGGTTTATTACATGTCTCTAATACTAATGTGCTTTTGGTATTTCTATTGGACTCCAAGAAGCTTTGTCAGTAGTACCAAGAGTACCTATTAGTATCAGAGTTTTCGTATTGATGAATATTGAGTATTTAGGCTTATGAAATATTATACATTATAAACGATATTAGATTTCCACATTAATATCTAATAAGACACCCCATGATATACTTCTAAGTATCCCCAGTTTATTAGAATACATAAAAACACGTAATTAGTAGTGATATTGAGTATCGCACCCGACCCCGTAGAATCACATTTTCACACCTGGATCAACGTCCAATTCGATCAAGATAAGCGAACAATATATATTAACAATATATTTATTATCAATAATATATTAAAAAAATATAAATATTTTATATATATATATAAACAACACAGTAGTAGAATAATCTTACGCAGAGATATTTAAATACAAAGAACCAAAAGATACGACTGTATTAAACAACCATCGACCTCTTGTGCACATTCTTACGCTTTTCAATAATATATCTAACACACACTATAAAACCATTAACTCTTTCTAATCTCAATTTTTGTTAAGTCTTATCATCACATAATATTGATAATGGATGGAGTTTACTTTTTAATAAAACTATTTAATAGGGAAATATTTATTTATACATTTTAAATTACATTTAAATTTTATAATAAAAAATAAGACGGCCTATTGTTTATTACTTCATTCTCGGTGAAAATTGATCAATTATCAATTATTGTTATATTATCACAAAATTATGTACTAATGCTAACTCAATAATATCATGACGTAGGTACTCATTCACTTACATCGTACGTTTATACTATACTTATTACCTATATATAAGGTAATGTTTTGTGTGTGTGTAAGCGATCCACAGACAATTCTATTGCACTTATGGTTGATATGGTTCTAAAATTTAGTACATACAACCATACAGGCTAGGTTATTCTATACCCGTGAATGTGCTCCTCAAAGCCAATTTTTAAAAGTTTACGTTCACACAGAGATTTATTGGCACGCAAAAAACGAATATTTTTTTTTATTTGTATATAATTGCTATTGATTATAAAAAATAAAATAGTAATTATAGTTTGATATTTTCATAAAATTATATAAAGTAGGAAGTGGTTTTTAGTTTATCCTCGCTAACCTGGAAAACCACTGTACCGATTTTTTTGAATTTTTGCATAGTTATTCCTGATTATCCCCTGAATGATTTCATACCAATTTTAGTCTTCGATATGCATTCTACTAAAACAAGTTTTAAGGTAAAATAAAAATAATAATTCTAATAATTTTGTTGATAAACCTTGGTAACACAGCTAAATAAATCATTTTGTTATTTTAACGAAATTGTTCTTAGTAATAAAAAAAAAGACAGTGTGTTTTTCGTTGTCAATACGATGTGGTAAATCTATGAACAGTGTTTTTCTCATGTCCAATTAAATATGGTATTAATTCAAACTGAAGACCCTATAATGATCAAACATTTTACTTCCTGTTGGTTGTTGGTGATAAAACTGAAAATATTATTTATTCAAAAGTTTTATAAATTACTTTGTTTATAAGCCATTCTTTCATTTTCAAATATTATGAACATTGAACGAATTATTTATTTAATAAAAAATATTATTATTGTTGATTTATTAAAGTTTTTATTTTTTCGTGCAATACACTGTGCGTGAGATAGCTAATTTGTTATAATTGTATATTAATATTTGGTCAAAACCACCCAAATTAATGTGTTAAACATATATGCAGTTAACATCTAACGGAGTTTAAGACAGGATAAATCTACTGACATTATTTAATTTGTTACTTGCAATGCCATGTAGGATCAGCTTTAAATAATAAATTTATCTACTATAAAATATAATCAAAGTCCCACAACGGATAACCCTTATGCATATCTACAGTTTTCGACCGATTATCATAAAATGTTCGTCAATAGATCTATTGCATCATAGGTTACCTTTTATTACTTATTTTTTACTTTGCAACACATAAATGTTAATTAATATAGTTGTTTCACAATAAACAATATTTTTTTAAATGTATATTATATCGTTGCCATTGGTTATAAGAAATAAAATAGTTATTATGATTACATGCAATTTTAGAGCTGCATTTTATATTTGGTAAAAACAACCAAAACAAATGTGTTAAAAATGTACGTAGCTTACATTTAATGGAGTTTAAGAAGGAATAAATCTATGAGAATTTAATTTGTAATAGATAACGCCGTATAATATTATAATATTTGTAAAAAAAATATATGACTGGCTGTAATTAATTTATCTATCTAAAACTCCGTATAATTATGATTTTATTATTTTTAATAGTTATGAAATACCGAAGAAATAGGCTCTATTGAATTCTGTGTACCAAAGTTTGCTTTTGTAAAATTAAGTATTTAATTATATTTTATTACTTTTTCAAATAAATAAAAAAATATGTTATAATGCACCATTATCATATTACTTTAAATTTAAGATTATAAAAGTAGATATATTTAACAATTTTTTTGTGGCAAAAACCTGTTATACAATACATAATTAATAATTAAGAAAATAAATATTAAATTTTAATTTATTAATTAATCAACAAAAGAAGTCTGTTTTAAAAATAAAAACATTTTTTTTTAAATTTTATTATAGCTAATAAGATATTGAAAATTAAAATAATATAGAGTCGATTGAACTGAGTAAAATATTAGTATTCACATATGGTTTTAATATTTACGACTATTATTTGAAATATAAACCTCTTGGGTACAAAGTTGTTTGGTAAGTCTTTTTTTTTAATTTTCTCGATAGAATTTTATATTGTAACGAAAAATATTGACAAACGTCAAAAATATTTGAGTAAAAACAATCAAATAAGGTAAAAAATATCGGAAAACAGTGTTTTAATAAGGCTGTAGAAATAGTATTTTTATTTTTGAGTAAATTTCGAATATCTAATACTTTGTTTAAAATTATAAAATATCTAATGATGTTTCAACTTTCAAATTTTTTTGTTAAAAATAAGTAATACCTAACACGAAGAATGAAAATAAAAAACAATGAATCAGTAGATATTTTTATAAGTAAATCAGTGCAGCTTCAAAACTGTGATCATATATAATAATTTTAGTAATTTTTGAGTATAAAATAAGACTCATAGTCTTCATAAATATTCTATATCCCATCAAATATTTATTAATTATTCGGGTGATGTTCAAAATTAATATACATAAAGTAAAGTTTTAATTGAAGGTTAATTAAAATAAATCATAGTTTAATAAGTAACACGGAACTTTATAAAAACTAGATTATATAGTGCATATTACATGATATCTATATTTTACAAATTTGTAATAATTTTTTGACAAAGATAAAATAAAACATTATTATTTAACTGGCTTAAGGCGCTCGGTGCCAATGCCATTTTGTTTTCAAAAACACACTTTACGGGAATAATGATTCTAATTCGTAAAATTGATCAAATTATTATTTTTTTAACTGATAGAGGGGAATATTCTACAGCCCGCACCGACCATAGTTTTTTAATATTTTAATCTCAATTTTTTTTAAATAAGTCTTTAAAAAAATAGAAACTTTTATGCTTTTTTTACAAATTATTTAAAATAAAATTAAAATTCTGAGTTCAATGTGGGCTATAAAATATTGTTGTTTATCAATTAAAAAAAAATTGTTCTAAAATATTCAATTTACAATGGGTTATCTATATTCCAGTGAAGTCATTTATGTCTGTTGAAATTTGCAACTAATAATTCATTATATTTTGTTAGTTCTGTGACACGTACCTGCGAGTGCGTTCGTGTCATTTATATAAAGGCAGTAGAGGGTTCTTTCACACTAATAACCATTTACACTCCAACACATTCACAAGATCGTTCGATGCCAAAACAATATGTGAATAATGTTGCCAATAATTTACTCCTTTATAAATAGCCGGAGCCGGGGGCCTTAATCAATTATGCGATACATACCTGTAAATAATAAGTAATAACTAATAACATTTAAGTTAATAAATATTATTTAAAATCTTATTTTTTGCAAAGGTTCTTTTAATCTGATGAAAAAATAAAGTATTTTATTCCCATAAAGGTGACCGTTACAAATGTATAATCTAAAAATACGTAGTATGTCTACTTCAGAAGAATGATTTTTATACTAAAAAAAAAATAAAGATGATATAATATTATATCTCATGGTATTTTAGTTGAATCTCAAAAGATTAAAACAACATTTCAACATTTAATCCTGAACATATTTTTAGTAGGACTTAATCAGCATTTTAAATATTTTTCATAATGATTTTTTTTTTTTTTAAAGGATAATACATTCAATTTGTCAAAGGGTTTTTCCTTTTTTGATATTCACCACTTTCGTATTAAATGCATTTTGATTGCAAGAAAAATAAAATAACTATTTTTCCTTTATAATAATATTCATAAGAAACTGAATAAGAATTTTTTCAATAAATTGAAACCCTCACCTATATATTATATATTTAATATTTCGAAAAATAACATTTATATTACATTTTTATATACAATACAACGTATTGAATATTGAAAAAATAGCCTATAATTTATAAATAGACATTACAATATATTATGCGGATAATAAAGGATAATTATTGATTCACTAATACACTGTAACATACTTAATGTTATTGGGTTTATAAATAGACAAATAGTTGTATTATTTAAATTTAATATACATCATTAATTACTCAATAAATCAAAATTATTAAAAAATCAAACATCAAAAAATGGAATTATAAAGATGAGATATTTTGTGAATAGAATTTAAAAGTTAAGTATCGTTATAAGATTTATTATTTTAAATATTTAAATTCTAAATAGAATTCAACCTCAAGAGTTATACTCGAAGAAATACATTTTTTTTAAGGATATGATATTATTTATTTATAATATATAACCTAAGCATCCTATGCAATACAATATCTTATAAAATAAAATCGTTCATTTAGTTAATAGATTGAAATTTACAAAAGTCAAGTATATATGATTTTTTTTATATGTGTTTCAACGAAGTTCCGTGTACGCATATTTTTTTAACCTACAATAATAAATATATTATATTGGTAAAAATTGTTGTGTTTTTTTTTTTTTTATAATTTTCGGTAAATATGTTTTTTAAATATTATAATATTCTCTCCAAAATGCTGATAGAATATTCGGATTTAAGTTTTCTAGTCATGATAAAAGTTTCAAAATATTTGGCTTTTTAAAATTGTTTATTAACATTTGATATTGTTAATTTATAGTTCAATTTGAAATACATAGGGTCAATTTTTTTTATACGCGTTTGAAGTTCAATTGTTGACAAAATTGGATCATAAATAGGTTTTTGGTTATTTTGTTGCACTTTAGAAAATGTTAACTGTAGGGACTTGAGACTTTCCATTTATTACGTACATTGTTATATTTTCTTAAACTAGGACATATTAAAAATATATAGACTTATTTTAAATTATTTATACCAAAAATATATTCACACTTTTCTATGGTACATAATGTCGGTATTGGCTTATTATAAGTTATGTCATTAAATGCAATATTATTGGCATAAATTAGTTTAACCTAACGAATTATACTACTTTACAAATTTAACAAAAATACTAACAATAATATAAATATAATTTAACATAGATCACTCTAATGAATAAGTGCTGATTCTGTCATCCTTCGCTTCGAATTATTTTATTATGTACAATGGTTTATAATCGAATTTAAGTTTAACACATCATATATTATTACAGTAATCTAATCACTGACGAAGTAAATATGATTCCTATAATTGTACAACAGAGCGAGTTCTCGATTATTTCTATTAAAGTGAAATAAAAAACAGCTAAAGAATTTGGATTATGTATATATATATAAATAAACATTTTAAAGGTAAAACCATTTGATGAACGTTAAAAGTTTTAATATTAATGCTGACCTCAAATACCTTTTGTAGAGTTTTTATGACGCTTAATGATTCAGTGCACTACTGGGACTAAAATGATTTTAACGGAGTATTAAACTTTACCTTATCTATCACAATTTAATTTTCAATGTTAAATTTCATTACTTTTAATCAATAAATTATTATAATTAATTCGATAGATATAAACTAAAAGAAACTAAACAGTGTTCAATGCTCATAATATTATTATGCTATCCTTAATCCAAAGAAGGTAACTCTCATAAAAAAAATTAAAATGAAAATAAATGTTTATAGATTGCATTTTTTAAACGTTTTCACACATTTTGTAATAGTGTATATAGAAATTAACAAATTAAAAATGTAGTTTATAAATAGGGCTGGGATTTATATGTAATAAAAAACCAAAATTATGTACATATATATGTAATCAAAATGGCCAAAATATGTAGTATAAAATAAAAATAATGTAATAAAAAATATAATGATATATGATTAAAAATAAAACATAAGTAATTAACTAATAAACAATATTCAAAAATATTGTGTTAAATTAAAATACAATTAATGTTTAATCAATTTAAAGGAAAATAATGACAAATCATATATTGTTTTAAATTAAAATACAATTAATGTTTAATCAATTTAAAGGAAAATAATGACAAATCATATATTGTTTTAAATTTTGAAAATTAAAAGAATAGCGATTTGGTCTTAATACTGACTTATACCTACTGAAAGAGCGTTCTACATTACAAGATGTTATCAGTGCATATTTCATGGCTGTTATTTCACTAGGTGAAAGATTGAGCTCCATCGTGTCTTCAACCGCAATACCACAAAGAATATTTCCTATACATTTAATGGTCTTTAGTCCCGAATTTTTGTTTAAGACGGCATTCATTTTATTCTTTAATAATTCAGTTGTTGGACCCTCTGATTCATTAATTTTTGAAATTAATAAATCAATAATTTTTAAGTTTTTACTCAACGGAATCTTGGTATTTTCTAACTTCGATATTGATTCACCTTAAAAACTAAAATTAGACACAATATGTGATAGAGAAGCCTTTATATCAGATCTCTCAAAAATTTCTTTTCCTTTGAAAATTGATGCTGTATGTTCAGAATCCAACATAGATACTATATTTTTAATTTCATCATAATATTTGGAATAATAGTTTACCACTAGTAACCATGTCTCCCACCTTATTATTATTGGCTCTGGAGGAGGCGGGATGTTTGGATAGTTATTTTTGAATATTTCAATTCTATTTGGAGTTTTTAGAAATATTCGTTTAATTGTTGAAATTAATAAATCAACATCGGTATATTTACATCTGACAGTTTCAGCTACTCGATGTAAGGCATGAGCCAAAAAAGTTTAGTGAATCATTTTTGGATACAAAACTTCTAAAACATTTACCGCTTTAATCATATATGGGCGGCGTCTGTCACAAGTAGTAAAACTTGTTCATGTTGTATTTTATTGGGCCAAATTAAACTCATTGAATCGTTGAACAATTTTGCTATTGTTTTATGGTTACATTTTTCTAAATTTTCACACGTTAAAAGAATTGGCTCAGAAAGTTCGGAATTCAGTTTACTTATAATAACATTCCCAATATACCTGCCTTCAATATCAATAGATTCACCAATAGAAACCCAAATAGGACCATTTTGAATTATATCACGAATTTTAAGTAATGTTTCTTCGTAAATAGTTGAAACATAATTTTTTCTAAGACTACTATGGTCTGTCATAGATTTACCCATGTTTTTTTCTAAAAATTCTAAAAAATTTCTAAAAATGTGGATATCTAATTTAGCAAGAGGTATATCTGCCTTTATCATTGCACGACATAATTCTATCTTAAAACTACATTTACTTGAAGATGAAGATAAGAAATTGCTGCTTTGATTGTTTGTTTTTTTGCTAATCGTTTTTTGTTTGATTGTTTGTTTTTTTGCTAATCGTTTTTTGTTTGATTTATGTTTTATGTTGAGATATGTTGAGTTATCTGAAATTTTTGAGTAGTTGAAACATTTATATCACATGCATTGCAGTAAAGTACATTATTATCACTCGAAAAAGTTTCGTTTGAAAAATGACGGATAACATTTGAAATTTTAGTTGAAATAGATCGAGCTACTTTAGGCGTTATTATAATTTATACTTTTTAGACTGTAGTTTAAAAGGTAAAGACAACACGTAACCACGTAAACGCAAGTTACGACACTGTTCAATTGTTGTAAATTCGTAAATATATTTTGTCAAATAATTGTTGAACATAAGTATATTCTAAGATTATTAAGATATGGTTATTGAACAGAAACAGAAACAGATAAACTTAAATCAAGTTATTAATATTTAACTGATACTTTCATATACTTATTTCCTATATGCATTATACGAGTACTATTATCGAAGTATAAATGTAAATACTACTAAACTACCGAAATTGTCAAAATTTACGAAATATGTAAGAAAAAGTGGACATTTTACAAATTATGTAAAAATATGTATTTATTACGAAATATGTAAAATATAATATGTCTTATTTTATTTCAAATCACATGAAACGAATTTATCATTTGCAATAATTAATTTATCATGTTTTAGTAAAAATATGTATTTATATACAAATCCCAGCCCTATTTATAAATATCTTCCGATGTATATAATAATAAACTTACAACTCGACTTTATTTTTTTAATCATTGAAATAAGGAAAGTAATATATATAACAACAGACTTTTTCATAATAACTATTAACTTTAGAGTATTTAATAATAATTGTTTTATTTATTTATTGTCTTTAAGATATTATAGTTTATTATTTCTTGTGGAAGTCCAGTTTAATAATATTGTAAATTGCTATTTCTTCATTTAGAAATACTATCCTTCATTCTAAAACGTATAAATTAAATAATATAAAAACACTTAAATTATCCTTATAAATTAACAATTCCATTTCAGACAAGAATGGAGTCACTGTATTTTCGCTAAGTACTTACGGAATCATTAAGCTTGTAAGACGCACTCAAAGTAAGTACCTATTTAATTAATTTTACCTAAAAATCTAAAGCATGTTATTACTCTAATTTGTGTATTAAATGCTTTATGAACAGACCAGAAGTTATTTGTTGTTTTAAAGTTTAATGGTAGTGGTTTTTGTAAAAAATACCCGAAACAAAACAAAAATAACTTGTTTTGATTATTATATGTATAAAATATATAATTGTATATATAACTCGAAAATGATTTAAGTACTCTATAATTCTCCATTTCATTTTTCATATGATTCACAAATATTGCGTGTGTTTGTTTAATATATATATTTTTTTCATTGACATTAAGGCTTTAATTTCACAAATTATTAACCTAGGGTTCGTTTACATATTAAAATTGATTTCTACAGCGTTAGAAATGGCATATGTTATCTACGGGTATTTATAATTTTTTGTCTAAGTCAATTTGTTTAAAGAATTTGAAAATAATGACGGTGTTTTGTTGATTGAGGGCTTCTTCGAGCGATGAAGGATTGTGAGTAGAATACATGCATCTGCATATTTGGGGCAAAGAATTATTATGTGTGCCATTATGAGGGAGGTTCTGCAGATATCACACACTGGGCTGGGTTCCTTGGTAATTAAATGTGAGTGAGTAACGTGGAAGTGGCCTATTCTGGCTCTGTTTATAATATCTTATTCTCTACTGAATAAGTTGTCTGGATATGCCCATTTGATCACTGTTTTTTGACGTTTCTTAGTTTATCTAATCCTTGTGGGATTGCCAAGCTTTTATAATTCGTTTTTGCACTTCATTAATGAGATCTTTCGTTGGGATTTTATCGATGGTGAAGGTAGTTGAGGATGAAACCGCTTGATAAACCATTTCATCAGCTTTTTCGTTCCCTGGGATTCCTACGTGAGATGGGACCTACATAAATTTGATTTTGAATAATATTTGTTTTGTTTAATATTTCATACATTAGATTACATTAGTGTTTGAATTATGTATTATGGTTTAAAAATATTCTGTATTCAAATGTAGTATAGGTACTCATTTACAACAAAAGTATTTCAATAAAACTAAGTATATTCATGTTATTGTTAAGTTTAAAACATTTTAAAAGATATAATTATAATAAAAACTACATGACTAATAAAAAGACTCCTATGACTTCAACCCAAAATTTGTGTAAAATGGTGTAAACTTTCAAATAATTCTACTGAACAAATTGTTAAATGTAACTTACCACATCTGTACACTAAATCTAGGATAAAAAAACGGACAAAAAAGCCACGAAATAAACTATAAAGGCCACAGGGTATCTCATTGCGTTATAAAATATTTTTGTGTTAAAACAATTTAATACAATTTATTGTTAATAAATTTAATTAAAATTAATTTAATTTTAATTTTAATTTTATTTATTTTACAAGTAGGTATTAATAAATACAAATAATTTATTATATAATATTATACCTACTATTATACTCTTATATTTTGTATGATAAAATATAATGTCAAGAGTTTATACAGATTATGATTAAATCATATTAAAAATATTTAATAAAAAAAAAATATATATATAAAATTTAGTATTTTAGATCTTTACATATCATACGACAAGTCAACAATATTATCTATGGTTAATTATCCACTAGTCTTTATTTACCCTTTTTATTCTTCATTATTATCTTTGTAAATTGTTTGTTTTTTGGAGTTATACCAATTTCTTGTAGATTATTAAATTTCTTTTGTTAGTCGTATTGTAATTTAATTAAAATGTCCACTTTCAATTCAGTTTTTATAGTGTTTATTAGTAGCAATCTTAGAATAAACTATTCAGTAATCAATATTATTATCAGATGACAATATACATACTGTTAAAAAATAATAACGGTATCCAACTTGAACGTGAAACTGCATAGAATATATTTTCAGGGTAGAATACGATTATTTTTAATATTATAATGTTAAGATAGAATTTCTTTGATCTGCCGACAATCGTTCACAATCGTGTATCAAAATGGTACAACGTTCGAAATCGTGTAACATTGCATTTCCAAATGTTGAGTGACTACTGTCGATTGATAATATGAGTGCATTTTATTATTACTTAGTGGTTGTGTGTGTATATATGTATACACAACGTGTGTATTTATATATCCATACATATACAAATAAACGCATAAATTACACTATGTGAAGATAATATGAAACAACGGTTGTTTGAGTATCAGCTAATTGAGAAGTGACCGAGTGGTGGACTAAGGAATCGATGGTTTTATGGGACATGCCAGGATTTAAAGACGTTGGAAGTTGGAGACTGAAGAGAAGTTGTTTAGTTTAAGGAAAGATGGAAGGCGGTGATGCTGGTATAGGGTATAAGCCGCTATGGTCATAATAGTATGTTTAATACAAACTAAAAACAACGTAAGTATATAAGTTTCGTTAACAAGCATAATATTATGTTTAATTAATGATATAATGTAAAATCCTATAAGCTTAATATAGTTATATTAAAACAAGTCAAAATGTTAGGTAATATGTAAAGTAATGAAAATACATCAAAATCAAAAAATGTACACAATCCGGCGCAAACGATTTGTGTCACAGACAGAGCTGCGTACACATTCATGTATAGTATCCACAATATTAGTTTGGTCCTGAATTATTTTAGGAACTATTCTTACTTGTTGTGTATTGAATGCTTTTCGGTAAGTACTACAAAGGTGTTGAATAATTCGGACGGACGTTAAATGGACGTTGGTGCTTTTAAAGCAAAACAGTTGAACGCATACGAAATTTCAAGGCGTATAAATTTGATGCATTTTTTTTGTTTGTTTTTGAATAGGTATTTTTTAGCAATATAAAAATGTAACATTGGAATAGATGTCGAATTTATCACGTCTATTTTTACTGCTGTCCGTACCTTTAAATGTTTATCATAAAAATCATATACACAATGCCACAATATTTGACGATTTTATCAGGTCTGTTGATTAGATGTCCAAAATATGCCGAAGCAAGGTCAATCTTCAACAACCCTACCTCTCTCAGACAAGCTCTCGGCGAAGAAAACACTGAAGCAATCTACCAATTTTTCCACAAAACTAATATAAGCATAAAATTGTAAAATTGTAAATATTTGTTAATTTTTCAACCTGTCTATCTTTATATCTGTTATTTAATTGTAGACTAATAACCATAGATGTTGAAGCTTTATTAAAATTAAAAAAATATATTTGATGAGCTTGTCATGATTACCACGTCGAAATATTCCGATTTGTATGCATCCACATAATGTGTACCTAAAATATTGTATCCATTTTTTCTTTTTATTTATTTAATCATTTGATATATAATGTACAATCAATTTAAATTAATCATATATTTTAAAAATATAATACAAGTATTCTTTAATTTCTACCTTTTCTTCTTTTAATTTGATTATTAAGACTGTTTCAAATCGAATAATTTAATTACCATTTTAAATTAAAAATATACATATAATTATACAATCTTGTGAAATAATTTTATTATTAATAAATAATTAAAATAAAATACATGTATAACTAATATTGTTTTGAAATTTTACTATTTTATTAAGTATTATTATAAATGAAAACTATTGTTTTACTCAAATCACAATAGTACCATTAAAGAATGAACAGGATAATAAATTCAAAAATATTTTAAAATTATACAGCCATATTAAATAGGTACATACCAATAATTTCAATCAAAATACAAGTACAATTTGTATTAATGTACATTTTTATGCTAAACAAAAATAATCATATTAAAAAATATTTAGCTGTGTGAAATACGATTTAAAAATAAAATACAATACCTATAATTAAATCATTTTTTTAAAAATAAACCATTTTTGAAAGTAATTTTTACACAAGCACATTATAAGTATGGAATGTTTTATTTTATAAGAAAGTAATGACATACACATTTTAAATAATATGAAAACAATTAATCATAAATTTGAGAAAAGGTAATTCAAAAATATAAAATAAGAAATTTGGTTTAATATTTGTTTTAAAAAAACATATGTGATGAAATATGATGAAATAGGAAAAAGATTAAAGAGAATTGAATACAGAATAATTCAGATAAAAAGGTCTGTACGTAATAAACATTTTTTACAATATAAAGGGCTGGAGAAGATAAGAAGGAACGTATGAAAAGGTTGTGCTTTGACTATAAAATGGTAAAAAAATGTCAATTACCTACAACGGGTATTGAATATTTCAGAAAAATCAATTATCAGTAAAATAAATTATACAAATTAGTATGTTTTATTGAAAATAACTATTTTTATAGAATTAAAACACGATTAAATTTATTGATATACATTTTTCTTGCAATGCTAAGTATTCTGAGTTTGAGAGTGGGAATTTTTAACATCGGTAATTATTTATTATTTTTAAGTTATAGAAAATATGAAGTAATAAATTGAATCAAATAATAATATGCAGGAGATGAAAATTTAAGACACTTTATCCGTATAAAATAATAATTGCAATTTTATTAGATATTAAATTTATTTTAAACAAACAACGATATTGTATATGGAATATTGAAAAATCAATAAGCCTACCAACGTCATTTTGTCATCGCATCGTAAAGACTGAAGACGTGATTTATCATTGTTATTTCAGTGTTCAGTCATCCTTTAAATATTAATTTACATATTTATCTGACCAGCCACTTGGTCAACACTATACTGATATATTACAAAAACTATATAAAAACACTTTGTCTTTTTATGCAATTATTACTCTAGTATTCTACCATATATTAAAAATATAAGTGTATATTCAAAACAGCTTCCCCAGAAATATCATTATTATTGGTAATAATTAAAATAATACAATGTATCGGGTATAGGATTTTTATTTTTATTTTTTTAGTTGTATGAGCAATCTGTTGTGTATCACTCAAGTTTTATAAACATGTATTTAACAGCTTTGTTAAATATGCAGTAGGTTAAGTTTAGTTAAGTTTTATAGTCATGTATATGACAGCTTCATTCAAAATAATAATGATGGTAGCTACCACGAATATATTATTTTAGTAAGAAAAGAAAACATTTATAATAAAATAAATAAATTCATTATTCAATTATTGAACAAAAAAAATCAACTTGCTCTCCTGTATAGTATATACTAGATTTCGAATATACATCGTCATTGAGTAGGTCACGACAGTAGGTAATTTATGTGTTAAAATTTGAAATCAATGATCAATCATTCACATAATTGTACTTAAATGAAAAACGATTCTGAGCTGAGTCAGCCTCTATGTTTGGGAACAATGTATTATAGATTTATATTAATAAACTATACAATTACTATAAGTAATTTATTTTTCTATTAGTAACATCGGTAACGATATGCTAAAGGTAGTTGAACTAAATTCTGCCAAAAAACATAACATGATATGTTATGTTATTAATTATTACTATATTCTATCAAATATATTTATTAAGGTATTATTGTAAAACAGTGTATAAGTTACTATTATAAATCAATATTGTTTATATCATTACCATAAACTATATGGACGGAATTCATCATTAGTAGTTGTTTTTGAATTTAAATATGCGATAGGTATTAATAATTAAAATTAGAGAAACTGAATACTGTCTATGTGACTTTATCAAGTGTTAACAGTTAATGGTGTTTAAACCTTTCCACTAAGTATTTAATAATGTATATTGTTATGCGAGTACAAAGATTTTATTCTCATCAAAATTCTATCATAAGAATTTGCTTGTTTTAAAATTGGAAATAATTAGTATACCTATAATCTATATAATATATTATAATATATAACATTTATAAATTACTATAATTGCTGTAGCCTGTATTACTTTGACTTTTCCCGGGAGGTGATAATTTTGTTGGGTCTTTCAAGCAATTTTTATTTTTAATGTTGTAATAAAAACCGAACAGATCGCCGTACGAGTGCATTCCTTTTTCACCGCTTATATTTTTCCGGGTGCAGTAGCTGGGTCGGTCGTTTATAACATTTATCTTTTTTTTGAAAAAATGATTTACAATATAAAAAAAAAAACTACATTATGTTAATCGAGTCAGTAGTTTCAGAGTCAACACTTTTTAAATTTTAATTTCAGTCTTATATAAATATAAGTTGAATAGATCCACGGTTTGGTATTAAATATTAAATTTAGACTCATAAATTACATATAAAAACTTCAAACCAAAAACTTAGCATTATTATATAATATTATTGTGCTGTTATTTACATGCTTAATTACAAAAATTAATATTTATAAACTTATACACAAATCGTACATATATTTACTATATTTCTAAATGACTGTCATACAATATATAAATACAAAATATGTTGTTCAAGTTAAATAGTTTGATGAAATGTCATTGAATTAATTCCAATAGAAAATGGACGATTTACAAACAGCACGTTTTATTTTTATAAGCAGACAGTTGTATTTTTAAAAAATATAACTTTTGTGAGATTAAGCATTGAATAAGATATTGGAAATTGGACAAATTAACTGTTTAATGATTAATATAATAATAAGATAGGTAGCAGCAATGATTTGAATTAAAAAAGTTATTGCATTTCATCTTATCAAAACATATATTAGCGAAATAGTCTAATTCAAAATACAATATTACCATAAACTAAATTTTTAACTCATAATGATATTCATATAAAAGTTATTTTAATCATAAAAAAAGGTGGAATGCAATTTAAATAACAAATAAATCCATTAGAAAAACACAAATTATAAAATATATTTTTTTAAAATTTCGTTCTTATTATTCGTTTTTAAATTAAAACTTCTTTTGTCGTCACAGTTCACAGATATTATACAAAATAATAATATTTCTAATATTTTTACCAAATATAACATAAATAGTATGGTTCCAAAAATCAAATTATTAATTCATAAAAATATGGAGACAACCATAATTCACGTTTGATGTACATTAATTGATATATTTTCTTTAGGTTTAGTAAGTAATTTATCGTATAGGTATATATAGGTATATATAGGTATATCAATATCGCTATATTGGAAAAATATCGTGAATGATTTAATTAGATTTTATAGGTCATCTATGAATATTTACATCAATTGATTTGGTGATCAAAATTAAAATGAAAACACTTATAAAGAAAATTCTGACTAAATTTTCGATGTTTATATCACTGTAAGAAAAATTTATGGATAACCTTGTTATATTAAGTTTAAGATTGTTTTTTATTGAAAAATAACAAAATTTATCATGTTATCATAGATAAATCTAATGACAACCAAAAATTGTTGTAAATTACAAATGTCTAAAAAAAAGAGAGACAAAATATTTTTTGAATTTGGATTATGTATTTTAGTTGTATATTTAAATATTTGTTGTAAATTTAAAGTCTGTACAATAATTCGATTCTGAATTACAATAAAAAAAAAACTGATGATGCTTACAATTTTTCGTTTTTTTTTTTTTTGTAATTTTTTTTTGTTTTTAAAAATACTGGGATTTATCAACTTTTAAATATAAAAGTTTATATTTGTTGTTACAATATTATGTATTTTTGTACATGATGTTTAAAAAAAAAGTTGATACAAGAAGTATTTTATAAATAATTTCACATTTTTTTTAAAGAAATTAAATAATAATTATTTATTATACTATATTATATTAAATGTATTTTAAACTCTACTAAGAAGGCTACTGTAAACAAAGTTATATAAATAATGTTGAGCTTCCGATTTTAGAAACTTCTATATTCAAAAATGTTTATATAATTCTCACCAAATGAGAAAATATGTTGAATTAATTTGGTTTAACTTAATGTATACAGAACCATATTATTAATAACCCAATAACAACTCTTATCCAAGTATAAAATGCTTAATAAGTTAAAAACAGTTGGTCGATAATTTGATATTATGTATTTGTAGAAACATTAAAGTATCCTCAAAATTCTTCAACTTACCGTTTTAAGACCTCAAATCGATTTCAATTTTTTAAAGCTATGAATAGCTGTGATTAATGTATAAATTATTGTACATCGAATATTTTTTTTGCATTCTTCTGAAAAAAAGGATGTAAAAATGTCCTTAAAATACATTTTTAGGGATAAAATCTAATAGTGAAGTAGGTAAGTAATTCGAATGAGCTAATATTTCAATAAATTTATAACAGTATTATGGTATATAAAATAAAATAATCTAAAATTATGAGGAAATGTTATAGTATTATAGAATTTTACGAGATAACATAATGCTCATTGTACACAATACGCAATAAAATGTATTAAATTTTCTTATATTTTATTGCCGACCTGTAACCGGCGGAACAGAAATAAAGAAACATATCGCGGATTTACCTGTATTGATTTATTATTATTATTTTTTTTTTCATTTCGAGTTCTTGACATTTGCGGTAAAATATGATTTCCGATGTGCGTTAATCCAACAGCCAAATGTTATCGTTGTCAGAGTCGACTCTGTAAAATGCCGGAAAAAAACATTCACGTCCTTCGTAGGAGACCACCAAATCCCCCCTCTCCCCAGCACCGTGGCGGAACGCGGTCGCATGTGCCACCGAAGGGTGGCAATACGATCCGCTAGAGTTGGTGTTGCCGTCATAATCAGTCGTTGTTCGGACTCCGTTTCGGTTACTTGGATTTCGATACGATCACGAATGAATTCTTCGAGTGAGTCGCATCTTTACGCGTGTACGATTCGTAAAACGTATTGGTGTCATTTTTAAAAAAAAAAAATACGTTTTCGCAAAATTTACAACGATATAATATTGATCTCGAAGTGAAACAATTAGGATTATCGTCGGATTTTTGTCACAATAAAATTAACGGGTATGTAAAATCGACAGTACGATATTATTATGCTTTAATGCATAGTACAATGATGATGAGCACAGCTAATAGTCATTTGTTTAAAACAAAAATACAATATTTCACAAATATTAAATTGCTTAACAATAATATGGTATTGATTTTATTATTATTTTAAATGAGAAGATACAATATTTTATATGGATATTGTTTTGCTTTCAAGTTAAGTTTGATACAAATTGTGTTTCAATAAATGCTTCTAGAACAAAATATGAAATATAAAATAAAATAGTATACGAGTATAATTTTCTTTAATAAGTTATACTTTTATTGACTTTGTTGTACATCATGTTTAAATATTGAATAATAATACTGAATTCACAATGTATATTTAAATTATTTTATGTCACGAGATATCTAAGTATGAGTTAGTATTCAGTAAATGTAAATTGGATATATTTTACTATACTATAAATTTAATATAATAACTAGAGTTTTATTATTATTACTTGTATTTTGTTTAGTAGGTATTACTTTTTAACTTTTTTATTATGCATTAAATTCTTGTGTAATTTACTTATGCATTTTTGTACCAAAATATTACAATGTTCTCTTTGAATGTTTCATTGGAATTTTAGACAAAATATGTAGTATATATTAGAAAACTGTTTATCATAAGTTATAAAGATGCTTCTAATAAACTTCATTAACCATTTTCTTTCTTGAAAAATTATGGTTCCAATTTATTTATAATAATAAAACTATTGGAACTCAAAAATAATTGTATTAATTTATTATTATTATTTTAAATTGTTGTAAATTAAGAAAATTCTTGAACAACAGAAATTAAAAGATGGTTTAAACCTTTTGAAAGCATATTTACTCGTTTAATAAATTGTTATAAATGTATAAGTTTGGTTAGGTAAATGTTAGATCTACTTATTGTGTTTTTAATAAACACTAATACATTCTTTGAATAAATAAACGAAAAACAATAGTTTTTCATTAAATTTGTTTTTTTTAAATAATTATAAAATTTAACTTCATAAGTGTATTAATTTCTTATAAATATATTATCCATAAGCAATACACCTATTTTATTTTTTCATTTCAAATTATAGTTATAATTTAAGTTTATAATTCTACAAATTTTATGAAAACAAAATAAGAATAAAAAAAATTTAAAGATATAAAAATAATCAATTTCTTTTCCCTTTGGTCTTGGTTTTTATTTATTTAAAATAAACTGAATTATTAAATAGCATTTATAAACCTTTATTCGTTGTATATAAAAAAAAAAAAAAAAAAAAAAACAAGATGAAATATAAGGAATTAATTTAATTTTAAACGTTAGACTAAATAACTTTGTACAATTTAAAAAAAAATACTGATTCCTTTACTTAATTTGTTGAAAAAAAAACACAACAAATATTTTTTAACAGGCATACTGATTAATCGAATAAATATAAACATCTGTATGATCTTTTTACTTATCAAATATTTTTCAAGGTAGAATGTCAATAGAATTACAGTCAAGTAAAACCAAAAAAATAGTAAATATAATGCACCCAGTATTATGCTTTTTTCAATACAAGTCCAAGTAGCTTATCGGATAACAACAAAATTTCTGAAAACATCTACATACCATTAAAGGGATTCGATGCAGTGTCTTATGTTTTTTTTTTAAGAAAACATGCCTATTTATTGTCCATTCTACCAATTTAACAAGTATTGTGATAAAAAATCTGAAAACATAATATTTGAATTTGTTATTTGAATATTATATTTTTTTTTCATGAATCATCTCACCTTTTTGGTTTTTAACTTATCATTGCCTTAAATTTGATTTGATTTTTTTTTTAATTTTTTTAAATTTTAATTTGAATTGTTAACATTGAAGAGTTTTTAAACAGTGATTGATGATGATATACAATTAAAAAGAATCCTAAAAAAGTGAGGCTATCAATCTTAAATAAACTAATATGTTTTCATATTTCTAACCACATTAAATATTGGCACGATGGACAATAATATGATGCATAATATGTATTCTTTGTAGTGGACAATATTATTCGTTGACCACAGATTGGTTAATCGTACCATATATGTTTCTTGGCATGAGCCCCGATAATTCTTATGTAATCACACACGCTTATCAGTTGAAATTATCACTTCTGAACACATATTTATTTGACTCACACGCACAATCTTAAAAACAATTTCTTTATATTGAACTCCTAAAAAACGATAGGTCATTGAATTCCCATAACTAAATATTTCTTTATCACGAAAGGCAATCACTAATTTAATTAAAATTGATTACATTGGTGCTAGATTTCAATTCGATCTTAACAATCTCTAAGGTACGATGAAAGTTTAAAAGCATTGTCATAGATATAAAAGGCTAGAAAAAGGATGACTTGAGAATTGTATAATTATCTATGTTTTATATTAAATTTTTATAATTTTAACCACAATTTTAAACAACTGTAATAACCATAATATTAACACAATTAGTAAAAATATGTAACAGATTGTTATTTATTATAAAAATAATATTGTAATATAATATTGAATTTATGGTGTTTATATATTTTAATAGAGTTATAATTGGGTTTTTAAAAATCGTTTATTAATGTCTTTACACAATATTATTGATTATAATGGATATGCACTAATTTGCCAGTCAAGACAACTGACAACTATTATTTTAAATATATTTGGAAATTATACTTTTAACCTTTATAAATAATTATTAATCGTTACTATAAATTTGAAAGACAAAAATATTTAAACCCGTTATGTACGTGTGTGCTAGATATAATATTCGTATTATATCTTTTTTGGTAAATTTATTTCTATACTTAATATGTATATATTTTTACTTAAAAACGATACAACTACCTCATATTATGTACGATAAAAACCATAAACGTATTTTTATGGTAATTTTTTTTTGTTACATAATTTTTTTTTTTAAATATTCACGAAAAAAGATAATTTCTTTTAAAATATGTCATCTCCCCAAAACTGTAGGAAAAACAGTATTTGTTTGGTTTTGATAACACTTTTTTGAGTAAAATAAAAACAATACCGAAAGTATAATACTAATAAAATAAAGTCATGTAATAAAAATATTATATAATATATATAATCATCGATTTTATAATGTGTTATAAAATCAATGATACAATTACATAATATTAGTAGGTCAATTTCCTTGTAAGTTTTATCATTTAAAATGCTAATTTACTACATTTGATGTAATATATTTGTATTATTTTTTTTTTGTTAAAGCTGAAAAATACATCATTTACATTGCAAATTGAGGAACATGTATTATCGCGTTAACAGTAGTTCGCTCTTTCAAATAAAAAATATAAAACATTGTAATTGAATCTTATCAATGGTACCAAGGGTACGGTCTGTAAAATCTAATTTTAAGTATCCAGAAAAAGAAAACCATCCTAATTTTTTTTAAATAGGTCAAGCAAAATTATTAATTTGTACAAACATTAATAATCGGTGAATATATCATACAATATTAAAAATTGAGAAATAATGGTGCTATAAAAGATAAAATCCAAGATTCTCATTTCATCTTATTGTATATTTTGTTTTCATAAACGTATTCTAAACACATTTAGTTACAGTCATGAAAATAACTAGGGACATGTCCTGCTACATAGTAGATATGAATGAATTAAATTTTAATTCAAATATATACCATTATAATATATAGGTATGAAAAACGATTCTGAGCGGTGTGTCAGCCACTTTTTTTTAGAAAGATATCCTATAGTTTATTTTATATTACAATTAGTAATTTATCGTTCGTCACGTTTACGCCGAAAGTTAAATTTTCGATGCCGATTGAAGTGTCAGGAAATGACCTTTTTCCGTCCAGCGGACACTAAATGCCCGGCAGACGGAAAAGTTATTGTCCGAATCAGATTAATATAGTACACGAACGTATTGATATACTTTTTGTGTTATAATAATATATCAAATATTATGTGGGTTTTCGCCATGCTGTACAGTTTGCCGAATCTAGATACCCATGAGCACAGCACGAACAGTTCATTATGGATTACCGTAATGTCGATAGAGGTGGTCTCGGGGGCGGTAGAGGCGTGACAAAAAACTAAGTGCCGTTGATCGTCGTCGTGCGGGAAGGTAATTTCAGTGTCGGGCGAAACGCAGCCAGCATCTGCCACAGAAATACCTCGCAGAATACTATTTCAATTAATAATACGGTATTATGTTGAGTTAATTATATTTTAAAGCATCGCATAAATTGTACAATAATAATAATTGTTATGATAATATTGTATCGTGTGTTTTTGTTATCGACTTATTAGTCAATCCCACGTACCCTACGTATGAATAGGCGAAAAAAACTTAAAATTAGTCTAAATATTTTAAAAACTACATTTTGTATACCTAAACAAAAAAATTATAGTTATTGCAAAAAAATTCAAATCCTTGCGATAAATTGGATTGACTACCTATTAACAATTTACAACGTAGTAACTAAAATCATTTTTTTTTTTGTTTGAATATACAATTCCACCAAAACTAGAACGTCAAATGTCTATAAAAATAAATTGTGCGTATGCATATTTGATATTTTTAAGAATGCCGTAAAAAAAATTTACGAGGGGCTTATTTCAAACGTACGCTATTGAAATTGTAAATTAATGAATTGCAATTTACTAATTTTCGTGATTTTTACCAATTTGGTAAAAATTGTAACTACATAATATATTTGATATGTATTTATTGCTAAAAAAAAAAAAAACGTATAAAGTATCTTATTGAGTATTTAAGGCTTTTTGACTTAAAATAAACATTTTACAGACCTAAATCAAAAAAAAGAAAATTGCCAAAAGTTGAAATTTCAAAATATGAACTATAAATTCTCGAGGCTTCAAAAACAGCAAATATATTTAAAAAAAAATATCTTATAATATCTAGAAAATGCTATTATAAATATGGTTTGAAAATGTCAAGTATCTATGGCTATTAATTTTTATTTATAACAAAAAAATATTATCGATTAGGTCGAAAATTATTATAGTGTTGCATAAAGTTAATATTTCCGTTTTTTCCAATTACTTTTTATGTAGATATGGGAAGTTATAGTATCAACTATATCAGTGGTTATTAACCTTTTTCGAATGACAGAACACTTGACATTTTTTAAAATTTTCGCGAAACACGGCCGTAAAAACAACGATATTTATATACATTTTTTAATTTTATAGTATATTTATCATCAATGTATAATATATAGCACAAAGCATATTAGTCACCAAAAAATAATACAATTAATAAATACAATTAAAAAAAATGTCTAAACAAATTACAGAGGTTCTAAAATATCACACTGAGAAAAACTATCAATTCCCCGCCATATATATTGAATCACACTTTTACCTATACATGAAAACCATAAACGAAAAGACTAAAAGTTACTATAAACGGTTCCACCTACGCCTTAATACTCATCCAAATCCACTTATTAAAAATTTAGCAACATTGACCATCCCTAGAAATCCTCCTCTCCGTCTTAAGCGTAAATGATGCTGCAAAGACCTGCTGGATAACAATCCTTAAACCAAAAAAAAAAAAAAAAAAATAAATAATAATAAAATAAAAATAAATAAAAGACGAAATTGTTATTAATGGACATGTGTTTTCTTCAATCAACTCGTTCAAGTTTTCTTTTAGTGGTTCTTTTCCTTATACAGCTCATACTCTTATTGTGTCTGGCTGGTACAGATTGTGTATTTAAAAAAATTCACAATTTTAAATGGAATACTTTGTATGTTTAATGATTTAAATTTTGTTTACCATTATTTTTAAAATTTTGGTGAAACACTTATTCCAAGTCCATGGAGCACCGGTTAAGAACTATTAAACTATATTTAATATGTTACCAGAAACTACCCTCAATGTTGAAGATTAGTATTTTTAATGTTTCTAAACGTGATGACACAAAAATAACACACATTGTAAAACGATTGCATTTATCTCTCTACTCGGAATCTAATAACTGTATACAAAATACAAATATTAACAGAGCATAAACAAAATCAACGAAACTCCTACAGAAATACTATTATTTCTTAATCACAATAATTTTTAAATTATTTTCATATTTTACGGCTACAATCGTGTGACAAAATAAATAAATAAATAAATAAATACATTTCACAAAAGTGTTTTTAGATACCTAC
Organism: Pentalonia nigronervosa; assembly: GCA_014851325.1. Taxonomy (NCBI): domain Eukaryota; kingdom Metazoa; phylum Arthropoda; class Insecta; order Hemiptera; family Aphididae; genus Pentalonia; species Pentalonia nigronervosa. Next base: position 34,700 of record JACXSJ010000681.1, on the reverse strand, counting down.
CTACTCTTGAAATTTGCATTTTGATAATTGTATTAATTGATCGGGATTTCATCTCATGGCTTTTATGTTTTTATTTCATTATTTAACGTAATATCATGCTGTCGACTAATATCAACTTATAATGAACATATAACTAACATATAAATTTAATGAACATATTACTATTTTGGAATTCATTTAATAAATTCCCTGTCAATGTAAATTTGGTTGTCGAAGAAGTCCCACAAACACCGCGAAGTCGTAGTTTAATAATAATCAGAAGTTCAACAGTTGTGTGTAACTTCTATAGCTTGTATTACAATGTATTAACTAATATTATCTACTATTTAAACTGTGTCTTAGCTTATAGGTACCTACATATTATTAGGTATGTGCTTTGGAGCTTATAGGTCATAGCCATTACATTATTAAGTGATTACAAGTTACAACGTAAATCATGGTTCACGTAATTGATGCCGGTGCGGACTCGCGTAATAAATTTGGACGTTCCATGTGGCAGCTCAGTCCGTAACCGAGAAACGAGGTCATATTTTTTTAATATTAATCGTCCATGAGGGATGAGGGGTAGGCAGATAATCATTGTGAAATGCCGATAAACGATTTACATTTTGAAAGTATTATCGGAGTCCGAGAGTCCTTTAAATACGAGTAGGTATAATAGTATGATAATATGTTAGGTACACCTTGTGTATTCCTACAAATATGTTGCGCCTATATTATGACATGTTAGATCGATAAACGACCGCCATTCGTCAGTTGATTTTGCGTGGCGTTAACTACAATATTATTAAACTATATTATAGAAAATAATCGTATGCGCGTGAATAATCTACACGTAAAGCAAATCAAATAATATTAATAATGACACGATGTAGGCTCGATACACGAATAACAAAAAATAATAATTGAAACAATATTAAAAATAAAATTCAAGTGATGAAGCGATGGAGGATGGTACTCGTGTGTGTATGTATAGCACGCGAAAATACATTGTGCTCTCGTGGTCTTGTTACTTTTACGACTAACGCTCTTATGTGAATTTCATTGTATTCACATAAGCTTCTTCTCTTACACTTATATCGCATTGTGCGTTGTTCGTGAAAGAGTTTTAAATATATACACTATCATATACGATTATATTATAATATATAGTTATAATTTCACTGACCGTTTGGTGTATACTGTATTATCGATCGAGAATTTAGCACGGCGTGCAATATGTGTGTAATTTTAATATTGTAAATATAAATAAACGTCGAAGGTTAAAAATATTTTCAGACTGCCGTAATATTCTGATGATGGTTTTTATTTTATAGTACATAACTATGGATAGTTTGAGTTAATTTCATTGGGTATTTAAATCATCGTGCCTTACAAATAGTTTTTAAAAATAAATAACTTGTATTATATTCGATTTTAAATATTTGTTTTGAAAAATGAATGAAGCTATTAAATTTATAACGAAATGGGTATTCGCATTATTATTATGTTTCATAATTGACATTTGGCTCTAGGGATTTAATATTCACCGTAAAAAATTATGTAAAACAGTTTACGCTCAGATTATCCTTTTTTTAAAGGAAAAATAAAAATAATATGAACTACGTTCCATCAAATTTGGCCGATTTATTAACCAGTATCTCAATAGCGTTACAAATGATTGATTGACGGATAACTTTTCATGACACATTTGTACATGTTAATGTTCAATAGTAAACTAATTTATTAACTACCTTATATGTCTAATATACTTTGTTCTTTTTTCACAAGATACCTTATATAATAATTAAATAATATAGATCATTCAAGTTATTTTAGTATTAATTAGTTATTATTAATAGTTATTAATTTATGTTTGTTAATCATTAAAGTTTCATTAAATTTAGATCTATTTTAACGATCTTAAATATCTTTTAGGAAACACCTAACATCTGTCTATCTATATTTCATAATGCTGTAATAAACTTTGTTACATAATAATATATTAAAATTTTATGCATCACACTATCTCTCTGAAATCGTCTTTTTCGTGGATACTTATAGATTTAACGAAATAGAATCTTTTTTTTTTACATAATATTGTGAAACACAAAAATATTAATTGTGTATACATTTATCATAAAACAGAGATTGTAATTTAAAATCATTTATATTTATATATTAATATATTCATAGATTGCATAGATATATTATTATATTTTATTATATTTATTATTGGTATTTTTGTTTTACCGTATGCCGTATAGGTAGGTTGTTATATATGAAATGGGTAGTTTATTATATTTTCATATAAAAACTAGTAAAACATTTAAACCTTTTTATATTGCATCATATTTTGTTCATGTTTCAGTATTGTGGTAATTACTATACTGTATACACTAACTGTTAAGTATAATTATTTTTATTTATCATAATATTATTTGAGTACTCTTGGGAATTTGTTTCATAACGACCATAAACAATCAAAATGGCGTTGAAGTAGTTTTAAATTTTCTATAAATTTTGCATAAATGAAAAGTCCCTCAAATTTTACAATTATCCGACGGATTGGAATTCGTTAATTGAATTATAAATTGACTTTAGAACTTGAATCAGACTGGGTGGTTTTTACTTGTTTAGTGACCTAAATATCCCATAGTAAATAGAGTATTGAATACAGTAATCAAAAATTGTTGCACTCGCTTGGGGCCAGAATTATGGATTGAAAAATGGTATATAGGCTGAAACTTTGTACTGTTTCAAAATAACTATTATCATAAAATAGTTCAAACTAGTCACACAAACATATTTCATAAGTTTAATTATAATAGTGCATGTGTAATTTAACAGTGAATAGAAAGTTTTAAATAATTTAAAGGAAACTAAATTACTATTATTTTTATTCAAATTGATAGGTATATATAAAGAGATGATATAAAAACTATTTAATAATAACTAAATTATGAAAATAACTATACGATTATATTTGTTGGTGCATATTAATTAAAAAGTACCTATCTACCAAAGAGATATATAATCACACATGCAAAAAATTGTTTCAATATCTTAAAACGACAAATTGGATAATGTCCACAGAAAATAACATAATATTAAACATAATGTCGATTATATATACTATATATTATAAGTATTAAATAAAACTAGCTATCCTGTACGGTGTTGTCCGAGTCAAAGATTAAGTGAAGATTACCCTCAAGTGATTTAAATGCAACTAAGCCACCTGAGTAGGCAATTCGACTTTGTCAGATTGCAGCCAATATGCGAGTAATATCTTATCAGGTATCCACTTGTGGTGGATTGAGGACCTAAAGAGGTGCGTAAATTAAATCAAAATCGAGTACATGAAAAACATCACGACAGTTGCCCGCGCCAAAGATTTGTTATTTTTTATAAATGTATTTGTAAAAAAACGTTTATGCCACATTTCTATTAATTAAAATAAAAAAAGAGCTCAATCGGTCCATCTGTTTTTAAGTTAAGCGTTTCCCAATAAACAACATTTCATTTTTATATTTATATATATATAGATGGCGTTACTGGTATATTCTTACTTTCGTCATTTCTATTTAATTAATCAATTAATTCAACTTTTCTCATTAAATGATTCATCTACACATCGAACACTTGCGTTCAAAATAATAAAACATTTTAATCATTGAGGTATAACTCCAGATATAGCTGCCTAAATATATCGCCTTACAAACCCCTATTTTTCACATTATGAGGGTTGAAATTTTAAAAATCCGTTCTTAGATTACGTCTCCTATCTATAAACTACTTATCTTGCAAATATCAGCTTCATAGGTCTAGTAGTTTTCGAAATTTAATTTTTAGCAATGAGTGACCTTTCGCGTTTTTATATACATATGTGTATAAATTAATAATATATCATAAATAATGATAGGGCTAATAATATGTTTTTAATATAATATTCATGGATTATAATATAATTATTTTTATATTTTTTATATCTTTCTCGCTTAATCCTAATGGCTGAAACTAATAAACTAATGGCTGATATCTATGCTATTACTTATTCATCAAAAACTGCATTTCATCAAAACAATTTTAAAAAAATGTGTTATTTACTTAACAAGTTAGTAATTAATGTGTATGTATTTTTTTTTTAAGTCGCAACTAAAAAGCTTATTGTTATATCTATGATAGATTAGGCAGACGTAATAAATTAACTGGAATAATCAACGAGGTCTACAACAGTAATTTACAATTAACAAGTTATTTGAATTATATAAGCATAGTAATACTAAATTAAGTTATTTAACTTGTATTATTTTAAGAACTCCAAAAATGTTTTGGCGTTGACCAATTTTTTCATGTATCTAAGTTTACTAAAATATTTGAGCTTTCAATCATGTTATCAGACAAATAATTAGATTAGAAAATTGATAACTAATTAATTGCTCATCATATTTAATCATATTTTTATACCAAATAAATCTTAAGGGGTAAAAATGTGATTAATTTAATCATGCCAACATTGAGTTATTTATTTTTACTAGTGGACATTTTTTTAGGCTATATTTTAAAAAGGTAATTTAAATAAAATTTTGGTTTGTCTAAACTAATCATATACACTTTTTTACTTAGAATATTAGAATATAAATACTGATCCAGAAATCAATAAGTCAATAAGTACCTACAATACCTACTTCATGATTTCTCCACAATAACACATTTTTACAATAATTCTAGTATAAAACAAAGACTTTTACTCATTCAATCAGCAATACAGTTATGCCAAATGTTTGAATAATGATTTTGTTAAGTAATAACATATATTTAATGAGTAATGACACAGATAAACGGTTTACAGTAACTGCTATGCGTTTTTTGACTATATATATATATATATAAAACTATATTACGTATAAAATAATATATGTAGTAATGTTGTTACTTTCGTAAAATAATTATTATATACGAGTCTATAAATATTAATGTCATAATAAGTATTCGAAAATCTGAGATAAATATTCTGCTGATGAACAAACAAAAGGAGATGCCAACGATGTTTGGAATCATGCAAGTGGTCGTCGTTCCATACTTCAATACCTATACTGTAATAGTATTTACGTATAATATGTAATACATAACAACTATATCGATGCAATACACTATTATTATACGCACTCGTCGGTAAAATAAATAATAATAATAGTTTGCTATTTACTAACAATTCATTGGACTATACATTATTATTATTATTATTGTGTAGGTATGCCGCAAACAAAACCAATAAACCAAATTTAATGGGAAATATAATAAAAGGAAATAATAATATAGGAAATTGGGAAAGGGCGAATATTGTATGTACCAGGTAGTTATTATTGGAATCGTTTATATAAATTATATCGGTTAATAGGTGTCTGTGTATGTGTGTCCACTTTAGATGGACTTCAGTGGCTAATAATGGTTCACACTACAAAATGTTATACGATTGTCGTATTAGGAAGTTACAAAACTTTAATCCCATATAAATAAAAATAAAACTACCATCAAATATTCCTCAGAGTGTCACTATTCAAACAAATTAGGTTTTGAACTAGGGCATTTATGCTTACATTATAAAGTTTTTAAACTCGATTTTTTCGAAATTACCAAACTTTTTACTGGATGAACCGTTGTAGTGGTAATGTAATGAACAGGATTTGAAAAATAATAATTATTGTTACAGAAAAAAAAACCTCGAGTAACTCGTGCCGGAATGTCTCTCCTGCAAACCGTTTGTCGGGATTATTTTTTATTTTTTATTTATGTGTCTTGTGGTCAATTTGTACACGAATGAATCCCTGTCTGAACTGATGACAATAGGTCATGGGGCGTGTGACATAACCGCGGTTAATTGATGACATCATGCGTCCTTTATACAGCACATTATATTCGAATGTTTTATTAATGGTCGGGCGTGTACCCAAACAATACCTGGGCCCGTACGTTCGGAAAATTTGACGTCCATTGGCTGGCACGGGTATGGTGGCTAATTAAATTTGATAAAAAATAATAAATAAAACGTTTCTGTTGACCATCCATCACGAGCTCCGAACATGGTTCTGGAGATGAAAGAGGGGTGGGGGGATGGCATGACACTCTCAAAATAATTTGAAATCGAAATCAGACTTGCACAAACTAGACATTGAACATCGAATATCTTGACTTCAGCGATACTTTTAAATGAGTTTCGATCTGCATAATCACATAATAATAAATAATATTTTCATTTCGAAACTGCACAAATAATAACGAAAATAATAATGAAAAAATCAAACCATTTTATTTATATTTTTTGGCTAATATAATAGGTCACTTGTAAGTGGGTAAATGTCAATATTATTAAAAGTAAAAATAACTCTTATTAAAATGTAGTAAAAAAATAAAAATTGATTTTGATTTTACTTTTTAGTCATTATTAGAGAAGAATATCTGTCTAATTTTTAAGTGCTTTGATATTCTAAGCGTCATTGGTACCATACAATAGTTTAATAATCTCTTGTTTTTAAATATGAATTAAGTACTGTAAATAACTCAACAATTATTATTATCGCATGTTGTAAAAAAAAAAAATCCAACTCAACTACAGTAATACCCGCAAACAATAAAATTTAATATTTGATCTGTTGAACTGTATAAAATAATATAAATACTTACAGAACTAAATTATTGTCGTTTATCATTCCCCGATGGTATTTGAAATACAAAAAATATTGTTCAAAATAATATAAAATTGAAAATTATTTTCAGACTGAAAATCTAGATATATTTTTTGATCCATGATAAGTGTTAAAAATGGCCGAGTTTGCATTTTAACAGAAATATTAAATAGTTTTGAAATTTGGACGAGTAAATTGATTATGACAGCTGTCAACGTTTGGCTTTTATTTCTATTAAGTGTGAGTAAACAAGTATGCATAATATTAACCAAATAATATTGAATATGGTACCTATGTTTTTGATCAAAATTAATATTGATCAGAATATAATTATAGATAATTTAATGGAAAACTAAATATATAAAATAAAAACATTATCGAAAAATAGTAATAAAATCATTTCGTTGGATATAAAACTACCTATCGAGTTATCAACGTAAGTCAATATAAACACGAAATTGTAGATATTTCGTGTTTATCTTGTCATTGTGTAGGCCATTGTTATTTGATAATTGCATTCAATAAAAAGATTATAAATAGAATTTCAGTATACTATACATTGCCATTAATGTTATATCTATTAAGTATGTATATAATAATTTCATCACAAGAGCAAGCGTAAGAATAAAAAAGAATTAGTGTGATTTTAAAGTTATATTATAAAATAATTGATTGAAACACTAAACGGTTAGGACAAAATCATATTTGTACCGTTTCTTCGTTATTTATATTGATCAAAATCTAAAATATTTAACGTATTCAATATAATTATCCATCGTACCTTTCGTATCTCAACAAATAACAACTACATTCAGAGATATGATAATGACCGTGTTAAAATCTCATTAAATAAAAAAAAAACAACTACATTATTAAGATTCATTTTATATACATATTGTGTGTAAAATTTAGCCATTGTAAAACAACTATCGATTTAACATTAGAACTGCGATAAAATGAAAGTAAAATTACTTTTAGTTACTGATAAGTTATGTATAAAACATTGAAATAAAATATGGTTGAAATAATTTTCAAGTCATTTTTGATTTTTGGTCGATCATATAATATTTTCAAATGCGGTTTTCTAACCTAGTGTAATGGCATTTAAGTCCGAGGCATACATTTTTTACAAGAAAATTGAACTAAAAAAATAATATAATATGATCATAGATTTCACGTTCCACAAATGACGTACCTACAGTGCACAATTTGTTTAATCAAAAAGAAATCTCGAAAAGTAACACCGATCGCAGACAAACACGCGTCACTATACAATGGTTGGGTCCTCTTGCAGAGTACTCGTCTGACCGTACGGACAACGACAAACCACATTATATAATATATATATATATATATATATATATTAAAATAGATACATTTTATTATATTATACACGCAGCAGCTATTCCCACTCACTTACCCGTCACTGAGTTTCTATATCATTTGCCATCCTGCGAGGACCACACCGGTATCGACCATCGACCGCCGCCGCCGCCGTACCCTTTACAAATCCGTTATTTCGGCAACATTATATTATTATCCTACTGGGTCGTGGCAGTTGTTCTGTCTAACGATTACTATATTATTATTTTGTCCCGTGGCCCAGCTCGCTACGGCCCAAGACAAGAATTGCTTGTAATACATAAGTGAAGGCAGGTATCTACCTATATCTTTTCTCGAGGACCTCTTCCGGTGGTGTCTACTGGGATTAAACGACAACACCGACGACTGCAACGACAAGGGTAAACAGCACTACAGGCTAACGAGTTATATATTTTCTGTGTATTTTCTATTAGTATTACAAGATATAACCAACAAAAAAAAAAAAAAAAAA
>JACXSJ010000681.1:0-26098 GCA_014851325.1 Pentalonia nigronervosa | reverse complement strand
TTTTATCGTGTTTGTTTGTAGTTGCCTATATTATCCGATTATCCGTATATTTCGGTTCACAAATGACCTGGATAACGATACAAATTAATATACATACACAATATATCATCATGAAACGTTATTGAGGGATTCGCTGTACGAGTGAAAACGCAAAATATGAATACAATATAATACTCAAAATCGCAACGGTAGGATTAGCTCATGCCGATATCTTTGACGATTCTTATATACCATGTGATTGGAAAAAAAACAAAGAGTAAAAAGAGTACGTACGTTATTATCAAATCCTTGAATTTTTAGTGTAAGAATTCATATACAGAAAACAGTAATTACTCTGTATTGCATATAGTGGTTGTAAAGAAAAAAACATGAGTAACACTTCATATTTTTAGAGATAATGACATTTCAATTTTTTCTAAACTGTGGCATATCTATAAAGAAAAACTTTATAGCTGTTTACAAAAATACAAAAAAAATTTATTTTGTACCTAATAGGTACTGTAAAACAAGTCTAAATATTAAACCGGGTACTAAAAATGGATATAATTTCCTCTAAATTAGTATAGGCTCTTTCAATTATAAAACCGTTTTTAGCTAAAAAATCACACCACAAGTAGTAATATTAGGTATATAGCTTATTTCTGCTAACATGCTTAGTGGATTTTTTAAAACTATTTCGGAGTCACTCAACAATCAACAACGATAATGATATAGTATCTGTTGTAAAATATTTTGAATTATTACTCAAATATATTTAAATTTTTTAATCTAAAGTTTTTTAAAATATTATACTATTTACTTTATTATAAGGCCACTTAAAAAGCCACTTAAATGAAATATCCACTAAAAAAATTAATTTTAATACGAAATGTTTATAATGATATTCCGCTGTATTTGTGTCAAAATAATAACAGAAAAATATTGGCATTACATTTTGATAAATTATTACAATAAATATCTAATATTTTTCCATTTTTATTTAATTTTAAATTAAAACATTATGATATAAAGAAAATTATTTTTTAGTTTCAATCAAGAAATACAATTGTTTTATAATGTTTAATACAATTTAAAAATAAAATCTAATTATATTGGTAACTTAGTGCTATGAAGTAGTATGTATTGAAAGCAAAGTGTATATTTTTGTAAGTTTTAAAAGTAAATTAAGTGTTATCAAATCTAAAGATAAAAATTGTGAATTCTTTGTGATATTATGTTGTAAATTATATTTAGTTTGTGAGTAATATTTTATATACTGTATATTATATTATAAATGATTTTTTTTTAAACAAGATCTATCGATAAGACTTTTGTGTAAAAAATAGACTAAATTTTAACACATTATTTTTACCCATCTGTGTTTAAACCTCATATTATACTTGTTTTGTGTTTATATGTTTTTCATTATATAACCTTTTTTCTTGGCATTAATTTGGGTTTACTCGTTGATAGCACACCCGTATTATGCTGCTACTTGTTTTACATAATACAACCATACGTGAAATTATTTTTATCTTATAACAATAAAAAAAGAAAAATGATATATTATGTTTATTATACAACGTTCAATATTTCCGGAAATCTTTGTACCTAACTGTTATATCAGTATTTTTTTTTTAAAACTTTGAACAATTATTACATTTTTTATTAATATTTTTTCATTTTGTATCGTCTTTTTTATTATTAGTTAACACCTGAATAGCTACCATTATTCGATTTTTGACCACAACTTATACTTACTGTCGTTTATTATTTTTTAATTTAAAACCTAAATACATTAAAGGTACTTTTTTACTTATTATTAAAAATACAAGTTGTAATAATATTATAAGTTATAGATAAACATATAATGTAATATTTTGATATATTTTATGTATTCTATTGTATATAAAATATATTATATAATATATCGATTCATATTGGTTATTCGAAAGGTAGCATACTATTATTGTATTTATGTATCTATTTAAATTTAATGTTTATGATAAAAATTCCAGTACCTATTCTATCAATAACAAAAATGGAGAAAACTAAAATAAAATATTGTTTCATAATATCATTGTTGATATGGTCGAATGGTATCCTCTTAATAATATAGCATAAGTCCATTTTTCACGTTCCATAGGTATTTTGTTTTATGATAAAGTTCACGTCCACCTTTTACATAAAATGTCAACTATATTCTTACAGAAATGTCCACTGGATTGACCTTTTTTGCGAATATTAAGAAAATAAAATATCGTGCAAATTAAGTAAAACGACTTATTCTGTTTGTTAAAATAATATACATAATAGCAATTTAAAGTTTGTATTCATTGACCTTCAATTTATTACCTATTATAAATGTATTCCATAATTGAATATGGACGAAAATAATCCATATTATATAATTGTAAAATATTAATAAAATGCATTCGAGTCTTAGATTTTATAATTTGTTTATGACACACATTTTATTAACTCATATGTAATCCAATTCCATATAAAGAACGTCGAGGTTTATATTTTATACCACGGTTCATAAGACTTTTAATTCCACCTTCGAGACTCTAATCTATCATACATGGTTGTAACACTTATTTTATTTCATATAATACACAAGTTAAATGCATTGCGTGTTCGGTTGATTTTAAATCCAACAGAAAACCTACACCTACCTGTGTAGTTTGTACACTGAACGAAAAAAAACTAACAGACACATAACTTAAGAATAATATTTATATACGAGTATAATATCATAACAACTAATTTTAATAATACCTAATGTATTAATTTGTAACTATATTTATCACTGCACAATACGTATTAATGAAATTTTTAAACTATTTTCGATTATGAATAGTCGAAGAATAGTGATCATTGGATATGATTTGTTTTTTTTTTAAATTACAAGTAAGCGATTTATTTGAGTTTTTTAGCTTTTATCGGATTAGGTTAGTCTTAAAACAGTTTATGCACTTCTAATTCAGTTTATTTATTTAATTATAAAAAATAAAACTATTGATTGATGGTTATTTAACTCTTATTGTTTCAATATCAAACACTTAAATTGTAGGTATCTACTTCTAACACTGCAGATATACAGTATATAAATGCACTGCAGCTTTTATTGTTGACTAAATCGATTTATCTTAAGAAAAGTGTTTGTTGGTTGCATACTGATGTGATTTTTCAGTTTAACATTAAGGCCGCTATTTGTTTTTTTTTTTTATAAAATAAATAAAATGTATAGAATTTTTGAAATTACTTTCAACTGCAGTGGTATAAGTTAAATTAAAGTCATTAAAATAAATACATTTTCAATATAACTATATATTTACAAAAAAAAAAAAAAGGTTGTAAATTTTTGTTTCAATGTTCTTGTTTGTACATAGAGCACTTCAAATATTAAAAACATTTCACGCTCATTATAATAGCAAGTAAGCACGTAGAACATTGCTCAAAAGTGTTTTATTAATTCAGTTATTTACCATTGTTTTCAAATTTCAAATCATGTAAAGTACAAACATTATGATTATCCAGTTGATTAAAGCAAGATAAAATACAATACTCATGGTTGTGTAATCTTTATATATTTGTTCATTAATGAAGTGTAATTTTTTTTTAGTGTTTTACAAAAAAATAAATAAATATAATATCACTTTATGATAGTATGTATTTAGTACTTATTCGATAAATTACTTTTTTTTTTGTGAGTTACTATAAAATAAAAAAGAATTACAAAAAAAAAAAAAAAATATTTGCAGTGGTAATATAAAAAAAAAATGTTTTGAATAGAATTTGATGTATAGGTATTTTTTTTTTTGTTTTGTTTTTATTGAACTTCACTTACACGACCATTAGGTAGTTATTTATACAATCGAGTAATTATATTTAGGTAATTTCTGAACTAAATAATATTTTTTAAGCAAACATTTAACTATACTTGTATCAATAATTATTTTCTTTATTTTCTATTATCTATTTTTTGTTAATCGAATTATACCTAGAAGTTACTATTTAACATTTTTTTACCGATAAAGTGTTTTTATAGTTTGTATATACTAATTCAATTTTTTTTATTTTATTATTATTTTTTTTTTTTTTTTTTATTATATTTATAAGGCTTCAACATATAGATATTAATATTAAGGGGGTACATTATGTAGAACAGTTGAAGGATTTTGTAAAATATATTGTTGCTATTATTATTATTATTTTTTTTTTTTTTTTTACAGTAATTTTGCTAAGCTCATGTGTGTGAAAAAATTGTATATATTCTTGGAGTTTCCCTCACCAAACTAATTAAATTATGTATATTCATTAATAATATATATATTCTGTAGGTAATTTTAAATGTTTAAGTATAATTTATTTATAAATATGCATACATTTTTATATGCATTATACAGTAAAAATCGTTTATAATGACCAGAAAAAATAGTCCATAGCTAACAACCAAAATTAAAAAAAAAAGGCTTAAGAATTTAGGAGAGAATTAAGAATTAATTTTAAATAAATTCATATTCCTATAGTTGTTTATTATTGATTGTACATATAATGCATTTAAGTTTAAAATACAGAGAAAAATAAAATACAAAATACAGTTATAAATCTATGTATTTGTAGGTATTAATACGGAAGCCGATTTAATACCGTTAAGTATTCAAGGTCAGCAACAACCAAACTATTAACCTAACTATTTTTCAAGTGTTTGAAACTATTTGATATGGAAAGAACAAAAAGAAAATTAAAAGTATTATAATCTGCTGATTCACAAATTATTCATATTTTCTTAAATGAAATTCTATTAAAACACGAGAACAATATACTCTTGAATACCTAAAACATAGTAATATTTAATAAAGTTAATTCAATTAATTTTTTTTTAATTCCTAGTTATTCGATCAAGTGTATTGCATTACGTTTTATTTTTCGGGAAGATATTCGTTCAAGGTTTTACGGTATATACTCATTGCTCATGCCGATAAATATTGTGTTCTTTGGTCAAAAGCTTGATCGAGCACTCGCGTAAGAAAATAATATCGTTTCAATAAACGATTTTTTTTTACGTACACGTTTTTTGATGATTCATTTTACTATGACTTATATGCTTATCAATATAATAAGTACCAACTTTTAAAGCACATTACTCGTACTCGTTGTTACTCTCTTGTTTTGTTTAATCGAATTATTTCTGCGAACATTTCGCAGCAGAGAATATAACTGCAAGCTGTTGTTTTCTAATCAGCCTTCTCGAAGTTTCAGCGCAGCACTGCAAGCTGCGAGACGTACAATATAAGGCGGTTCATAATAATAAACCATGTTCGCGCGCAAGTCGTTTGTTGTCCGTACCTAAAATGTTTTAGGCGATCAACCACAACCTCAGCAGTGAAGGTGGTATTTGTTTTTTGCTTTGCCGATCGCACGGTATAGTATATTCGAACTGATCGTGTATTCTATTACGAGTTCTCACAACTAACCGACGGCCGACTAGTTAAGGGCGTGCGTACAACAAATTAGTTGGCATTAAGTGTTAAACCAATTATCCCAAATATGCTGACCGGCGGAGGTGGCTGTGGCAAGTTAACGTAATTCCGTTGATGCATTTAGTCCGATTAACCCGGCGAATTGCACGGGAAATTTTCTTCGACCGTCATCGAACGGAAACCGATTTTGAAATTAGTTTTAAATATTTAAAGCAACCGACGAACTCTTCGGGATCGGGTCTCAGTATTTAATTATGCGTAGACGTATTTTCATATCGTGTCTAGTGAAAATGCGTAATAACCATATCGTTGTATATTGCGATTGAACGTGTATTATAAGGGCATCTCTGTGCGTGTATATAACTCGATATGATTCTTAAATAAAGAGTCGAATATAATACGAATCTGTATAAATCAAACAATGAATGTACAATTAATGAATGCATTATTTTATTTAATCGACGAAATTTGAAGGACGTATTGGAGAAAAAAATGTGTAGCTGATTAAATGAATTTCTTTCACAGTCGGCCACATATGCATAATCTTACTTTTAATTTTAACATGTGTTTTGATACTAAACATTTGAACCCTTAGATTGGTTATTTAAATTCTCAAACTATGTTGTTACAAAGCGGTTTATTTCACGCGTATTGATGCAATTGAGATAAGATTTTTCTTCGTAATAAAATAGTAGAATAATATCCAAGTATCTATAATAATTACTATCTATCTGTAATTATATTATAATTTGTTCGATTAAATATATTTTTGCCTACTGATTTGTACGTTGATTTGCTGTAGTATTACATAATATATTATAAAGAATCTTACACCTATTTATTTTATTGCGGTTTGTTGTTTAGATGTATTCATCGTATTTTAATATAAGCATTATTAATATGTATGTTATATTTAATTTTACAAAGTTTTTTTAATGTAAAATAATATAATATAACTCAAAAATTACAAAAAAATTGTCATAGTAATTTATTCACGCATTTCTATACGGGTTTTCAACAATTATTGTCAGATACTATCAATCTTGAATTCGTAACATGTCAACAAGATCGTAATTCTGACAGTAAGTTCTACTTGACATAATATGTTGAAGTATTTTGGTAATAAATTGAGTGGATATTGTGTGATAAACTTACAAATAAGCTCTTTATAATGGTTTAAGTTATGTTTGAAATATGGTTTCTATAATTACAGAAAATTGAATACATCTGTTTTTCCAGTGGTAATAGAGTAAATGTTTAAACTGCTACAAAGATAGCCGTTAAACATGTAAAATAAAATACTATTTAGAAAATTAAGCGGTCGTTAGTTTTATTAATTAGGGTAAAAAAAAATGCTCGGACAAAGCCTATATATTTCTGTTTGTTGAGCACGGCTAAGGTTTTAATAATTCTCTACAAAATTATTCAATGAGTAATTCCTTTTTATTTTAGTTTAACAGGTACTTAAATATAATTTATGTAAATAAATATTTTTTTGTTTACTTTTTCATCATCTACAAAACTTAATTTAGTTAATAAATCCAATTTCAAGAAAATATTTTTGTAATCTACGTTTTTAAGAATTGATTAACAACTAAATGGTTTACATAGCAATATAACACTTACCCAGAATTTTCTTAAATTGATTTTATTTTTAAGAACTATTTAGTAAAACATAAACAAATTTTATCTACAAAAGAAATCTTTTTTTTTTTGTCGAATTGGTAAAAAATATTTTATTTGATCGAATAAAGATTTCAATGGCAATATTTTTAATTTATAGTGTTATATTAAGTTATTAATTGTTTTGAAAAAAATATATATAGTATATATGTCCATTATACATTTCTTAAAATAAATATTCAGAGAGAAAGCATTTTGAAAATTATAATATTACAATACGCTTTGAGAGTCCAAAATTTTGTTTCTATTTTATAACAAAAGGTATTATTTATTTCCCAGATAATTTCACCAAGTTGAATAATTAAATACTAAAATATGCACAAAGGTATAATGCTGTGGATTAGTAGCTGCTGGGCATTCATATATGGCTGTATACATTTACAAATTAAATATACACAGAATATACTTAATTTGATCACGTACATCTAACAAAAACCACACATTTAAATTAATATTACTTAAATATATACAATATTACTATCATTTTTTTTAATCAGTTGTATGCATATATTAAGTTATTCTATAATATTATACTATTTTATTTCTACAGTAATTCAGTTAAGGTCCAAGACAGTTACAATCCATCAAAGACAATATTTTGATTTTTTACGATCTATGTGGGCTTTTAGTCCACAAAACAGAAACTAAAGATCTATTATTTATAGACACATACCTAACATATGCAATTCATTTTATTACATTTAATTATTATTATTTATGCAATTATCATATTTTATAAAACGTCAATAAGTATGCTGTCGACTCATAAATAATAATACTAATACTAACATATGAAAGAAGTAAAGCACAAACAAATAAATAAAAAGTTTTATATTAGTTAAACCGTTAACTATAAGTAAATATTACATTGTGTATTACAATAATTATTTACATCATTCTTAAAACATAATCATGTACCTGTTTTGCCTATACGATACGCCGTGTAACATTATAATACATTAATATAAAAAATAATACACCACAAAACAATTCTAAAAAAACAGTATTTGGCCACCTGTTCATTTGTGATTTTCTCTTTTACTACTTTCATATTATTTTCTTTGGATAGATGTGTATTATTATTATATGTTCCAATAATTGTGTGTTCAATGGTGACTACATTCGTCTGAATATTATTATGAATATAGATTAGTTTTCAATTAATTGTGTTTAAAAATGTTTTCATAATGTCGAACTAATTATAAAATATATATTTTAAATTCATAACATTTGAACTGCAGATATTATATTAGTGTATTTCACTTTTCCAGACCATGTAAAAGCATGTTTAGTGTAATTTATTGCATCCTTAAATAGTTGTAGACATATATAATTGTACAATGGTTTGCAATCTATACATTAAAAATAATAATTCATTTACTCAAGTATGGTCCATTCTAAATTTTATAGATTTAAAATTAGTAGCTTACAATAGAAGTATAGATGACTGGCAAATAATTAGAGTATTGTTTGTATATTTACACGAAAAAAATTTGAGTACATATTTTAATGATAACTAGTGTTTTTAATTTGATCAAAATTATTCTGTTATTCAATAAAAACTAAAACACCCAATTAAGGAAAATAAATTAAAAATTGGTATTTTTTTAATTAAACTTACGAATACATACAAATTGTGCATGGCATTTAGACACAGTCAAATTTCAAAATTCTCTATGGAGCTTGACTAGCTTTTTTTAGATGTTGTTGGGGAAACGTTGCTTATAAATTTTGAATTTGCGTTTACAAATTGTACGTAATATTTAGCACAGTCAAAAAAAAAAACTTGAAAATAATAATACAGTTATGATAGCTACAATTTAAACTTTTGTAAATAATTGAAAACGGCTGAATTTACAAATTACCAATTAATGCTAAAAAATACTTATAAATTACTTATATTTTATTAAAATAACTTGAATAAAGAATCACCGTCCCGTTAAATTTTAATACTTATCTTATATGTTCATTGTACAACTTATCTCAGAAGTTTAGAATATTATTTAAATTGATGCTCATTTGTTATGGTATACAATTTCAGGAACATAATGGAGTAGAGGTACTATAAAATACATAGCAAGATTCTGATTGTAAATTATTAATATTATTTGTGACTCACGTAGGAATTTCATTTTTTTTAATTATCTTCATATATTATTAGTTGTACTATAAGTACAATATTTTATGACAAAGATTATTTTTTACATTTACATATCTTTTATTATTTTTTCTTCCATAAATGAATATAAACATTTTAGACTCATTAAAAACCAATTAATTTTGATATCTCATGTTAGAAATGAATAATTATTGTTTTTAAATTTAACTAAAATGGAAACTAATTATTTAGATATAATTAAAAAAAAAAAAAAAACTAGAAAAATAATGAACTTTACGAATTTAAATATAACATTTTATGTACAAAATTGTTATTGGTAACATTTAAATAAAATATAGGAATGGATTGCCAAAATATTTTTTGAAATATTTAAATTATTTAAAATGTATATAAGAAATAGTTATAGGTATACTAATATACCTAAAAGATTCAAATCTCGATGAAAAATATTTTGAATTTCATAAAAATATTTAAAATCGTTATTATTTGTTTGACTATAGAATTTTATCTAAATTTAAAATTTAAATAATGCCATTAAAAAATAAACTGTATATATTTTTTTAGATTTCTTTTACATTTTTAAACCTTATGGTAATGAACATTATACATTTTTAATATAATTTGCACATTTTCGCGATTTTGACTACTAAATTTTGTCAACATTTGAACTTTAAATGCTTATAAAAAAATTCGTGACTCTATATCTCTAATATTTTTTAAATATTCATAACAAAAACTTATAGTTGTGAGGAATCTATTGTTTTTCATTTTCTAACTTTTTGGAAAAAGAAAGATTTTTGACTATATTTAATATCTATTTATAGAAAAAAAAAAATAAAAATATCAAAATTGTCAAATATCTATAAAAATTATAAAAATATTAAAACTATTTTCAAAATTATACAATGTATAAAAAATGATAATAAAAATATTTGGTGATAATTTAAAGTATCTACAGTTTTGAATTGGAGAAAAGTAAGAAAATATTTTAATGAGAAATCGATATTTCACTCATGAATGTTCTATTCAGTAAAAATTTAAACTTTATAAAAAGTATTTTTGAAATGACACTCAATTTTATTTTTACATTCGTTAGAATGAATATTAAAATTTTTAAGGGCATTTTTGACAACAAAATAATTTGCAACTTTTCTTGAGTTTAACAAATTTTATCAAAATTCCATTTTAAAATGCCTGTAAAAAAATTTGCGACTATGTATTTTCTTTTTTTATTTGTTTATGAAAAATGTATAAGAAAACTTATGTTACATTTTCTAACGGTTTTCTTGATTTTTTTTTTATTTTTAAAAATACTAGGAATTTTCAAATTTGAATTTTTAAAATTATTAACTAGATACAATTTTTAACAACAGTAATCAATCTCAAAGTTGAATGTTGAAGCACTTTTTTACCATGTATTGTGTATAAGTATACAGACACACAAAAAAAGAGTTAAATAATTGTAAAATCAAAATATTCATCGTTTCGCTTAGAATCTAAAACATAAGTTTAAAATAAAATAATACTCAATGAACTTTTCAGAAATTTACAATAGACTTTTAGTTTTTCATCATATATTTGAATAGTCACTATCATATTCATCTCATTTATGATAGAATCAGATTGTAATATTCAACTTAGGACAAATAATAGTAATAAATTGCAAGATTAAATTCAAATTATATATATTTCAAAATAATACATTACGCGATATGACATCTCAGATAAAAATGAAAATTATTTTGTTAATATAATATATTCTATGGGAGGATAGGCATTTTTATTGCGAGTAAAAATAATTGTCAATATACCATTAACATTAAAATTTTATTTTGAGTAAAAATAATACTGTGACAGTTCATCGATAAAACCATTTATTCGATTAACCATCCTCCGTTGAATTTCTCCACACAGCGAAAATAAATGAAATTAAAAATAGTACTGTTTATAATCAATGCCATTATAATTTAACGATGCAAACCGAATGTTTTAAAATACAAGCAGAAGTTGATATTTTGCAAACACGGCATTTTTATTTTTAAATTACAGTTTTAAACACTTATTTTATATCCACTTTAAGTAGAATAACACACTGACTCATGTGAAACCAGTGTCGATAGATACACTGGTTGAGACTTGATGGCCACTAACAGAGTAGGGCAAAATTGTATCTAGACAATTATTCGATTAAAATGTTTTCTAAATCAGGGTTTCCCAAACCATGGGTCGCGACCCATTATTGGGTCGAGACTCGCGGTTACGTTTACAGTTATTTTAGTCGTAAATTGATAAATAGTATAAATAACTAGTATTATAGAATAAATGACGTAAAGTTATTACGATTATGGAATTGTTTTTATCTTATCGGTAAATGTGCTAATGACTAGTGACTACTCAATGATAAAATGGATTATAGTAAAAATCTTATTTATTTACGGCATGGTTTTTTTTTAGGGGGGGGAGGTCGCGTACCTAATAAAGATTAAATTTATGGATCGCCATTGCAAAAATGTTGGGAAACGCTGATCTAAATAATCATCTAAATAAAATTCCATTCAAATAACGCTCTACTCTGACCACCAGCTTAGACATACTATTGATAAATTTATAAATAAAAATCAATTAAAAATTGATTTCTACACACAAAGTATTTATAGAAAAACGAAATAAAAATTAAAAATACACTTTTATAATAAAAAATGTAATCCCTTGCTTTAACCTAAAAATATTCAATTATAATTGAAAAGTAGTGTGATTATTGTTTGCGATGATTAATGAGAAACAAAATATAAAATTATATAACTTATTGAATATATTTTTACTGAACTATTTTATTTACTAAGAATGGATTCTGCTAATATCAGTTTTATTTAATCGTTTCTATATAAAAAATTAAAATTTCTTAGTAATGTAAGTGACTTATTTTACCTGCATACACTATGACTATTTAACATACAATTCTCTACAAACAAATAATAATTTATATTATATTACTGACAATTCGATTTTTTTCTGTAAATACTTTTATCTATCTGAAATGCCAGTTTATTTATTACATGAATTGTTTATCTAACTTTTATTATGACATTCATTTAAACCTTTTAGTGTTTTAGATAAATTCTTACTAATGAAGATCATAATATGTTGTGATATGAATTAGTATAATATACATGTATACACGCTATAATAATAGTTATTTTATTCAATGGTATAATATTTGTTTTTTTTATTTATAAAAAAACATAAGTTTTATGGATTATGTTTGCAAAAAATGTTATTCATTAGATCATTAGTTATTGGTTTTAGTTTATTAATTTTTATCATTAATTTACTTATTTTTCAATCGTCATCTTTTTTGTTAATTTTCTAATTTTTTGGTTAATTTAAAGTTACTATAGATACCTTTTTCATTTACTGATCACAAAACTATCTTACTTTTTATTTTTATCATTATTAGTCGTTAATTCATTAACATTTGCATGAACAATGTTTATGTTTGTAGACTTTAAAATAACAGAATTTTAAAATAAATATTTTATACTGTATAAAATGTTTATAATACAACATTTTTAACACCAACACGGTTTTCAACAATACATAATTATAAGTTGAATACGCAAGTTATTATATGATGTTTGATAGTTTGATATATGTATAATAAAATGTATAAATTAGTATATACAAAAAAAAAAAAAATAAAATACCATATTTTTACACTATTAAATTTATTTCGTTATTAGACTAAAATATTTTAATTTTATTAGTTCTATGACTACATCGGAAGATCTCTGTAAAACTTCACAAGATAACTTATATTTCACGGGATGTTTGTAGTCGTCTCGAAGTACAAACTTTTGTATACTATTTTTGTGGCACTTTTGACATGCTGAAGCCTGAAGACTTTGTGCTTAAAGAGGCTAAAAGACGTGCGGCATTAATTTAATTGTTTTGCGTGGTCACATTGTGTCCTCCTACATAACGTAGTTTATGTATTTTGTATATTAAGCACACTTTTCGTAGAACAATGATATAATTGTCAGTTGTCACTAATTCCGTTCATCCGACTATATCTGAAAGACCCTCCTATCCCAAATACGTGACTAAACGGCACATATTATTATAATAAATTATAATTATTATTATACTTGAACCCTTTGTATAATACGAACGCCGTAAAGTTGACGGGAAAATTAATTATTCATCGACAAGTATGGGATATAATATATACCTACCGACTACTGTTAAATCCGTCGCCCGCATTATGAACGACCGGCGGCGTGTGTGGCTGTGGCTTGTGTTTTTGTTAGTCATATATTAGGGCATCAATAATAGTAATAATAACAATATGATAATATTATAATATAATTACTGTTAAACAACAACATAATTTTTACCTAAACGAATTTTCGAGTAATATGTATAATGTTATTATGATCGTTGATCACGATTTATCAGAAATCTTTTACCCGTAAATGGTTTGTCGTTTATTACACTTATGTACTTGTATGCAAACCAAAGCTATTCATAATATGTTCTATGTAACTATATTCAAAATAAATATTGTCCCAAAATGGTCATAATATTTTATTAATTAAATTAAAGGTTATGCAACTTGTCTCTTATTATAATAACGATGCTCTATTTTTATAACAACTAGTTGGTTATTTTATTTTGGGCAAAGAAAAGGTTCGTATTTGTGTGTTAATAAAATATTAATGCCACTATTTTTGAAACGTATTATTATTTTTATTTCTAAACTTAATTCAGTCAATAATTTATGATTCAGTTCTGAAAGTAAAAAAAAACTGCGATATTATATTATTGTTTAAGTTATAATGTAATATTATTGTGTTATATTTTTTTTTTCGTTTAGAATAAAGAAAAATGCTCTTCCCTAAATCGTATAAACGTAATATTGTGTATTTGGTTTTTGGAATGGATTTTTTACCAGCCCCCTTCACTATATTAAAATCTGAGTTTTTTTTTTTTTTACCTATATGATTTAGTAATTTTATGCCCATTGAAATCGTGCGCAAATAATTTGACTTTCAGGTCACTAACTCAGCATAATTTATTTTGCTTTTACACAGTGTTCGTAAAAACGGTAAAAATGTTATTTTTTTTTTTTTTAGTAGAAGAAATACTACGATTTTCCACTTTGTGGGTGATTTCTAGAAGGAAATTAGATCTAGTTGGTACTTAAAAGTAAACATTTCCAGTAAGCATTACTTAAATGATTGGAAAAAACATAAAACAATTAGGATAAAACGTTAATTTTAATCAGTTTTTAACAAAATTGATTTTCTTGTTTCATTATTGTCCAAAAACGAATAATCGTACGTATTTGCATTTTGTACCAAAATTATTATATTGTCATTGCCTATAAATGTTATAATTTTCAAAATATTTTGAATTTTTTTGAGCTATTTATAGACATTTTCATTTTTATCTTGCTGAAGCACCTTACATTTAGTGATAAAGGCAGTTATATAATTTATTATAATTTTTTGACTTGAAGAATTTGACGCATTTTTGGTTTTTTTGTACCTCTGTTCGGAGTTCATTTTGAAGCAACCGAGTTTTCAAGTGTAAATATTTCATGGTATTTATGTCCAGTTAGTTTCTTCGGATATTAGAAGTGAACACTGTCTCAACCGTCATCAAAAGGCTAGAAATAATTAATGTATGATGTTAGTAAATAAAAATATTAACGTAATAAAAATGTAAATTGTATTTTATGTGATTAAAGTATGTAAATTGGTATTCCTTGTACATGAACTTATTTATGTAAAATATTTTATATGCGGAAAATAATAGTAAAAAATTATTCATATTCAAATTTAAAATTAGTTTAATATTTTTATATTCTGAAATCATTATTAAAGTGTATTTTCTGATAATCATTTTCTTCGATTTATTTTTAATGCACTTCTTAAGTGTATAAATTTATTAAAAATAAACATATAGGAATTAAATATACGTTTATATTGTATGATCTAATTATTTGAAAGAAGTTATGATATAACTATAATAACTATATTACGATTAAGATAAACTCGTATATGTATACATATATTTTAGTCTATCAATTTTAATATCGAATTAAATTTTTTAGAATTAAACTTTAAATAAATCCATATTTTTTTATTTAACAGCTATGTATATTATATTATATATACATATATTTTTTATTTTAAACTTGAAATAAAAGTTTATAAGCCTATAATAGCTTAAGGTTTTATACAATTGTACAGACTGAACAATTTCTAAGTACTATGTTACAATAAATATGGTTGTATAGGTTTTTTTAATGTGCTGTCATATCATATGATATTTGTGAGATCGGCTATCTTGATAAATTTTAATATTTTTGTTTCATATCCGGGACCGAATGCTTTTTTGAGTGAGGTGGTGTTAATTTCAGATTCTGATCGAGTGTGCTAGTAGATCGAGCCTTCTAAAAATATGTGTTTCACCGAGAGTGTACATAGGTACGTTCCGCAAATGGGTTCTGGTTCCTAATATATGTATATACTGATGGAAATCAAATAAATAATTTAAAAATAAAACGAGAAATAATAATAATTATAATTTATCCATTTATTATTAAAAAACAAAAAAAAACAAAAGGACGCCTTAAATTCATTACCTATTAGTTTTGCGGTCCAACATAGATAAGAAATTGAGGCTGTTTGTATCTATTTTTGTATAGTATGATTATATATATAACCAAAGTCATTATAGGTATATTTATTAGATCTCAATTCGTTTAGTTGCATTTATCACTGATAAGACGTTATGGTCTATCCATTTTTTTATTATCTATGACTATATTACTGTTTCATGACCAAAGATTATTTACAGCCAGTGTCGAGACTAAATAAAAAAACTATTAACATCATAATCTAGTAAAAAAAAAAAATGATCTTTATCTCATCTAGATAAAAGTAAAATGTATTTAAATTAATTGATATAGAACTATTTATATCTTATCGTGATGACAATTTAGTTTAAGGGTCTATTTTGCACACAACGACTGTGGTGAAATATCTAGCCAAGCAAAAAATATAAATTAACTGAATATCTCGAACATGAAAATTAAAAGAAAAATAGAAATATATATTTTAGAATATCCACACAACATTCTGAAAACTCTAACAATTCAAATCAAAAAAGGTCGGCAAGTAGATACCGCTCTGCTGTACAGTAGGTGTCGAGTGGATCACTTTTATGGATGTGTTAAATTTGAATTCAATATTATAAATCATTGTAGTATATGAAAAACGATTCTGAGCGAAGGCGGCCTGTCAGTCTACATAATCAAATGTGTTTTAAGATATTATTACTATTAAAATAATTAATTTTATTATTAACAATACAATAGGTTGTATTAATTTTTAAAGAGAACATTGCATTTGAAAATTTAAATTAGTGTATAAAATACCCGAAAATTATTATGCTTATAAATAGCTAAAAAAAAAATCAAAATATTTTGAACATTTTATGGTATATAAAAAATATTTATATAAGAATTTGGTGAAAATTTCATATATTTACGGTTATTATTTCTTTTGTTACATCAAAAATAAAAATACATGTTGTCATAAATTTGCTTTGCGAAAGAATTCCCGGTTTTTCTTAATTTTTTTTTTTTGTTTTTCCCAGTACACTTAAAAATTATTGGGAATTTTTTGCTTTTGACCCTTTCAAAGTACTAATTAGATTCACTTTTCTATCAAAAAATATGCTGATGATGAAAATTAAAGCACTTTTACTGCGCTAAAACGTGATGATAGACATAAAAAAAAGCGCAACATTATAAAATCAATACATTCATCGCTCCGATCGTAGATATATAAAATATTGAATGTACCTAAGAACAATTCGTTTATAACTCACAACTTTTCATATGTTTTTTTTTTTTTTATTTTAACTGTAATTTTAAATATAATAAATACGAATAAATAAATACGTTTTATAGATATTAATTATAAATTAATAGCAAACAAGTAAAAACTAAAAATAATTGTTTCCGCTGAAACTTCAGAACTTAAATAAAAAGCATAGATATAAATACCTTGATAATATATTAATTTTAATTTGATTACTGTACATATATTTATATATTTTATTTTCAAAGTACCATTTATTTTTATTTTACGTTCTAATACATTATACATTTTTACAATAAAAAATTTGTTCAGCAACCAATTATTTGAATATTTTAAAATCAGCAACAGCTAAGGTCAACAAATAAAATATGTTATACGTATCTATTATAATTTATATCATATTTATAAGTTATTACACTGTTTCCATTCCTAATCATAAAAATCAAACATTAAATCATGTTATATTTGGTATATAAATAATGAAACAAAGTACATGTTATGTTGTGCTTCGTCGAAACTGGGTTTAAATATGAATAAGTAAATTGATGTATAAATAATACTAATTTAACAAGAGATGAGTAATAACGTATAAATATTTTATTCCTTCATCTCACTATATTTTTATTTCAAATGTCGTCCCTTAAAAAAATGTAAATGGTAGAATAAATATGGTTTAGAAATATTATGAATATCAAATTAATATAAAATATATACGCCTAGTACTATAATATCATATAGGTAATGTTCATCAAATTATTTTCTATTCTTTTGTATTTTTTTTATTTTTTACACAAGGTTTTTCTATTTGTTTAGTACCTATACTACATTAGTAATTCGAGGGATTTTAAATGTATGGGTCCAATTTATAAAATTATCACTAATAATGCTTAAAGTTGGTACCTATTACAAAAAATTCCTTTAAAATATACAAAAAAAATTGTAAAATCAATAAATAATTTCTGTTTATTAAATAAAATAGCGTGTATTGTATTGATAACAGATAATATTTTTTACTGAAATAAAGTCTTTATAAAATATCGTAGAATTTACTTCAGTTTAAA
Source organism: Pentalonia nigronervosa (assembly GCA_014851325.1). Lineage (NCBI taxonomy): Eukaryota > Metazoa > Arthropoda > Insecta > Hemiptera > Aphididae > Pentalonia > Pentalonia nigronervosa. Next base: position 7,875 of record JACXSJ010000681.1, on the reverse strand, counting down.
TCAACATTTAAAATAAGTTGTATTTATTTGTTTAAAAAACTATTCATTACATATCACTACTGATTGACATATCTATAAATCGAAAAAGTCGAAATATATCTACTGATATCAAGCGTAAAAGCAAAAAATATAACAAAGAATTGACAGAAACTAGCGTACATTAACCAAACAACTATGTGTTAAATGATTTATATATTATAATAATCATAACGTTAAAAAATCAATTGATTAAATGGAGTTTTGGTCATCATTATAGCATTAACCAGTAAAAAGTACTCTTAAATATTCACCATGTAATAAATATAATCGTGTGTTATGGTGATAGTGTAGTACGTACATAATATACATTGTACCCGAACAATTCAATGGCATATTATTATCCACGATTACAATGGGTCCGCGAGGACATTCTGTAACAAAATAATAGGCCAGTTTGTTGTTTTATGTCTGTAAATCACGGTTTAATCAAATAACGAACGAGCATTATTATTGCCTGTATACCTACTGGATGTTCGTGTCAGGAATAAAACTCTGCCGAAAACTTTGTCGGACGGTTTAATGTACTCCTACCACGGAATGTGATTGTTGAACTCAGTATTTACGGAAACAGGAATAAAAAATAATTTCCTACCAGTTTTAAGTTACAATCCCACTGGTGTAAAATAAATGATAACATGTCGTTCGACAAGTATAATATCGAATTTCGTATTTAAATTAAAAAGAAAATAATATAGAAACACTATTATATGATATTAAATATTATACCCACTAAAACAAAACAGTAACTAATGAATTTATTAAGAAATTCAAATAGAGAATATAAAAAATGAATAAAAAAAAGTTTGAAAATATGAAACAAAAATTGATGGATCCTTTATTTTGTAAACCATTGGATCTAATATGATCCAATGAATAGTTTTCTAACATAATGTTATATTAACCCTTTGACAAGTGAATTGGGATTTATTAGTTTCCATTCAGAGAGTGAATTAGGTTTTACCAACTTTGTTAAATTAGATAAAGTAAAGATGTATATTTATGTCCTAATATAATACCGATTTTTTTAGTAAAGACGTAAATGTACGCTTAAATAATAGTTTACCGTTTTTAATAAAAACGTATGTGTACGTAAATATATTTAGGCAAACAAAAATTAATTTTGTTTTTAATTTTTATTCTTCGATTTTCCGAATAAAAAATAATAAAATGAGGTTGTAATTTTAATAAAAAAACAATTTAATATAAAATGACAACTAATTAAATAAATGATAATTGTTATTTGTTGATAAAGTAGCAATTTATAACTCACTATATAAAATAAAAATAAATCAAACATAAAAATATATATTAAAATTTCAACTTCATTTTTGACTAAACAACACATTACGAAATTATAAATAAAAATTATAATATTGCATAAAATCATAATACTATATTAAATTGTCATAAAAAAGTTATGATCATATTTTTCTACATTTTTTAAACCAAATTATTTTTTAATATTTGAATTTTATAATTCAAGACAAAAAACATAAATGTTTAAAACAAACAATGTTTTTGGCTTGGACCCAGGACATACAAAAAACATAGTCTTATACTATTATTATTATTTAGTATTCTAGTATTTATCTTAATGTTTATGTTTATCAGAATCTGTAGTGTAACATTTCAAGAAATTCTCAATGCATTTAGTGAAAGTCAATCCTATACTTACTCTAAAATAATATAATACTTAATTTTTTAAATACATAATTTAATTATTATTATTTTTAAAAAAAACCATTTGATGGATGTGGTTGGTTATTTTGTATAAAAATTAAATAATTCCATCATTTAGTTTGATTGTCAAGACGTACATAAAATGACATCCAAAATTGAGTAACATGTTCCCGTATAATATAATCAAAAATACATAAAATATATGTTTTATAATTATATTTATATTTTAAAATGTAAATAACAGTATCAGACTAATTCATACTGTTTTTTTTTTTTTTTTTTGAAATATATTCTGAATACATTTTAACATTTTTATAAATACGGTATAAAAGTTTTATTTATATTTGTAACCAGATGATAAATGTCAATTGAATTTGGAGCTAATTTAAAATAAAAATATTCTATTGGCTGCAGTAAAATAATAAAAATAAAAATAATTTTTTTAAGAAAACTAGAACTATTTTGTGCAATTGAATGGAAGAGAACCTTTGCTAATGCACAAGTAAGGTAAGAACATATCTAGACTTCTCAAGTGAAAATTAAGATTCTTAAATATGACCGTTACTATAAATATTATTTTTCTTAATGAATTACAGGTTATTCTTTGGATCAATTGGTTTTAAATTAAAAATGTCATGATGACTCAATGTTTTATAGTAGTACTGATATATGGAACCACATCTTGTACATTTATTTCAAAATGCATTATGCATTTAATAATCACTTAATTTTTTTTTAATATTAAAATATTTAAAGATTTGTATATTTAATGTGATTAAGTAAAAAATATATAACCTGACACTTAGTTCAGTTAGAACATAGATAATATTAATAACATATATTTAACCATAATTGATATAAAAATTAGTAATTTATAGTATTATGGTGTATATTATAGTATTATACAAATCATAATATTTTTAGAAAACTAAAAAAATATACATTTTTGATTTTCTTTACAAATAAATAGTTCAATTCAAATACTATTTATGTGTGGTTATTTAGAAAATTATTGTATACAAATTATATTGATCACCAGTAAACTCTATTTAGTATTACAGAAACAACTATAGACTACGAATTTATAATCATTTTGAAACAATATTAATTGGCAAATTTATAAATGCATCGTTAAAAATTTATTTTGGTATATCTTTCGAACAAATATTATTCCTTATTAATGATGTTGGTAATTAAACATGGTCAAAGCATAAAAAAAAAACAAATATTTTATCATAGGTTAATTTATTACATCTTTAGTGGATATTGGTTAATCGAGTTCTATAAATTATAACCGCACATAAATAAATACTCTACCAATGTGCATTATATATATATATATAACCTTACTAAATAAATGCACATGTACAATAATATACACACGGGTGAGTGTTTGGGTGTTCAACCCCTCCGGGGGGAGTCTTAGGGAGGGGTCCCTTGATATTTTTTTGACTACACGTAAAAATATATATATATAAATAAAAACAATGTAAAATTGTCGATAATTTTTTTCTCATAATATATTTATAAAAAAGACAAAAATTTAAGATGAACAAATTACGTCACCATTGAGTTTCAAACAATTTACGGTAGAAAGACCACCAAAGTTATTATTAGATATCGGATATTCGAAATTATATTTCATAATATAAACAACGCATTTTTATTGTAGAGATTACTGATTACAAATTAGTGAAATTAGTTAGAAATTAGTTCAAACGCAAATATGAGGGTCGACAATTGACAAATATTTATAGATCTGTATTATACCGCCACATCGGTAAAAAGAGTAAAATCATATTTATGAAATACTATAAAAGAGATAAACAGTTTTTTTCATATATATTTTTAATTCGTAATTCTGTACCTATTACATTTTAAATTAAAAAATAATTTTTTTTTTTTTATTAAACATAAAGACCGCGGCAATTCTGGCTATTAGTCTGACAGTGACATATTATAACATAGTATTAGAGTATTTTAGATACATATATATAGATTTAAAATTAGAAAGGTTTAAATTTCATTATACAAATTAAATTTTTTTAAAAACATAATTAGATTGACAATTGCAGTAGGATCTAGATATGTCGTAGAAATGAATGGAGCAGAGGATTTCCTTTCGATATTTTTGATGATTTCTGCATTTCGTGAGGATGTGCTTTCTAGTTAGTTGGACCTCGCAAGTAGGGCATTTGGGTGGATTATCTCTTGTCATTAGATGGCAATGTGTGAGTGAGGTGTGGCCTATTCTAAAATGATTTATTATTGTTTTTTGTCTTCTGGAGCAATCTGACAGTGGAGACCATGGGAGTATTGACATTTTGATTTTATTAAGTTTAGTTGTCTGTTTTAACTAATGTTACTGCCATGTTTTGATGGTATGATTTTTTATGCATTTTTTTGCGTCAGTCTATAAGATCATCCTGGAATAGTGATGGCTTTAGGTGAGCTGTGTAAAAATTTTGCGACCTTGTCGCCTTTTTTGTTACCTGCTATGTTGCTGTGCCCGGGAATTCACATAAAGGTTATGCATTTACCAGCAGATCGTACAATGTAGCAGGAATTTGTAAAATAATTATTTACACAGAAAAGATTAAATATATTGACCATGTTGTTGGCATACTCAGAGCCGGATTAATGAAATTAGTGGCCCTGGGCTAATTTATTTTTGGGGGCCCTAATTTTACAAAAAAAGTATTTTTATAATAATATGCCAATTGATATTTATTAGTTATATAAGAAAACTATTTTTTCACATCAAATTTACATTACAATAACACAAAAATACAAACAAATAATTATTTAAAATATATTTTTCTAAATTTACTTGATGCAAACGTATCTAAAACATCATCAAATGAAAGTTTTTTACATATATCATTTTCAATTGACATAATTGTTAATGCGTTCAACCTATCATTAATCTGTGTAGATCTTAGTCGATTTTTAATTAGAGCCAGCTTTGAGAATGAACGTTCTGCTTCACAATTTGTCAACGGTATTGTCAGGTATAATCTCAGTGCAATATATACATTTGGAAAAACATCAATAAGTTGTCGTTCATATAGAAGTTTTGCTATAACACCACAATTATCAATATCTAAAGAAACTGTTTTGATATAATGATAAAAATGTGATATTTCTGTTTTCAAGTTATCATCGAGATCATTATGGTAAAACTGAATACAGTTATTTAATGAATCAAAGTCTGGATCATTATCAGTTTTAAAGTTAACTAAAAATTTGAATTGAGAAAGAAAAATATTATAAGAATTTAATCTTTTGTTAAGTTCAGAAATGAATTTATCTATAATAACAAAGAAAGTATCGACTTCAAACTTTTTTTCCCACATAAAATAATTTGATTTTCATATCGTTTTTGTTTTCTTTTATAAATGTCTTCATAGTTTTCTATAATTTTTGTACTTACAGTCTGAGTCAAATAATCATACTTTTCATAGTTATTTCTTTCGTGAAATATAAATTGTCGTAAAGAACGAATTAGGTCACAACCAGACAATAAATCTAACCCAGGTTTCTGTAACTTTTCACTAACTTTATTAAATCTTTCTAAAATAGTTTGCCACAAAACATACAATAAAAGCCGTCTTAAATTTAAGAAATTTTTTCATTATTGATTTTGCTTCTCTTCTTACATCAGATTTTTCTTCATTATTATTATTTATGTTTTCTAAACAATTAAGAATATTATCATAATTAATAAATAATGCTTTCACAGATTCAAATGACAACACCACCTAGTTTGACTCAAACTATTTATTTTTTTGGGGAGCCCTGGGCTATAGCCCGCTTAGCCCCCTCTTAATTCGGCTCTGGGTATACTATACTATGTCTTGAATTGCTGAAGAGATCATTGACGAGTTGGGACGAAAACACAGGAAAATAAATATTGTTCTATGATAAAAATAAATCTTTGTTAAATAACATGATATTTTAATGTTTATATATATGTACCAATTTTTTATGAACTGTAATTAATTACCAAGTAAGTATTAACCAATTAAAATATCATTTATAAAAAATTATGTTACTATTTGTGGCTAAGAATTGTTTTACTTTTGTCCAAGTCTTCCTCATAATCTCACAAAAATGAATGAGTCTTACAGTAATCTATCAATTAAAAATTAAAATTTTTTTTTTGTAAAATTAAGGATATTCTTAAAAATATTCCTAATTATAATTTATGTAAAAATGTATGTATATGTTAAATAAAAATTAAGAATTAAATACAAATAACATTGTACTATAGTACCTTAATTGTTGACATTTTTTTTTAATATTCCACCACGAGAATATCACTAATAAGTCATATTGCTGTAATTATTATTAAAACTTTGGTCATTAGTATAAATGTTAATTCCAATAAACAGCGTAAGTACTTATTATTTTATAAGTATTAAACATGTAAGAACTTACAAAAAGCATTACTGTTAATAACCTTGATAAATTATGGAAATCATTATGCAAATCCAGTGTAATTTCAATACGTATAGGTATTCCATTTTTTTTTAATTTTGACTAAAGGGTGGACTGTTTATATATATTTCTGAGAATTTTATGTTTAAAATGTACATTTCAAACCTCAGCGTGTAGTAAATAAATATTACAATATTTAATATGTATACAACATACATGACAGCAATACTATAATATGCAAGTACTTACATAGTGGATATACACGAGTAATGATAGGTATCTATGGCATATACTGTCCCAAATCTATTTATTTATAATATAGCTTTAATATATGTAGGTGCTTTGAATTTTAAATATGTCAGAATGAATACGTTGTTAGAGAGAGAGAGAAAGGGAAAAAGAGAGGAAGAGAGAATGAATGGTAGAGAAAACTGTTTTTCATGAAATCGATACGTTTGAAGTTTATTTGTATACAGTTATATAGGTATGTAGAAAATAGTGTGTTTTAAGTATAAACTAATAAAATATTTTTTATAATATTTAATAAATTGTTTAATTTAGTTATACTTTGTAAAAAATAAAAAAAAAATTAAATTAAATTCATAATATTATTAATATTTAAAAAATGCTGATGTTGTTGGATAATTGACTGGAAGATAGGTTTTTATATGAAATCGTCAATAGATTAATATCGAAAAACGATTATCAGTGAGACTTGATTAACTAAAAAATGAATAAAATTAAATAACTTATAAAATAGTATTAGATATACCTAAATAAAATAATTTAGGTACTGTATTGTTGCTCTGTTAGATCTAAAATAATATCATAGATTAACTACATCTGATTATACCTACATATCTTTTAAAAATATTTTGTAATTTTAACCCTTAAACGAATATAATATACTTGTTATATTTCCTGTATTTTTAGTATAAAGTATTTATATGATTTATTATAATTAGTAGTTATAACTTATTTAAGTACCAAATTGTAGCATATTATACTTATCCTATGGAAATTGGAAGGGAGATGATTAACAGAACAATCATTTTAAAAACTTTGTCATTTGAATTTGCTCAATCATGTATTACATAATAATTACGATTTAAAATTATTTTATATTCAATAATACATAAAAAAAAAAAAAAAAAAATGAAAAGCTATCTTTGGATTTTGATGTATTATTATATGGTTGTCATGTTTTATAAATTATTATCCGTCACACACAAATGCACAATACATAATCCCAGTAATTTATTGAAAAATTTAATAGGGCATATAGTCTGTAAAAAATGAAAAGTACTTATTGAATGATATATACCTATATTATCTCAATTTTATTGCTTAACATTATGTTATGGTGTGATATCTTGCACAATTTGACGGCCATGGGTTCGTCAAGGAATGTCATTAAATGAGTATAAATATCGGAGTGTCGCCAACCTACAGCCGAGATCGTGAGACCGGGATTTAAGTACTAATCAACCGGATATTATTTTCGATTCACGAGACAGGACTAGGGCTGTGCGATTATTTCATATAATCGATTATTACTAATCGATTAATCGATTAATCGATTATTTTCCATAATTATAAATAATCGATATTATCGAAATTCGATTAGTCGATTATTAATCGAATAATCGATTATTTATTTTTGACCGATTATAATCGAAAATAATCGAATAATCGAAAATTAAATATAATCGGGAT
>JACXSJ010000680.1:150554-189603 GCA_014851325.1 Pentalonia nigronervosa | reverse complement strand
GCCTTGAGTGTACGTACCGGCCGGTGTTGCTAGTTCCCGGATGGGTGACCACCCGGGTTTTTAGCAACAAATCCTTGCCACACATACAAAAAACGTGTTCCAACTCAACCGTTCCTCAACCCACAATAAAAACCGACAAACAGGCTAATGACCTCAGTAGTTGAAGCCTTAATTCTAATAAAAAAAAAAAAAAAAATCGGAGGAGTCGCTATGCTGAATAGGTAAGTCTTGAGTGTTTCGTCATTGAGAAGGTATAGTTTAATGAATGTGTTAAATTTGATTTCAATGATAAATCATTGCACACGAAATACTATTCTAAGTGTCATTGTTTCAACATCTATTTCTAAGAATATTTTATAATTTATCTTGCTTTTAGTAATGGGTAGGTTCTTTGAGTTCTAAGGATACAAGGTTCATGATAATGAATTTGCAAGATTTAGGGGTTAAGAGGACTTGAACATTTTATTGATTAATATCAATCTATCAACATTAATAACTTGTAAAATTTATCCAAGTATAATAAATACTATACCTATTTAAAATAGCATTTATTTTATATTTTAGTAAAAACATTTTTATAACTGAGAAATTACTCTTTCGAATTTTAAATTGGGTATTAATATCAAATTTTTCAAAAAGAATGAAAACGTTCACTAAAATTTACAGTAAAAAATAAGGGTTCTCATTTGAAAAACAAAATTTTATATTACCACAAGACACTACTTAAGTAATACAAAAAAATCTCAAGAATTTAACCGAGTAGGTAAAAATATATATATAAATTACAAAAATTAGAATTAGAATAAATTCATTATATTAAATGGTAAAATGGGGATGAGCATACTTAGTGAATCACCCCCTGCACATTATGTAAAATGGACCTTTGATTTTAAATTTATTGCATTAAAATATCAAAAATAAATTTAATTTAACGATGAGTAGTGCCTATTAAAAACTACAACAAAAATCAGACGTATTCAATTAAACATATTTCATGGACAATAAAAAAAATGTATTTTAAACGATTAAGAAGCCCCCTACAGTAAACATAAGTAAGCATGATATATAATATGGTATACATACTTAATTGTGTGTATTTTGGAAGACTATTTAAATTTTGAAAGTCGTAAAAGATTTTTAGAATAGCTTCCGCTCGTAATTGTTTAATAAAAATTTAATGGCATGAATATCAAAATGCCAGAAGAATTGACGACTTCAAATACTAAATTTTTAGCTTTACGATCGTATTAATTGAATAAATATTGTTTCAAATAAAATCGTTAATTCAAATTATAATTCTTCGAATAAAATTACTGTTTTACTAGATACCTAAAGTTGGTTAATAATATAGTATATACATGTCAGTAATATAGTATAATAGTAGTATATCGTTTTTAAATTAATTATGATGATCACACTGCATGCACTATTATGTGCTATATTAGTATGTAAACATGAATTGTCGATCGCCGTTTATCGACAAGACAATTACGTTCAAGATGACAACTCTCAATTCGATGGTTCAAAAATGTATCTGGCTTTTTTTTTTTACATTTATATATTTAAATGATACATAACATGTACAGGTATAACGTATACAGTGGCGTAACTTTATCATTATGAACCGAAATTCAATCATTTAGGACATTTAGGCCCCACATTATATTATGGTTTCGGAAATTTGAATGAACGATTTTTACTGTAGACAATTAGACTGTATTACTTATGCAATTGTAGTTATTTTATTTGTATAAAATAGATGTTATCCTTTTCCGTCATAATCGAAATTATCATAGCCAAATGAGAAAACGACTAAATTATTCTTTTTTCGGCCAAACTAAAAAAAAATACTTAAATGTACGTTAAAATATAAAATAAAATTAACTTTTTTAAAATTAAAGTAATATTGTTTGTGGTAGAAATATTTGACAAAACAACAAAAATAAAAAAAAAAATAAGATGGCAAGTTTTTGCGGCTAGAGTATCGTTACACCCATCGATCACTTCTATACAGTATTACAGTGAAACGTCTATATTACGAAGTGTCAGCGGGCAACCTAAAAAGTTCGTATTATAGACAAATTAGTTAAATATATTATAATTCAATAAATTAATTTCTAATTCAGTAATCGTGCTCGAAAATATTTCGTTCGTCAAAAAACGTCGTTAAACGGAAGTTTGTTATATTATTTCGGAAGTTTCGCTGTATTATGCCAATGTGAATTTCGTACGAAAATAACGCATAACGCGGTGCGAACGATCGATAATTCTCACGAACGTCAGCACTCGATATTTAAAGACACGTCTTGGCTTGGCCTGGTGCTGCGGACCATAATATACAGTAATATGTACCTATCCTACCACGTGCCCGAGTGTTATCGTCGATAATAAATGTACAAATGCTATATTATACTGTAATGCATTACAATTAATGGCATTCAATTACTTTGATGTCGTAGTATTGTATATTTATATGCGATTTATCGATTCGCTTCCGATTCGTTAAACGTGCATTATTGAAACGTAATCGCGAACCGGGCACACGGGCGGCGGCACCCTCTGCATTCACTTTATTATGTATATTATTATTATACGTTATATTATAAACCATTCGAACATTTCGTCGATGTAGGAACATATCGTACATTATTATGGGCGACAGCGACGACTCAATCGAGTGGCCCCAAACCGGTTTTCCCGACATTTGCGGTCCATTACGTGCGGATAGTTATGGTCCCCGATCGCACTATAATACACGATGATGATGATGATAATAATAATAACGATATCGCGTAGTACCCCGAAATATATGCGATTTCCGTCGATCTATTATAACTTTACGTAGGCATTTATTACGTATACACAGATTTGAGTGAAGAAGGTATAGGCTTACGAATCCCGCGCGTTTCTCTACAAATCCAACAGTTTTTTTTTTCGGGTGGCGAACATCGTATCGGATGTCCGCCGCGCTTACGAATGTACGCCAAGTAATATTGTGCGATTAGTTATCGTTGTATGCATATTATATAGCATTTAAATTCACGCGTACGGTATCTCGTGTATAATATAATAATAATAATAATGTATGGTAATACACACCGTCAATAATATATACTGCAGCAAGTGCACATAATATCGTATACGTATACGTGAGTATATTTCAAATACAATTATACGCGAAGGCGTCGTTCTTCTATTATAATATTTATAAAGTACTATAATGCATGCTGTATGGACTTGTCATAACACTTTCCGCGTGCTGTGTAGGCCTACGCCTGTACAATAATATGTTGTAGCCACTTCGTGAAATCGATCTTTTCATGAAAACTTTGTCTTTTCACACCTCGTGAAGTACAAAAATATTTCACAAAATGGCCACTTCAATTTGACATATAGTGTAATTCTTTAAATATTTACCGAACACAGTTATTATTATTACTATTAATAGTTATTTGAACTATAAGTACACGATTATCATTTAATAATTCGCATAATATTTAATACCATATAAAATTTTTAACTTAAGTTGAATTTGTATAACGATACGTTAATATTACATACTAATATTTATATTAAGTCATATTAAATATAAAAACAAACAATTCGTTTTCAAAAAGGAAAAAAAAGTATAAACAAGTATACACAATACAGTAATTTATTTTAATTTTTATTTATTTAAAATATTTTAAAAAAAATAGTGAGTCGTGATAAAAGTTATTACATTTCATACTAAACCTCCCTTTAAGACAAGCACATCGTTTGAATTGAAATGCACTCTTACACTAACAACTTAGGAACCTCTAATCTGCATATACAACTTAAACGGTTTCACACAAATCTATACAGCAACTATATAATAACATTAAGTACAGTGCTACGCCCTTATTCGACATGCATATTTGTACCTTAAAAATCGCTTACTGTGCTCGGTATTTCTAAAATTCGTAAGGTCTTTGGCTCCCTAAGGCACTTGTCCCATTTGTTCCCCTCTCCCTTAGTTTTAACTTTGCACGCGAATTCTACATTATATAAATTTCAATAAAATCTACACATTTCAAATACCCAGGTTAATGCATAGATATAATATTTAATTATTTAATAATCGATAACTATTTGCATGAAACTATATCCGTGTTGTAAAGTTGTATCATGAGGCTAAGAGGGTTATTATGTTGTTAATGTAAAAGTGTTTGCAAAACCAAAGTATGTACTTAGTTTTAAGGTACCTATCATGAAATATTACAGCTGTTGTCATAACTCATGGTCCTACCTTAAATAAATAAAAATTCAAACAAATTACTGTAGGTATACTTAAAATAAAATCCTTTTTCGCCTTTTTAAATAATAATAAAATATTATATATTTACATTTTTCGTATGTAGATTTAATACTATAACTTAATAATTAAATATTAAATAATACAATATATAACTTAACTATTGATCTTCAAATAAATACTACTTAATTGAATAGTATTATTAATATGTCGTATAAATAAAATAATAGTCGCATATATATATATTATGAATTAATGATTGTGTGTGGTAAATATTTTATCTCACAAATAAAATGATCAATTTGAGAAAAAAATACACAGTGTCAAATTGGAATAACCATTTCGATAAATATTTTGGTTTTCACAAAGTGTGAAAAAGCCGTTTCCAATTCATTTAATGGACAACTTTTCGTGAAAAGATTGATTTCACTAAGTGGCCAAGACATATAGGTCTAACCTACCTATACTATACCCTATAAATTATACCTATACTATTATACTCCATAGACTATAACATTTTACACCAGGTGGCTTACAAAACTATGAAACGAAGAACAAGGTTTACGAATAACTTAATACATATTATTATATCCAGTACTTGAGGTGGTCCAGACCGATTGGACGTGCGAACAGTTGCTATGGCGGTATATATTATACAGCGCATCCATAATAGATAGTTGTGAGTTTGTGACAAGCGGTCGCGGGAACCATTAACCGTGGTTTAGTCAAAACGTCGAGTAAGTCTTGACAGCGATAACAACGAGTGTACGCGTGTCCAGACGGACCCGCGGGGCGACACGCCAGAGTGGAATATAGAGGTACCTACCTCCATTCGGTAACGACTAACGAGACAAATAATAATGATAACGATAATAATAATAAGGAGAAGATGAATAAATTCCAAAGCAGGGGAAACGACCTCACAAGAAGTGACTGAATTTCGGGTATATTATATATTTATATTGCAGCGTACATAATACACGGGGAAATGTGACAGCCGTTTCACTATAACGTTATACCCAACCTACGAATGCTGTTGCAGGCTGCAACAGGTCATTGTGGTTCCCGTGCGCATCATTGGCAGTCAAATATATTATATTATAATATATCATTATCCGACACACCACCACACCGGTACATTGGTTGTGCCTATACACCGCGGTGTCTGATGGCGATTGTGAAATAATAATACGCGGTGTGCGCGAAAAGGACATAATATTATTTTTTTTCATTACGATATTATATAATGTATACGGTTTTTTTTTCTCCTCTGGGAATTTTAACCGCGGAGTACAACTACAACAGAAGTCGCGTTATTTCTTTTCATTTCTTTTGTTTCCTTTTCTTTTCATTCCCCGGCTTGTCAGAGAGACAAATCTGTTGGCGTTGTCGGGGAGGGTCCTATCGGCCGTCGCGGACATTGTCCGGCGATATTTTGTATTATTATTATTATTATAGACGGTCGCGCGAGACTGAACGCGCGCGGACACTCGAATCCCGCGGGAGACTAGACGGCGGGCACCGCGTGCACGATATTATACCCATCATATTATTATTATGCGTCGTATGCATTCTTTAAAAGGGAATAAAATATAATAATATAAGTATAGTATTATATTTGGTACTGTACACAGGCAGTAATGCCAGTATACGCCTACACAGCAGATGAGTGTGTGTGTGTGTGTGTGTGTGTGTGTGTGTGTATTGTTGGCGGCGCGTGATACGTTCAATGGGCTGCACGTTTGTAATGTTATCATGGTCTCGCCGTCTCGGCTTCTCGTTTTACCGCCATTAATCTTGTAGATCATTTATTTCACTTTTTTTCCTCTCCGTTTAATCGAATACTAATGAATATTATTATTATTATTATTATTATTATTATTATGATCTACTGCTGTAGCTATAGGTGTCGCACCTCGTCTTCACGCCACGTGTTTATAATAATTTATAACACAATATTATGTAGTCTATACAAAACCCGTGTTACGCGCGTTGTATCGATATATTACTGTTACATATTACAATATAGTACCCATATAGTATAATCAGAGAAGGATTTACACAGTTGGCGCTCATGCAAGGTAACATCTATTAGATATCTACTATACCAATTATACTTTACCTATATAATTATATTAAAAAGAATTGTAAGCAAAGTTAATTTTACTTTCTTAATTTTTAATAATAAAGTATGGTAATTGAAATGAAAAAAAATCTAAATTTTGAAAACTTCAAGAATTTATGCTAAATAGGAAAATAATAAAAATGTAACTCAATAATAATGAATAGGTGGGGAAGTAATTAAGCTAGTTTTAATATAAAATTTTAATGAGAGAGATCCGATATACATCTAAGTAGCATAACGATTTGAATACACAAAAACGTCGACGTGAACAGACCCAAAATTTCTATTTTTTAACTTTTCTCCTAAACTATGATAGCTAGAAATTTGGTTGGTATCTCATTAAAAAGGGATTATTACGTAGATACGAAATATGATATTAATTTTTTTTTAAAAAAATTATTTAATTTTTTTCAGTTAAAAAAAAAAAGAGTTATTTCTCGCTAGATTTTCATTTAGCGGAGTAGATTTCCAAATCTGGAAAACGGATTTTGTTGTTTGGAGTCTTGTTAGATTCACATTGGCTAGAAAAAGTGCAATGCAGATTTTCAGAACTTTATCTTCAATCGTTAATTCAATACAAAGCTTTAAAGCTGAAAAACATCAAAAAACGCCCAATAAAATGTGTTTTAATTTTTTTTAAAGTTCTGTAGTGAATTAACTATTAGAAATAAAGTTCTGAAAATCTTCACTGCACTTCTCCTAATCAATGTAAATCTAACGAGACCACAAAAAACAAAATTCGCTCTCCGGTTTTGGAAACCTAACTCACTAAATGAAAATGAAAATTACTTTTTTTATGCGGGACTGTTCACACCGATTTTTTTCTAGATTCAAATTATTATACCGCTTGAGAATGATATTAGATCTCTCTCATATATTAAAGCTAGCTTAATTACCCTCCCCCCCCATCCTACTTATTATTACAGAGTTAAATTTTTATTATATTTCTATTTAATACAAACTCCAGATGTTTTCAAAATTCAAACTTTTCAGTTAATAAGTCATCATTTTTTTTAAATAATGCCAATAGGTTCAATTTCTAAATCAGTTTTTAAATTATTCATATTAGATACACTATTCGTTATCAAGTTTAACAAATAGGTAATTTATTAAATAAATCAAGCAAAATGACTTTAATACCTCTTACCTCTTATTTTCAAACCATTTTTATTCAACCTACTATATATTCTACTATAATCTAATATCTTCTCAATAAATAAATTTGCAATTAATAATTTCCTTAAGTACAATTTTGGTTTAATCATATGGTAATAAAATACATACATATTACATATAGTTAATACATTTCTAAAAATTAAAAAACAAGATAGTTTACATGCCGATCTCTGACTTGGCAAGCGTTTTTTTTTTAATAAACTTTGTATCTACATTATGTTAATTGAAAAAAAAAATTATTGTAATTTTCAACATCTGATTTTAAAAAAAGTAAAAACTTTTTTCTGGGTACATCCCCGATTAGTCCGACATGAAAATAACTAATACCGACCAATTATATGAAGATTAATCATTATATAATATAATAGTGTAAAATATGCACCGTTTGTGGTTGGGCATAATGGAATCCCGGAATTGTCAAGCTTCGAAGTTAATGTAGTTCGCTAGTTTAACTTTTGTCTGTAAGGTATCAGCTACTATTAAATTATTTTTATAATAAACTTAGATTTTTTTTTTTAAAAACTGCGAATGTTCAATAATTATGTTATTTTAAATAGTGTTACATTTTGCATGTAAGGATTTGAATTACCACGTATACATTTTAATAAAAATACAAAGTAATAAATCAATTACTTTAAGAGTTAATATTTTTTAGGTTTGTCTAATATGTAATCTATACTTAGTTGTGACAAATGCAGCGTATACAGTCACCCCCGCACGTACTAAATCGGCACTAACTAAATATGTACTTAGTTCAGAATTTTTATAAAACCAATGGTTAACAACCGATTTGGCTAAAGAACGATTACAATATCCAAACTAGTCGACCACAATGACGAGTACAAAATAATTTAGGATGAACCTCGTAAATTCGCCTATACGCATTTAATCTAAACTATCACTATGATAAGCACGAGTTTGGCACTTATAAATTATAATCGTGGTACACTTTTTATTAAAACACAAATTATACCGTCGATTCCCGCGGGCGTCAATGCTCGTATGTCACAACGGCCGCGGCTGACCGCGGCGGGCGCATCACTCTTCAGAAGAAGCACACCACTCTTATTCGTCTAGACGGTGGCATTTTGTAATCATTACACTTATGATGTCTCAGGTCATATGCTTCAATTTTTATAACGCTTTATTCACTAAAAATCCCATATTGGTCTTACGACCGTTTGTACTTAATAGAGATCATAATTTGATTTTTCGAGTAGAAGTCTAATATTGATAACACATTGACACGTATTTCCATCGTGGACTTGTTTTTGATACGTCTCACGAATACCCAATATTAAGACAAGTAGAATAGAAGGTCTCCCTATCATATAATTTATGATGTCTACAGTCCATACGAAACAGTTGTATATATACAAGTATACAACATAGAAGAATGATCCCGTGGAATGGCGGTAAAGAAAAAAATCGAAATATAGAATTATAATATGCTTATATAATAGGTACCTAGTGATAAATATAATACGTTTGTAGTTAGTTTTGTATGTTTGCTTGTAATATTTTATGTTTGTGTTCAGTAAACAAAAGTTAAAAGTGATTATTATGAGTAAGTATAATACGGATAATATACCATTAAAACACAAATTGTTCAGAACGACGAGTGTTCTGCAATAAAAAAAATCGCAATTTACTTATTGTTATTATTATACAGAGGACATGCGTGGCTATAAAATTTGGTTAGCGTCGTTCTGGAGCGGTTCAGTCCGATGTGGTCCGCGACAAACCGGACGTCTGGGAATATTAATGAACCGCGTGGCGTTTCCAAAACGAATGATTTACGTTATATTCGGCTAGACGTAGTGAATATCTTCTTTTTTTTTTTTTTGTTTTATTATTTTTATTTTTTGATTTCTAACGCTTCGACCTTATCGGTGGCCCCTGCGCCGTGTTCGTAATCCGTTTCGTGTATACACATTTCGATCGTAAATCTTTTATGCTAATAGTTGTCTGGTACTCCGGTACGGCGCGAACGGGCTCGACGATCGATTATGTGGCGGACAGAGAATAAATTACTTTTTAATTGATAAACACGTAAATGCTATACGGCGGTTGTACGTAACACTTATATGTCGATCGGCCCGATTCGCTGTATACTTATATAGATGTAGGAGGTATATAGTTATGCGCAACGGATATAATATATAGGCGAACTGACGGCCATCGTCAGCGTGTTCATCAGACAATCACGCTCTTATCTGATTTACAAGTTGCATATTATACACAATTAGTAATACAAATTGATATTATTTTTTATTACTCCTGCGGCGTCGACTGTTGGCCGCAGTATAACGATATTCACCTGTCTTTTAAAATAGTGTATTAAAATTTAATCAACAAGAAAATCTTCGCAATATGACATCATTACCGCCTATTCGTTTGAGGCTACTTTAATAATGTATAGTGATATAGCTCTGATAAAATAATATATTATTTTCCTTAAATCGTAAAACTATATAATATACTTAGTTATTCAACTCGCACCACACATATTATAATATGATAATATAATGTATTCAAATTATATATCGGTATATGATTTATAAAGAACAATAGCTATTACTTATTTAGGAATTAAAAATACTCTAACTACAGGAAAAAATGTATTTAAATTCAAACTTTAATAGACCATTGATTAATTAAATCATCTATAGGGCTTCAGATTAAACTTGAACACGTACATGCAAATAAAGAAGCTGTATAATAACTATTTATTTTTCTCAGATGTATTAGACCACAGACGAGGAATGAGATGTAAAAAAAATATATTTCACACGCCCATTCTTTTTACAGCTGTTTGAGACTGGGTAAAGGTGTTTTTTTTTTTTATAAAACTGCATAAACATATCTTTATCACATTGAAGTACGCAAACACACTAATATTCAGTGGATTTGATAGATAACTCAAAATGTTAAATAATATGTTTATACATATATATATATATATAATATATAAACATTAATCACATAAATATATTATTTTAAATTAGTTATCGTGTTATAATATTGTTTTTGTGAATAAAATATCTACTAAAAGGTACATTTTATGTTTACACGGTGTTGGTATATATGCAGTACACCAATTAACAATTTTTATTAGTATAAAATATTATTTTTAATTGTTATGCACATAACATAATATAATACGTATTACATAATAGGTGTCGTATGTGCAGTATGCACGCATGTCCCCGTACATTTAAACGTTTCCTTTTTGACAGAATTGTATATACTATATATTACATAAACATATAACCAATATACATGCGTACGAGTATACGATAACACTTTTTGAAGAGCTGCGCAACGCGTCCAAACAAAACGCATCGCAATAATAAAATATATATTATTAAAATATATGTATACATCACTCGATGAGCATTTATATGCACAGAGTGAATGCCGATATTTCGGGGGCATTTAGCGCCCGGGGCGGACCATAAATTATCGGCTGGCAGTGGTCATAAAACGCTGCAAGTATACGGCACCGATCTATATAAACGAATCGCGCGCCCCACCGAGTCGTCCACCACTGGCAGGGTTTTCGGAATGTTTTTGTGATCGGAAAAAATCGAAATAACAATAAAATAATATATGCGTCTATTATGTACATAAGTCATGTATACGCGAAGTATTGTCAAAATTTAAATGACTCGGCCACAATACACTGATCGCGATCTCTTAGTGTGTGTTTTCGCCTGTACCTATATATATATATATATATATATATATATATATATTATACTATTATCATTATTATCATTATTATTGTTATTTCTACGATATAATAAAAAGCGGACACGCGCGATTCCCGCAGTGTTATTATCCCGATAATTTGTCACATTCGAATGATATATATATATATTATTGGTATGTGTGATCAAACCCGAACACTATTATTGTATAATGATATACAATATTAAATACCTACCTACTGCAGAGGGGGACCTTGAAGTCTGCCCGGGCATTTCCGATGCATATTTACTGATTTTTACGGCCATATACAAATAATTTTGCATTGAGCTGTGAAATAAAGACGCGTCACACACATATCCGTCTGGCTTTCGAATAAAACGCAAAGTACACACCTCTCTGGAAAATTTACGATTCGAGACCTCATACTGATACACAAACGTCGAGCCGCCGCGCTATATTAGTAGTCCTTTTAGAATTTCAAACACTGTTCGTTTTACAGCTACAGCTGCCACTGTTGAAAAATGCCTATTCAAATACCGCCCGATCTGTATAATGCGTAGGTATAAGGTATATATCATTCAAAGCTATTTTGTTATTATTATATTTTTTTTTCTCTGCGCATAACGCTCGAAATCTGTGCGTTTTCGTCCGATACACGGGGTATTAAATTGTATACAGTTTTTTTTTTTAATCGTACAGAAAACAATTATTGTCGAAGAAAATAACCACGTGAGTATAGCCATATGGCTATCATTATTGTTCAACGACCGCCGCGTCGCCGACAGTTTGAGTTTTATATGGCACAGTTGATAATAATTATATTTGTTTTTCCACGCATAGCCCATCGGTAGAGCAATACTATTAGTACAGTCACCTACGTGAAGTGCGTATTATTTTTCATTAATCGTCAATACATATTATTATAGTTTATAATATGACACGACTATATTATACGCGTTGTGCGTGCCATAATATATATGGAATAATATATTTACCTACGGTAAATACATTATTGAAGTATACATTTTTGAATATACACGAAATATAATTTAATTGAGATAATTTTTTAGTGATGGTAAATAGAAAAAAAATTTATAACCAGATTCCAGAACACTTAGTAGATTAGATATATTGTCATTGAAAGCTAAAACACAAATTAATGTTTATTCATGACATAATTCAGGAAGTGTGTAAAACTACTAGCAAGTAATAAATCTTACAATATCATAATATATTATACGTTTGTATCTTGCATATCAGTATAGTATACAACTACGAAAATATAATAAAATATATACGCATTTACACGCGTATACACACAAATACATACAACATATTATATACATATACGCGTATGAATTCTAGTTTATATTATTATGCAAATAGCAAAGAATTTTACACATTTCTGTACGATGTCGGTGGTTGATGTGTAATTATTATAATAAGAAAACTTTGTCGTGGATTGTAGATTTTGGGAATAGGCTTTTGCTATTATACAAGAGGAACAAAACGCTAATTAACATTTAGGAAACAGGTAATATACGATATTAATATATTATATTATAATACGTATCGTCATGTTTTGATATATTATTATTATAAAGCGCATAGTTCTAATAATATTATCAACAATTTAAAATGTCTTATCTTACATGAAAGCCATGTACTGGGACTATATTGTTATGTGCTTAAAGAACTAAAACCCCACTTGGACGTGTTTACCTATATATAGATATACCTGTATTTATATATGTATCTACATCAAACTCTAAAAGTGTAAACCCGCCAAGGAAATATTCCAAAAACGATTTTGTATTTTCATTTAGGTGTGATTTATTCAAGTAGGTAAGACGTCGTTTATGTTTCCCTTACGCAGGAGAGTCTTATTACGTACTTGCGCGCACACCTGATTTATGGACGCATTTAAATGAAGTCATAACGAGATCTACATATCTCCGAAAATACATTAATCTTTACAAACAAATTACTTTACACACCTACCCGTATTTTTTTTTTCTTTAATAGGTTTGCTAAAGGACTCCAGTTTGTTCCTTAATTATAATCGTCATGTATCGAATCCCTTTGACCCGCACGAGTTCACGACCACGGTATCCGCGAGTTTATATATTATGCGCTTTCCTTCGTATCATATCGTAACATATATACTACATTATATACTTAACCGGGCACCAGTCACACTGGAGTGTGTTTGTAATAAAATAATAATAACAATAAATCTGAGCCGAGTGTAATCCCGCGGCGAGTATTACACGTGTAAGTCTTGTATATTATATGTACGGATGTGTTTATACGCGCACTTATAGGGCTTTGGACGGGGGGGGGGGGGGGGGGGGGGGGGGGGGGGGGGGGGCTGTGTCGTGTTGGGTAGTCGGTGGACAACGCGAGAAGAGTGCGGAACAGAATAAAAAGAAACCGTTCTGAGTTATTGTCATCGTCACACGCCGAGACGATGGTGGACCACTTAATAATATATATGTCCGTGTGTATTTGTATGCAAGTTATAACATAAGCGTAACCGCATTTATAACAAATGAAAGACATAAATATAAACGATGTATTTTTAGTGCAGTGCGTGCATATTATAATATGTTATTAACGCAGAGCCGCGCGTGCGTGCGGTTCAATAACACAGAAGTCGAACAAAATTGTCACGAAAACCCAAAAAATATATATATATATATATATAGATAGATATACTGTGACGATTTGAATTGCGACGGAAACAGTCTGAAAACGGAAAGATCCCTCCATCTCGAACCTCAGCCTCATAAAATATAGCTCGTACAATATTATGTTTCTCACATCGCTCTGGGCATGGCGCGCTGTACATTTACGCGATATTATCGTGTATTATAGTATAATAAAAAAGTTGAGCTCAGTGACGCAGTAGTATGGGTTGTGGTATGGAAGAGCGAACACGACGAAGCCTTGACAAACGGGACGCTATGCAGTTATTAGGGCCACGATTTTAAAGTCACTGCAGTGAGTTTTTGTGTTACAGTGTCACGTAGAGGCGCCAAAATTTGGTTCGAAATACCGAAGACGACATGCGCTATAGGGCATTCAAATGGGAACAGTATCTAGACCATTAATTGCCGATAGTTGAATATTATACTATAGGCATATAGTAGCCTGATGACGTGTTTCTATATTACACTACGGAGGTGGGTGTCGTTTTTCGGTATTTTTGTAATATTATTTGGTTCCAAATCCTTCGGCACCTCTGCGCTCCGAACGTATATATATATATATATACACCGAAACGGCACGTTTTATAACTCGTAAATATTTATTACTACAGTTGTACACGTCGTACAAAAAATAGCATTGTAATCTTAAACACGCGTTTACATGAAATAAATATAGGTACTCGCGCTCGCCGTATACTTTTATTACGACAATCTTCGTACACTTTACCGTGTTGCATTTATACAGTTAAAGCACATATTATTATGCGTAATGTACTCTAATGTCTTATGTGAAATCTCAAATCAGTGTTTAGTGCAATCATATAGTTATCTCATCCGGAAAGGCAATACAATACATTTCTATACAGACAGTTATTAAACAGTAAATTATGTGATATATATTATTATTTAAAACAAGCATGACGATAATTTTATATTTAGTTATTTATTCTCATAAATTAAGAATGTTGACCAAAAGCTCTATTGTTGTAAGTATATAGGTAGTATAAAAAACAAAAATTGAAATAAAATTCTCTTAGATTGTATTCAATTAAAATTATTTTGTAACTTTAATTTTATTGTATAAAAAAAATCGAATTATTCTATGTGGTGCGCAGTGCAGTCTTATATTATAATATTATAAATTATAATACGGGTGAAAATTAGCCCTCCTCTTTTGATCTGAGTTTATATTTATAGATCTCATAAATGCACCTTATATACTTACTGTAAGTGTTGTACAATTTAAATGTGTATAATATGTGTAACTGTTATTTAGAATTCACTTTTAAAATCCTAAAAAAAAAAAAACACTGATACAAATAGGTAATCATTAGCTAATTAAAACTATTTTTGCGAATTTGAATATTTTGCTAATGGTTATAGGCATTAGATATAATTATAAATTGTGTGGGTTGTGAATAAAAATTAATTTATAAATCAAGGACCGGCTCATTTCCACAGATAGAATTGGAAAATCGTGTTTATAAAATGGCTACTCATTATACAAATTACCTTCATTATAAATTTCGTATATGGCGTGTAGTTTTAGGCATTATAATTACAAATCGCTTTATAAACTGTGAATACTTCTAAAATAGTAATCAAAATGTTATTAATATGCAGACATTAATTTTAAAAACATAAATTTCATTATGGTTTGCACTAAGTATCAAGTCAGTAGATAGAAAAAATTTCTGTTTTATAATGTTATAAATTACAATAAATTCATATTATAATAAAGATGATATTTAATTATGACAACTAAATAATATGCAATATATCCTATGATTTTGTTCATTTACGTTACGTTTAAATAGTGAACGATGGATAAAACAAACAAAGTTAGGTAAGTGTATTATATAAAAATATAAATTATATCTATAATATTCTAGCACAGAAATATGAGAAATAAATAAAAAAACAAATATGAATATCTACCTAAATGTTAATAATGAATATTTTACTGAATTAACTAATAACTGCGTTTGATTTTAAATTCGAATCCCTCGCTCGTAGAGTTTGGGGAAAGTTCACGTAATTTTACATTGAAATGTAAATAATAAATATAAGCACTGCAGTGTTTATACTTTTTATTTCGATAATTAATAGAGAATTGCCCTCGGGTAACGTCCGTCCATTGTCAATTATTGAGAAAGACTACATTTTTTTTTTTGTATACGATTCGTAAAAAATACCGGTATACATCGCAGGCCACCTTGTAGTCACAACGTCAAAAAAAAAAAAATAAAACGTTTCATGTCGCAACTGACGTTTCCCAAACCTGTCAAAAAACAATGCCTAGAAGATGTTAGTAGGTACCTACTCTTTACTTTAATAAAGCCAATTAAAATAAGGTATTAAATAAAAAATAAAATAAATCATTGATTAATAATAAACGTAATAACTACAACAATTGATTTAAATGAACAAGCTGTTTTTAAAATAAACGAGTATAATAGTATTTATTATTTTCGTCGATTTGAATACTTATATCCCAGCTATAGAATCACATACTGACAAAGTGTAGTTGGTACTTTTTTGAATCAAAACAAATGCTTACGTTGCACTCGTATATTATTAATCTACATATTTTCTACAGTGGCTAATTGATATTCAAATTTAACAAGCACTCGGCATTTTAACTCGGCGTTTTAGGTAGGCAATAAATACACAATTAAGTCTGGAATTTTTTTCAGCCTTCCGCTAAGACACGATCGGAGTGTGTGCATAGACGTACAGACCATTTAGACGCCATTCGAATAATAAACATTTTAAAACAATTTAAAAATAAACAAATAAAAAACGTCCCCTCTTTATATTAGTTGATTTACTCTTGCTTTCAAAGAGCTAAAAAACTAGTTTATGGATCTAAACTTAAAAGGCAATGCATTTAGAATATTATAATAGAAGTCACTTTGTTTTTCATATGACAAAATGTTAAACATGGTAGTATTGTGGTTTTTCTCAGATAATACGACTTATGAGTACTGCTATTAAGGTTTTTTTTTTTGAATCTATATTTGAATAACTACATTAACATTAACATTACATAATACGCAAATAATGCATGAACTAAAATGAGTTTTAATCAAACAAAGAATGAACCATTGATTAAACATAAATAATTAGCTGGCAAATAAAGTAAATTATATAAACGCTAAAAACAGTTCAAACAAATTACCATATATTATAAATGTAATATTTTCTCTATTAGGTTTGAATAGTTTTATTATTGCCATAGCCATGAACTTTATAGGTACAATTTTGTTTATGAATACTATTGTTAAAGTTTTTTCCTATATCTTTTTAATACTTCAATAGATTAAACTATAATTATTATTACAGAGTATATAGAATGTTCTTTTTATGATACAATTGATAGATAATTTAATTTTAAATTATCGGAAAAAAATTATTTAATAACATCAAATAATTGCATATAAATTACTAAAATTAAATGAATTAAAATTCCTTTTATTAGTAAATATTACGTATTTTCCAATATTTAAATTCTAATCAATTTTTTTACACACATAATTTGAAACTTCTATCAGCTAGTTGAAAACAATTAAATCAACGATTTGATTTTTTATATAATTTCCAATTAAATGTTATTATTTTGACAAAAAAAAAATAGTATTTCATTATATGTTGATATCACGAAAAAAAATACGAATATGCATTAAACTCTAAACTACATTGTAGTTTTAAATTAAATGTAATGAGATTACTTGTATTGACTAACTTTTTTGATAGAATTATTATAAATAAATTTCTAAAAGTAAAATATAAAAATAACTAAATAGGTATCGTATATTCCGATATTCATATACAATATCAATTATTGTTTTATATAAACTTAAATTTATATATTAATTAATATACAAATTCACTCATACTCTAATTCACTCTACCAATTTTCCATCGGAGGATTCAAAAATTCATAACATATGTTTATCCAAACACGAATTTTATTATGGACAGCATTCAAAATAATTACATAAAAAAAAATAAAATAAAACAGTCTCTAAAAAGATTATAAAAAATATAATTATATATATTACCTATCTCAGCCGTATTAATACTATGTTTGATATTAAGTACCTACGCCAAGTTAAAACGCATAATATGAGAATACATCACTAATATTTTACAATATAAAACAAACTATTTCGATTAGACAGTGTATGGACGTATAAACGCACAGAGCACGTTTTTAAAAGAACATTGAACTCGTCGACATTTTTGGCAAACCGATAACATTATCACTTTTAATAGGTATTAACCTAAAAATTAGGTACATCTAC
The DNA here is from genome assembly GCA_014851325.1 of Pentalonia nigronervosa. NCBI lineage: Eukaryota > Metazoa > Arthropoda > Insecta > Hemiptera > Aphididae > Pentalonia > Pentalonia nigronervosa. Next base: position 171,294 of record JACXSJ010000680.1, on the reverse strand, counting down.
ACGGAAATTATAAAACCGACAAGACAACAACAGAAACACACGTCCATGTGCAGTATAAATAACTGATAAATAATATCTATTATATCATGAATAAATGTAATATATTTATCTTTAGCATACGGTAATATATATATATATATATATATATATATATATATATATATTACGGTTAACGATGTGCGTACGAATATTATACATAATATTAATTAAAGGAATCAGGAATGGTATTTAGTTTCAGATATACATATGCAAATGTGTTCTCGACTTTGTTACGAAATAACCGTAGAACGATCACATATAATTGATTATATCTTAAACGAAAACCGCTGATCACAATATTATACTGTTCAACTCTTGTATACAATTATTTTAAATCTCATCGCCGAAAATTGTTCAGAAACTAATAAGTAATAATATAGATTTAACTATTAACATTTAAGTTATTCATCACGTTTAATGTTCTCTGACGATATTATTATTGTTTCGTACAGGTATCGTATAGCAGAATATAACGACGTGTATTCTTATGACATCATTCGTGATAAATAGTTGCGGCGATTTGTTATAATTTTCGATCATAATAATTCGTATTTTTTATGTACAGCGCGGCGCCGTCAGCATAGCACTAATAAATTATATAACGTATAAAACGGCCATATATTATCATTTCGCTCCTGTTAATTGACAAAAAATCATTGCTGAAATCAACATTTATTATTTTAATGGGATCTTTATTGGCTCCTTTGGAACGCGCGTAGGAACGGAGGAACGGTTTGTGTATTGTCATTGATGTTTTTTAACGTCCGCCAAACCAATCGCGGTTATATCGGAGGAGGGTAGCACTCGATCATCGACATACTCGCGGAGTATCGTATTTCGAGAACAGTACTAACAGGGAATATACTGCACAAAAAATATTACTATTATATTATATTTTACCAACAGCCGATATAATTGTGCTATGGATATCGCGCACATTCGTTCGAAAAGGTTTCGCACGTCAGCCGTCCTCATCAGAGAACACCCGAAATAAGATATCTGCAGTATATAATGTGTCGTCCTTTTGCGGCAGACACAAAGGCACCGCCGCGCAGTCTCCGCAATGACGACGAGTCCGCGGTGACGGAGTCTTGGTTTCTTTTAACCCGAACCCTGTGACAGGGTGGTAGCGGAACGGGGTCGGTTAGTTTAAAACCAAGTTTTTGATCGTCGTACATAATGTACACGTCGTGTCGTATAATATGTATACACGCTGTCAAAAATTGATATCGAAACAATATACGTGCCGCCGTTCACTAGACTGCAACCACGATATTATAATATGTGCATCGAATTCTACTGTAAAAGTATATAAACCGGTGCAGCACGCAAAAACCGTTTGACACCGTCTACTGTTTGCCGCCGAATCGGTCGCAATATTTATATATTTATATATTAGTAATATTAACAATGTATTTAATATTACTTTTGTGTACTTGCAGCAACGTGTGTAATACTATAATGCGTAAGAACAAATCGCGCCTGACTTTGCCTGAGTAACGTAATATTATAATAGTTTGGTACTTTTTTTTTATTATTTTTTTACTTTACCATTTAGTGCGTACATATATGTTTCGTAGTAAGAGGGAGGACGATGAATATCAGGCAAGTCCCCCCAATTCAAAAGTTAGTAATTAGTACCAGTTGTTATACTCTGTGATACTAAACATGTTATAAGGGGAAGGGGGGGAGGGGTTCCAAAAAAACAATTTAGGTTCTATAAAAAAAAAAAACTTTAAACCAAAAATATGATTATTTAAAAACTGCGCTACTTTCTACTCTGTGTCAAAACAATTAAAATATTATCAGATCAAGTGACTGGAGTTTTCTAAAGCTATCTCGCCCCGATAAAAATCGGCTTCGAATTCGTGCGTTAAGTCTGCAGACTTAAATTACACTTACATCTTCATGCTGTGTTCTGCATTTTACCTATAATTTATGAACGAATTTACGTATCATAAGGTATATCATAGAACAGCAATATTGTTTGTTTTATTTTTGTAGATGGTTGAACGTGAAAAAAATAAAAGTTATATTAGCTAACGTGTGTTATGTTTTCAAAAGGCTTTTACGGAAGTTTTTACATACAGCTATTATAAAAATGCTATTTTCTAGGTGAACATGTCAGTGATGAAACGACTACCTACGATTAAATTGCTATAATATTTTTTAACACTGGAATACACAATTTATATAGTTAGTACAACTATGGGAGGAGGGGATTTAAAAAGATTAGGTTAGGTGACGCCCCCTACGGCTATATGAAGCGTTTACAATTTTAGCACTCCACGTTTTTAGTTACGTCTAGTTACGCCTATGCGTGGTCGTATTCCGCATACATAGTTCTAGAAAAAATAATATATTAGTCAAACAATTTGTTTAAAATGTCTCACTTTGAACTAATTGTCTACAACATCTTATAGGTACTTGTGTAAACATTTACCAGATGCAACTCTAATTCGATTTGTTAAAACGTTTTGCAAAAAAAAAAAAAAAACCCACAAGTGTTATTTTCCAATCAAATGGTTGCAGTATTATATGATTATTGTAATATTGAATAATCTTAACAAGCGATCATAAATACCGTTTCAATGTTAGAGTTATTTTATTAATGTATATGCTAAAAATAAATCCAATAAAGAATGAAAGTAGGCATACATAGTGCATATTCGTAAGTGTTTCCGCATATTAAACTATGTACTTGAAATGTTTGCTGTTTATAATAAATGTCATATAATTGCAACATGGCTAATAATTGCACACCAATATTTTATGTTTTTATGTTGACCAACAAAAAAAAAAAAAAAAATTAATGATTTTTGTAGCGGCTCAAATCTAAAGTGTGTAGTCATTTAGCATAATTACAATTCATAATATTAGTTATTAGTTATTTCATATGAATTTATGACACTCCAATAACTACTAATTCTGTTTTATTGCCTGTGTGTTGACAAATTGGGTTCCGTGCAGAATGTATGATTTATTTATGGTTTCAAATTATCTATATGTTAAAAATGCAATTCTTTATTGCACGCAGTAATATTTTATTGTGTACAAACGTGTTTGAATCACTTTCAAAATTCCTAACGAATGAATTGGTTTTATTTGCAATATAAATTATAATAAATAACAATATTTTATGGTTCAATGTGCTTAAATATAATTTAATTGATCAAATAGTAAGTTAAAATCATAAGTTTAAACACGGAATTACACAATAATAAGTATTTTGAGTGTTATAAGATTATAATAAATTAAAAAAAAAACATACCTATTTGAAAATATATATAAATCAGTTAAATGTTACCACTATATACTATTGTATGGCTAATACTCCAAAACAAATAAGTAACAATTACATGTACAGTACACAATATTATTTTATTCTCTATAAATTCCATCTAAAATAGGTTTGGATATATTCGTTGCTTTTGGAACACTTTGTGTACCTATTATGCGTTCTATTGATTTTGTTATAAAGTTTTGACGCAAACAAACGTGCAATATTTATTCGTCGGTCCCCGGTATTGCCCTGTCGGTAAATTCAGACACTGAGAGATTAAAAAAGTCTGTTCAATGTAATTCGGTTTACAATTTCAAGTAGAAAAAAATACGGTCGGTCTTAATTAGATTGTTGTCGTCCGCGCAAAACTGGTTGTATCGGAACTGCTGGCATGAAAATCAAAATCCTACTATGTATATATTGTTGTACGATGCGACGATATCGAGGATATTCCGTCGGAAAAATATTGTGCCTATAATGAAATATATTATATTTATTGTATATATCATACGGGTTGGACTACACTGCGATGTTTTCCGACACAATCTCGGATACGGAAAAACGGGGGAAAACACAGTGGCCCACGCTTCGTTTATTGGTAATTTATCTCGTCCCGAGTTCGGGTCGGCACGACCACTCGTCGTACTAACAATAATAATAGTAATACGTGGCCCGCGGATTTTTGAATATCGACGCGCGTCAACACCTCGAACCTGTTTAACTTCACCGTTCGTCACCGCGTAAGCTCTCACATTATGATACGCACACGAACGGCCGAGCGGATTTGGTTTCGCATAAATCATCGTCGTGTTGTTATTATTGATAAATAGCTGACGGACGTTATACGGGTGATACGCACGCGGCACACAAGAATGTTACATGCACGAAATCAGGTGTGGCTAGATATAATGATATTACTCGAGATTGTAACTTGAAACACGTATAGGAGGTATACACTTACTATACCTTGATATAATATTTCGTGTAATGTATAATATTATCATCGTGTTGCTCCTACAGCCCGATACGCGTTTTTTTTTGGCGACCAGCCGCATCGCACATCGACATTTGGAACTCACGTAGTCACGCTAAAGTATATAAATCTGTGACTTATCGCGCGCCGCGGTGAGTATATAGCTGAAAATTTGATTATAATTCGTACCGAGATATCAAAAAGGTATAAATAGTCGCAGCAGGTACCTACCTCCTAATAAGCACAAAAATTATTCAAAAATAAATGTTAATAATTATTTATCCACTTATACATCTACAGATGTTGCGTGTTATATATTATGGCATCGTTTAATTTATCCATTGATATGTTTTGTAAAAATAAATATTTTAAATTGATTTTTTGCCAAATTCAGCTGATAATATTGAAAAGTTAAATATATTAAACGAGTTCGTGATTGTATTGTGTTTTGTTCTCATACATTATAATGTATTATGGTTTTTTCGCTATTTGATACGTATTCCATTGTTATATAGCAACGTGTTTACATTATTCGTATTCTATACACATATACAAATTTAATTGTTTTAAAAAATTAATTCTACGAATGATTTGATTTTAAACTATTTATTATATGGTAATTAATTAATTAATCATACGTTTAAAATTGAAAAACAATTTTCACTCAATACTTACTAAAATGTAAAGCTTTACATTTAATATTTAATATATTGCTATACAGTAATTTATATAGTATATTGCCAATTTATGATCACTGATCAACTCCCATGTCATGACGTCTAACTTTGAATTTTGATGACTTAAACTATATAACTTTCACTCCAGTATATATAAAACTCTTTCAGTTTTATCGCAAAGACATACTATAAACCCCTGTCCCTTGGACTCTAAGCTATCAATGTTACTACTGATATAAAATATAAATTGCAAATCTAAATTTTTATCTACATGTGAGTAATACAAATTACAATAAACCTTTAGGTAGATACTTCGTAATTAAGCTTTGATTATATTAGATGTGATATTCTGCATTATGGGTAAATTTTGATGTAAATTACACATACCCTCGAAATCACGTCAACTCAATAAATTAAACTATTGTTGTAGATTTTGACACCGATGCAAGATGCGCCCATTATAAATTATAGTAATAGGTAGGTATATATAACAGATGTAAATTGTAAAGATATATGTAATATATTATAATATATCATATATTTAAATATTTATTGAAATAATTATTTCGAACGTAGAAAACTTTCCCCCTTCTCTTATTGTGACAGCACAGTCACTATACATTCGAGATTTTAATATTACGTACCTACAATACCAACCAATTATTTTCTAATAAAATATGATAGAGAGGAGAGTGAATAGTATAACATCGTTGTGTCTCGTCTCCGTTTGAAAAACGCATTCCATGTGTACTGATCACGAAAAGTATATGTATATTATACATTTATTTGCAGTGTTGGATAATAAGTTACTTACCCAAGAGACAACACCGAGTTTACTAATGTATGTAACACGAATTTAGTAATTTAATTATTTTTTACATAAAGTATAACTGTGACTTTTTTCTCACAATTAACAACGATGTAATACTACTAATTTCTAATACTCATCATGATACTGTGATTTCATGAAATAATGCATTATTTTAATGCTACACCAAACCAAACTGTAGTATAATATGATAAAAGTTTTAATTTCATATATTTTATAGTTTAAAAAAAAAACATATTGATATATTTGTAGAAGCGAATATTATGAATAAAATCGGATGTGCTGTATCACATCTCTATTCACCAGTCTGGCTACATAAATTATAACGTGTAGGTCTTTAATTCTATGTGGAAACCTTTTCCGAACTGTATTTACTTAAGTGAACGCTCATTGGTTTCTACTGCTCCTTTATCGATTGAGAGAGTTCAACGCGGTTTCTTTGGCTTTGATGCATAAGGTCCCTTGTCCACTCATGACCTTAACTCTCTTCACCAATACATAATATGCAGTCTTGGCGTCTTGCAATCAAAATAAATGGAAAAATTCCTTTCTAAACTATTATGATAATAAAAATTTTATCTATGTAGTTCAATTGACCGTCCACTGTCCAGTTCTCATTTCAAAAATTATTTCTCATGTACTCCCGTCAAACTAGATCCACCACTATATTTTATATTTCATATAATTATACCCTCTACAAATTATTTATACAACTTGCTTCTTTAACGTATAATAATACAATGATGAGTATGAAGGTATAACTTTTCGTTCTGCCAATATCCCTCAATTGTGGTATAATTTTTTCTAGTAAAAGTTATAAACTTTCAAATCATAATGTTTATTTGAATATTGTTAATTCGTTATAAATATATGCTTATTTAATTGCAGTGTATTGTCTATGTAGTATTTTATAATGTTTTTACTTTTTAGGCATCGGTCTGTGTATAACTATTAAAATAATATATATTATATTGCCACGCAATTGTACGAAATCTGCTGAGCTTTATAAACCGCTAATAACACTATAAACACATTATTTTATTCCGAGGTCGAACAATTTGCAATACAGGTATAAAATACACAACACTGCGTCCTACTATTTACGGATTGCCGCGGCATGCTTCAAATTTCAATACTACGGTAGCCGTCATATGTTCATAATATTATTTGCGTTGATCGCATATACGATATCGCATTTGATGGCGTGTAGGTTTTTTATTTTATATTAATCGTTTGTGAGTACACTCCACACGTTTACACGAATAACTCGCCGAGAACCCGCGCCTATATAATTATGTTATAATGTGCACACGAATCGATTAATTTAATCGCGATCGTCGAGGGGGCTCTGAACATCGATGCTCGTGTTCCGAAAACTTCGGTCGGATATCAAACGGTAAGTATAAAATAATAGTAGGTATACTGCACTGCAGGCACAAACAGACAGATCTTGATGAATCGATTATTCCAGTTTTGACTTCGAAATGATGTATATAGACGCCGCTCTCAAATATATTCCAGTCAATTGTTTTCTCTTTCTTTTTCGTATGAATTATCATAATATTATATCAGACGCCGAAAAATTAAAAAACAAAAAAAAAAAAAAAACATTGATTCTGAGAGACTAGAGTGCAATCTCTGTACTTACTTATCTACCTATCTATTTTTATTACGACGTGCATGCACATAAATTCGAAATACTAATGTATACTATTTGGTGTGTCTGTGCGAGATAGATTAATTTCAGGAAGCAAAACAATATTAACATGCGTATTTCCATTTTCCAGTACGGCTTGATTTTTGGTTGCGAATCGAGGGATCAAGATTACCAACCAGTTTAGTCATACAGCTACTGTAAAAGTGTAACAATATAAATTCTTGACTTTGAACGAATAAAAATTTGATTCTATTGTGTCTATCGAGGATACTGCTGATCGATGATATATTATTGCATTTTCCTTGTTATTATTATTATTTTTTTTTTTTTTTGTATATATATATATATATATTATTTGATACAATCGGTAAACTGACTAGAAACTACGGTTTGTGGTTTGATCGATTCCCTTGAGATCCAATCGTTTATTTCGACTCGTTTACCAAACTTGACTGGTTATTACCAAATCTGGGAGACGCGTGCCCGCTTCATCGGCCATTAGGAATTTTTCTCGCCTAGTCCTACGTTAAGTAAAGGCATGCACTGTACCTACACGTATAATCCACATTGATTACTTGCAATTGCGCAGATTCGTCATGTTGACATTATAACGTTTAGAGGATTTGAAGGTATAATAGGCAATAATTTAAAACACATTTAATCACTTGAACGGTATCAGTTACTGTAAACAGTAATTATTATTATGCAACTCTGGTTTTGATAAAATTTTATTTTACGAAAACTTCGATTATACATTATAATTGATTTGAATTCCATTATCATTTTATTTCAACTACATTTATAAACACTTCATATGATTTATACATGCGACGTATGAGCATTTTTATACATATTTTTTACTTCTACAACCTTTAGAAGATCAAATTAGATAAGAAAATCATTAAAACGAGACTAAAACCATAGGTAGGTGGAATAATAAAGGATAATTAATATAGTAGAGAAACCTTATACAGTTAGGTACACCAGTTTAAAAGATACATAGGTACGGTAGTATTGAAATGAAGACTATTTAGATATACTAATAAATATAATTTATATGTGTATCTGTGACTCTGTGTGTCTAATCTTCGAAACAGCTAAACTAATTGTGACGTGATTTTCATGGACAGATAGAGAAGGCTTTGCAAGAAGTGATCTTTAGGCTTCTTTCTATCGCGGAATTCAACTACTACAAGATGACACACTTCTTGTATTTTGTCCTTAAAATACAAATTTCAATTTATTCCGTTTATTTCTGGTAGTTTTGTTAAAAAAAATAGATACTGTTTATTATTACATTTTTTTTTTTTTTTTGTTACAGACAAGAAAGTTTTCTTTTAAAAATATCATCTTGTTTCATTAAATAATATTTAATGATATTAATTCGTTAATAATTCATTTTTTTTCCGGGTGAAGTCTGGTAATACGGCTAATATTAAATAATTATAATGATTATAGTTCAATATTTCATTAGTAGGCATCGTATACGTGTGGGCACTTTAATTGTATTTACACAAATCAATTTAAAAAAAACATTAAAAACAAAAAATAATGCTACTCAGTACTATAGTAACTATTAAAAGATCTATAGTAGCCTAAAGATGATTTCTACTATTAAGTAATCTATACTGGTTGACTAGTTGTAAAACAATTAAAAATATAAATACTATTAAAAAAAAAAAAAAAAATACTTCTTAAAAATATATAATATTATTATTACTCCAATGAGTAGGCTCATAATGTTCTCACGGCACACAGCAGTGTGGGCTTCGACTTGTTGTTCGAGTTTTATACGTAAAAAATACATATAACACTTTACCGAGATCCGTGAGAGATCAGTAGGGAGGCAAATGAAATTCCGATCATACGTAACTATATTTTTTTGTAAAATCTCGCATGCCTACAAGTATGCGTGTGGTTCTGGGCTACTTCTGTGAGTTAATACGCCTCCCAAGTTATTTACAAACGCTTTTTGGTATCTATTGTGTACGTCGGACCGGTAAAAATGAACGGTGCCCATGATAAATATCCCGGTGGCGCTGTCCCTTGAGTCTAAATAATTCGAATTATGCACTCAAACAACAGTTTAGGAATTTTATTCTACGAAACACGATCTTTGAAATTACCAAACAACCGATACAACGTAATAATAATTGCCATTTAAAAAGTCCATTAACATACTGAGTGCGTGTGTGATATTAAGAATATTTTTAATAGGTCATACAGTTATTATTTATCAAACAGCGTATTCGAAGGAGACTAATATTAATTTACAAAATGTCATCTACTATGAAATATGATACCGAACTGTATCATTAAAAAATTATAATTTAAAGATTTTAACAGTATTTTATTATATAAGTCATATTATGAATGTGTATAAAAATTATACCATATCACGAATTTTAATCTAGAAAATTAAATACTATATAATTATAACAGTTGCACTTTGCACTATTTTCAAGTTACGACAGTTTCCAATAGACAATTGAAATCCAATAATATAAAATAATTATTAATTAATATTATTTTAAAATTTTACACATTAAAAATTATTATTCTAAAGTCTTAACATTGAGTGTTCATTTATAATTTTTAATTTGATTACTGTTGTAACTTATAATAGTATACAGATATACCTAAGTGTTTAAAATGTTCAATTATCAACAAAATATAAAAATAAAAAAACAATAATGCTACAGAATACAGCTGCATGTGTTTTTGATACTTAACATTGAAATGAACCACTAAAGTTAAACCTACTGTTGTTTATTAAAAATAAAATATCTACAGCAATATATTTATTATAATTATATACGCCTGAGCATTAATTTAAATACATAAAAAGATACATCAAAAGTAAATATTACACACATTTTATAATAATATTCTGAAAATTAGTACAGCTTTCATAGAATGAAAAATAAACATTTACAAAATTAAATTAAGTACTCATTAGCTATCAAAAATTAATAACTGTTGAATATTGATATATTCTAGAAAACCAAACGTTTTACTGCAATATTCTTATTATGTAGGTACCTACAACTACAGTAAGAAACTTTTTGACCAAAGGTATCAAGATAATTTTAGATACCAATTAAATACTTTTTCTCATTTCTGTCTTTGAAAATATGCCAATATATATTATTTTTATCATTTTCATGCTATTTGATTTGAAATCATTATATTATATTAAACGATAGTTAAAATTATTTTAACATAATTATAATTTGTAGTTAGGCACTCGATATTGTTGGTTGTTAGTAAAATTATATTACAATAAATTAATAAAACGTAAAAAATGATAACATATTTATAGTAAATTATAATAATTATAAGTTAAATATGAATTATATTAAAACATAATAAAAAAAAAATTATAAATTTATAAGATCCTTAATTTTATTGTATATTTTGTTACAAGTTTAAGGACAACAAGCCTCCTTATTGTTTGTATCATTATCATCATATGCCAAAAATAAAAATAGTATGAGTACATTGTCTACGACAGTCGTAAATATCACAAAATAAATTATGCATTCTAAATTTAGTAATATAAAAAGACTCCATAAAAATGTAATACAGAAGGTACTAATCGTAAATAATAAATATTAAGCCATAACATTATGATCAATCTTCAAAATAAGAGTATTTCTTACAATAAAATCTTTTAACAATATAGATATTTAATAGTTAAAGAGGTACATATTATATTTTAGTGTTATGTATAAACAAAAACATATGTATTAATATTTTAACTGCAAGTAACATCAAATATTTTAGCATAATATTTATTTGTAATGACTCTCTCGGTCTTTAGAAACGAGTAATTGAAATTTTAAAACAACTAATTTTTATTTTTTATATTTGCAGATAATTTTAGCAATAAAAAACAGTTTTCTTTAACATTCTATAAATCCCATATAACGACATTGAGTGTAACAAATAATAGTAGACGGCATTTAAGTTATTTATTTTAAAATTTGCAATGTTAATAAAAGTTATCATATGATAATTTAAAATATACACGACGTCGTACACATAGATTTGGATATTCAGTTAATTTATATTAGTTATTTATAATTGAACCAAGTCCAAGTTGTATCTGGTCTTAAGATGAATGTCCGAACGTACCTATATCAAAACGTATTCCAGATGTTCAAATCCGTAAATATTACCGGCATGCTCGATATTGGAGACCTCCAAAATAAACTGGTTTGTGAAAATCTAAACAAACGTTTCAATAACTCATTCACGAATAGATGATCTGGAGTTAATGGAATTCAGAACTATTCAATTTACACTTTTAATTCAAATAAACAATATTCAAAAAAATAGGTTTTCGCGGCGGTCTAGTGGTTCAGGAGATAATAACTCGACAATAATATTATACAACACTTCTTTCAGACTGCTTAACATAGATAATGAAAAGAATATACGAACGTTAAATCTAAGTGTTTAACAAGCAATCCCACGCCTTGAAATGCCCCCCCGGGACATAGTGCTTAATATACACTAAATTACATTCAAAACGATTTTCCGATAATCTATTTCCGAGATAGTTTCATAAAACTTGTAGGTACCTGGATATGAAAACACATTATAACTATACGATAAAACTAAAATACTATTCTTGTATACAAATGTAAAATGATATAATTATTATTAAAATTCGTCTACAATGATCTCTATTGATAGTGCTATTTTTTTTTTGTTTAATTAGCGCAAAACTGCATATTGAGATATTATTCATTATATTTTATCTACTGTGACACAGTATTATTAAACAGTAAGTAATGACATTGGTGATATATGATACGAGTTACTTGTACAATATTATTATAGCGTTGATTTTAATTTTAAGTATTAATATTTTTAAAGAACGCAGTCGTCATAAATAATACAAATGTAATTTTTTTTTAACTTCGATATTTTATTTCACAATCTGTTACATTACATAACGAACAAAACGTGAATGTGATGTCTATGGAGAAAAAAAACATGATTCGCGGAATTAAGAATCCTTCCGCCGAGATAACTTCGACGAAACGAACATAATAAAATAATATCGACAAAAGTGGTATAACCTATAGAGTTATGGCTATTTAGCTAAATATAAGGACTCAAAAACCAAATATTGTTGTCCATATGTTACCGATTGAAATGCATCAAATGATTATCGTTAACATCTACGCGTCTATACACATATATATATATAGTATATATTTTTTTATATCGGTGTTTTCATCTCGCCGTGAGAACGTACGTGTGACATTTGTTGGATAGTTGTCTCCAATGTCAAGTCAATGTGAAAGCACCCGTACATTTATAGGCCATAGTCTATATTATAAGATTAATCTAACGTCAATACGTTGCCATATAAAAATAATTGTTATTGAAGATCAATGCATCTAAAAACAATAGATCTATTAAATGCTAAATTATTAAATCGTAATATTTTAAGATTATTCGGATTAAATGGTTTGAAACCTTAAACTCTTTTTATACACACATTTTTATTGTATTGCAAATAACAAATATATGTATATATTCGTCATAAAGTTGAAAAAATGAGAAAAGTAAATACATATATTATATTATATCATACTTTTATGGAGAAATCAGTTAAAGCGATTGTTCTAAATAATAATGAAAAATATAATAATAATTATAATTTCAATGTAATAATAAACAGTATTTATTTTTTTTTTATTAGAAATAAGGCTTGATTCAATATCGCAGGTCATTACCATAAAATAAACATTATTATTACTATTAAATATGATAAAGGTATTACTACCAAGTATATTATTTTTCAATCATTTTTAAAATAAACAATTAATAAAAAAAAGTTCGAAAAAATATTGTATTATTTTAAATTTATTTTTAAGGAGATTGGAAGTGCTGATTTTCCATTCTTTGCTTAACATACATACAATTTAAAAATTCAGACTTATATTTATTCCAACGTACTGATTGATATGGTGAATAGCAATACAAATTCTAAAAACTAATTTTAATTTATCGTGAAGTCTGTTTAAGATCAATTTTCACACGTATTTGATTTTAACATCTCTAAAAAATTAAGGTATGACAATTTTTTAATTTCTACCGTTTGGCGTTTTTATATAATTATTTTAGGATTTAGAGGGTTAATATAAAAATGCGAAAAAGTTGATCTCAATTAAACTTGACGATAAATTCAAAACTTTTTCAACATTTTTATCACTTTATTAAATCAATTGGTACGATGGAATGAAAACATGTCTAAATTCTTATTTGTTAGACAAAGATAGAAAAACTACGCTTTAAAACCTCCCAACCAAAAAATATGGATGTATGATTTTGAATTACATACTATCGTTACAAATGTGAATTGACCTAAGTTTTATTTTTGGTTATTCAATTATTGCCAAGATATGTCCTTGGATTAAAAAAGATTACATATATTAATACATTACAAGTTACTAAATGTAATGGTTACAACTTACAAGAGGTCATAATACACATGTAACACATTATTAGTGTAATGGACTTGGATGTAAATAGTTAAAAATGAAATATGAATGAGAAACGAATAATAACGAGACAGTTCATTGAGGTCATAGAGCTGTAATATCTATGAGAATCAAACTAAAGAGGATTAGCACTAAAAATATGATAACTAATCAGTCTTCCGTATTATACAGATTTTTAAACCCGTTTAAAAACACGCAGGGGGTACTCAGGAGTCAGGGATGGGAATTATAAAGAATACAACTATAGGTACTATTTCAAAATGACAATATACCAACAAAAAGTTGATATTTTCAAAATAAAACTAACTGTAATTTATTGAAACTAATTACATATAGTAATTGCTTTCTGCTCACAAAAAAATATTATATACGCACAGAATGGCCGTTGACTTAATATCTACTTAATTTAATAATATATAAATAAATTAGTAATTATACACAACTACCTATACAGGTTACACGTTGAAGTTGTTAATGTTTCCATTTGTTATCGAAAAATAAAAATGATGCTAAAATGTTTCACACTTATTAGTAAAAATACATAACGTACCTATTGGCTTGTAAATATAAAGTTCAATGACGAGTTACAAATACAGTCGAGTCTCGATAACTCGAATCTCAAGGGACATAAAAATAAATTTAACTTATGTATTTTTCGAGTTATATACCTCAAAACAGGACTTAAAAACACTTCGTGGGGCAAAAAAAGATTTTGAATTATCGAAGTTTTTGAGTTATCAAGATTCAAGTTATCGAGACTTGACTGTATAAAAAACAACTATGCATGATAAATAATTTTTAAGGAAATTAAAATAAGTTGTAGTATAAGTTATAACTAGTAAAATATTGTTTTCAGTTGGAATGTGAAAAGTAGATACCATGCATAATTTAAATTTATCATTTTATCTTTTTAAATATATATTTTATTATCCTTTGTGAGTATTATTAATAATTAATTATTATACCTACATATAAATATTAAAATTTTATATGAATAAATATGATCTAGTTAAATTTTAAAATTATAAAATTATAGTTTATAAATAATTTTTTATTAAGTTAACTCATAATGTTTTAAAACAGGTTTAATCAATAACATTTAGCGAAACCCATTTTTATGAATAAACCCTGACTGTATTCATTTATTTTTAAAATATTGAAGTGGCTAATAGATACGTTGTTAGTTTAAATATTTTGTTCTTTTTTTTTTATTATTATCAACAGGGAAATGTTATTTGTAAATTATCGGAACTAGACAGTATATTGAATTGTACAACTGTTGATGTGAGAAAACATTTTTCTATGTCTACTGATACTTCTTGTAAACTGGTTATAACGTTAAGATAGTATGGTCTACATTAGATATTATAGTAGAACGAACAGCTTCTGTAATTTCGTTTAGATTTAACACATTTCAAAATTCATATGTTTAATATTTTATGTTTATAATTTAGTTCACGACTTCGTGGAGTTTCAATGAAGAAATAAATCGAAATGCTTAAAGCCTGATTATGATTAAAACAACATCTAAAAAATATGTAAAACATAATTATTTAAAATAGTATGATTTAATCAACAAATTTGGATTATTATAAGAATAATTACCGTCAATCACCGGCATAATATAACAATATTGTTATGTGCATATTTTATTTATGTTGTCGAAGTGGTCAGTTTAATGTGGCATTAGCAAATTAATTTGACCGATAGATCTTAATTTTTATTTGTATCTATATAGCATTAAAATAATTTGACCTCGACTCTATACTTTTTGCTGAAGGTTCTTGTAACCCACACGAATGTAATATTATATACTTAGTTAAATTATAATAATAATTACAATTAGTATTAAATTTCATTGTATTTACATTTAGCATTTATACTACATAATAACTAATACATTTTTTATAAGTCATAACTATGAGAGTTCTAATCTATTTTATTTATAAAATAAAAATAACAAATAAGCCAACGGTTAAATACATACATCACTTTCATCAAATTTCATAAACTTTTATATTATTTAGATTATAATTACACCTTATTTGTATTATTATTTTTTACTCGTCTGGCCACCTAAACCATGTCTATACGTATTATATTAAATTTTAATTTTGAAATATTATTTTAAAAATACATTCAATTTTAAACATCAGCTGGTACATATAAAAAATGTATTTATAATTACATATATTTATAAATTTCTTACATTGCTAATACAACGTATAGGTAGTGTTTAATTGAAAATCACAATTATTTAAATGCGAAAATTATTTTATGACCAATAAAATCAATTAGACAATCAATAACTGAATCGATGACAAATACATAATGTTAAAGTAGTGATCATTTTGCCATGCTTTTAACTTAAGTGTATAGTAGAATATAAATGAAATTGTTGTGGAATTCTATAAGTAGGTATCCATATTATACTTTAGTGATGCTATATTGTTATTAATTATTTATATATAATTTGATATTTATAAGCTTATTAGCCATGAACTTAGTTATAATTGTTATAATACTATAATTAAATGTGTATTATTTTAAATTATAATGATTTACAAAAGACAAATATCGATAAATGTTCATATAAATATCAAACAATAAATTATACAGAGAAAATAATGATATATGTACCTACTTCAGAAACAGATGACGAATGGTGTTGATCAATTTTTTTTTTTTGGCGTTAATGTAACAATCGGGTAGTATATGATTATTGGTTATAGTTTGGCTGAACTGTATTTTAAGAAACTACTTTTTTAAACACCACACAGTAAAATCAATCTTTATTATAATATTAACTACAAATTACAGTAGAAGGTAACGTTCATTTATAATTATCGACGTGGTAGATACTTTTGACAACAGCTACTTTTATAAATGTTACTTACTACTTATTGATTTATTCAAAATTGTACATCATAAAAATATAATTCTGAAAAATATTTTATTTGCTACTAGTGTTTAAATATTATTACAATAATTATTAAAATTAGTTTAAAATTATATAGTCAGTTATTTTTGCATAAAATAATTACGTACCAATTTCGTTACTAGGTATTATGGTAAAAAAGTTAACAATTAATTTATGATTTGGACATTTTGAAACAATTAATTATTATTACTATTATATTACGCAATAGAAAAGAATTGTTTGTAACCAAAATGATGCTTGTATAAAAATAAAATATTATAAACTTTTGGTATAACAAATGAAGTATTTTTTGGTATTGGTAACCTAGCTGGTCCTATTGATTTATTGCCAATGGTAGTTCACTCAACATTCGTTTATTAACAAATTATCTTTTTATCATCATCCGAATCTAAAGAATTCCAGAGAACAATGAACAGAAGATCGTTCTCTTTACGTTTTCACAAAATTCAACTATCTATATTGTATACATATGCGTGCGATGTGAAAAATTATTCTCGTATTCATTAGGTGACCTTCATACCCATATTCTATTTTTTTTTTTTAATTTGGACTGGAAATTTATGTTACAAATGCCAAAAAAATTTAATTACATTGATTTAAAAAAAATATAAACATTAAAATATGTGCTTTATTAAATGTATTAGATTTTACTTCTTTGTAGTAGAAAAATTGTAATTGATGTTTAACATAATTATTTTTCTGACATCATACTTCAAACAAATAGTAATTCACTCGTTAATTTTATTTCTTATCGAAATACACATTTTAAAGAAGATAAAAACCATAATTATATAATTTATATCCAAATAATTAATAGTATTTTCTGAAGTATGTATCATTGTAGCATGGTATAAAATTATTTATGATGTAAACAATTATATTTAGAAACAATATAGATTTTATCATCCAAAAATGTTTGAGATAATATTAACAAAATAATTCAAATTTAAAATAAAAAAATATTTCAGTATAGGATAAACAGGAATGGCGCCTGTCTGTAGACATACATATATTTCAGGACAGTCGACAATACAATTTAAGTTGAAAAAGATTAGACCGGAATTGAAATTGGATAGTTTACGTTTAACTGGTATGTTGGAGTAAAGTTGTGAGCTCAAAATTGAAAGTAACAATAAACTATAACACTCGAACAACGATTTTGGGTTCTTAATTGTGTCGGCAAGGTCTTTTTAAAACCGGAAAACTTCATTTTGTTTCATTTATTAAACTCAAAACCATTTTCATATCTAGTTATTTTTTAAACAAGCAGAAAAGTAAAAAATGTTTAATGAAATTGAGTACCTTAATTAATACAGGCAGGTAATTAAGAAATTAACTATCGATTTCCTGGGAAAATGTATGAATTAAATTTATACTATTTATTGAAAGAAAATTTTAATCAGATTTTCCCCCTCCACAAACAAAAAAAAGTTGATCGAGCTATTCTTACAAAAAGACAACGTTAACCTATAATTTTTCGGAGGTAGTTAAATTAATAGGGAAACCTAACCTAATATAATATATTTATAATATATATTAATATAATATTAATATATTTATAATATATTTATATATATATATTATATATGAATTCTAAATGTTTTTTTAAATATTAAAATAATTTAAAAATTTATATCACACGAAATTTGATCGAGGAAGTAAATATATATAACACTTCGTATAACACAATATTTTAAAAATAAGATACAAAAGTTGAATAGACCACTGAAACTTTAAAGTCTTTACAATGAAGACAATGATAAACAATTATACTAAAACATAAATATTACGTAATATGTTGGCAATTTAATTAATTCTTCACAAAATAAAATCTCGTATATATTATAATTATTCTATATCGATAAAAAAAAAAAAATTCTCAATCCATTCTCGGTGTACTAATGACAACAATTAAAAATAAAATTATTTATAAAACTAATTGTTTTGTATATATTAATGCGATATTTTACATTTATATAAGTAACAAAGATTTCCCAAATATACAATAATTAATATTAAATTAAATAAATTCATCAATATTATGTTTTAAATAGATAATACTTAATAGCTACAATGATCAACATTTTTTATAACTGTGTAAACCTAAACAACCAAACTAATTACCATACTATTTAATAAAAAATAAAATAAAATTTAAATAGTTATGTCTTCATAATACTAAGCTAACAAATAATTAGGATTTATTTTTAAATTTTAATAAACCGTTTTTAAAAAGTTGTTTGCAACGAAATTACTTTATAAGTACAATTATGTAAGTAAATAGAACACAATGCATTTTATAGTAAAATGTACAATTGTTTTTTATTTATTTATTTTAGACAAGACAGTTAATTAGATCCTTCTACTTAATATCATACATCTAAATATATAATTTATATTTTGATTAACTAATAATAGTATATATTTTCCAAATTGCATTTTTCATTTAGACATTTATATTTCATACCAATATTAACAATTTTTTTTTTTTGTTTTTGTTACAAGTGCGAACACGTATCGTTTATGTTGAAACGATGTAATTTAGTTAAACTGATGTCATATCGAATATTCATGTATATAATATTTTCAAACACCATTGTTAAAATCAATTGATAATACCTAATTTAGTTTAATTAAATTAAATAAAGAGATCAGAGATCGTAAAAATTATGCATATATAATTTGTGATAATTACTTTGATCAATATTTTAATGTTACTTATGTCTAATTTAGCTAAACCAGCATTTCTTTTAAGTATCTAATATTTTAGTTTTACTCAGTTTCAGATCATTTGCACTTTTAAAAAACAATTTATTTGAAAGTTCCATTTATATCAATACTGAATACCTATAGGTACCACATGGTCGACGGCATATTAAAAATAAACGTTAGACCTCGTGGACTTTATTTATCGACATACTTTGAAAATAATTATGAAATATTCAATTCAAAAACCTCGAGCGTGGACATGTGAGTCAAGTAACATAAGAAAAAACAATATTTCCGATGCGTTCGAAGAAAAAGTAAATTTTAGCACATATGCTTCAAATATTTTCGAATTGCGTAATTGTTAATCGCTATTTTATTACTTTAATATATTTAATTACAATATTAGATATTAGATATATTGTATTGTGTATTCACGTTTAATTGTGTACAAATATTCTATAGTATGAATTATGTTGCATTATTGAGTTTAGCTATTTGCCACACTATGCTAATAATGTCGAATCATCAAAATGTCTTTACGTATTAAAAACGTTCAATGATTTTATGTATTTTTGTTTTATCTGCGTATAACATTGGTTGATTTGACATCGGAAATATATTGTATTATAGTACCCACACACAATATTGTCGTAAGTACGCACTATAATTCAGATAAGTTAAAACAAAACGTAATCGTTTTAGACATAAAAATATGTAATCGCCGCCGTTTAAAAACACATTCACACGCACACACACACACACCCGATCCGCTCGAAACTTGTCAAATTGAAAGATATCTATCGGTACCCGAGGCGTCGGTACCGAAAACAGGAATATTATTCGTTTCCACCGTGTGTGCAGGTATAACGTGGCCACACAAAACACGTATTTATTAGCCGTATAGGCCGCGTTATTATTTTTATTACAGGCCCCATTAACCGCGATTATATCCGATTAATAAACAACAATCTCGGAACGCCGTTGTGACCGATAATGTCTTACGCCCGGCTCTATCGCAACGCGACGTTAAATTTGCACCTCGGCGCGACGGCGTTTCGATTAGCGCGGCGCGCACAATATCGTGATATCAAGTAGCGTAATGACGACCGAT
>JACXSJ010000680.1:31326-150454 GCA_014851325.1 Pentalonia nigronervosa | reverse complement strand
TTATAGCATTGCCGTCTTTGTTACAATATCGATAATATCGGACACTCACCGTAGTCGTTAGTATCCTCGGCCGTGCTGTTCACCGTGCCGTCCGGGAACACCTGCAGGTATCTGTTTTTGATGAACATCTTGATTTTCCTGGCGGTGCCCGTTATGTGCGACAGGTTGGCCGCCGACCTGCCGTTCCTGGCTGCCGAGCCCGCGACCGCGGCCACCAGCGCCGCGTCGTCCACCCGTTCCGCGGCCGCTGCGACGCCGTAATACGCGGTCCGGTCACCGAGCGCAGCAGACGTTCCCGACACCGCGCCACCGCACAACACGGCGTACAACGCCAACACGCTGACCGTCACCACAACACTCCACCGGTGGCCGCCGCCGCTGTTGCTGCTGCTGCAGTGCAACCGTTTCACCATGACTTTAGGCCATTGCTGGCTGGTACCGGGCAGGGTACCGCCGGATCAGGGTCCGTCCCGACGGACGCCGGTGCCCGCTTCGCACGGCGTCCGCATACCGTCGGCGGGTACGTGGTGGGCGGGCGGTTTGCTGCGGGTGTCCACGACGAGGATAATATTAATGCGTCTGCTGCGGCTGATCAAAGGCCGGACTATTGTTGCGACGTGTGTCCAGCGTACGGGGTCAGCGGTCCCGCCGGCATATCCGCGGACCGGTCGAACGCAGCGATACCGCCGCGGTTTCCGTCATCCAAAAGCTCAAAAACGACTTTTTTTCGTTAAAAAAACCAACTGGAAAAAATTTAAAACGTGTGTAAAGTTGGCATACGAATATAATAGATACGCGAGCGCAAATTTTGCGACGCGTCGGAAGTCGAACGCGCAAAAACGTAGGTAGGTAATAAAAAAAAAGAAAAAATCGAACGGATAAATTTGCTCGAAAAAAAAAAAGGCCAATGCCGCGTCCCGTTTTCGTATATTAATATTATTTACGTTATTGTCGTTATAACTCGAGAAACGGCCGGCCGGTCGGTCACGTCGTGCGCCGCGTCCGTCTCGCTCGCGTCGTCTTGTCGATCAAATCGCTATTTATTTAATTTTTTCCTCTTTACGTCTTCTGCTCTTTCCCCTCTAATAAACTGCGCGACGTGCGGTTGGTGACTGGCCGAGAGAGTGGCGAACGCGAGGAATCACGGAATCACGGGGACCGCCAGACGGTATTCAATTTGTCGGTCAGACCATGTGACCCGGCGCGCGCGTGCGGCCCACAGATGGAGCCACTATAGCCGGTCTGGTGGTTCGCGCGCGCCGCGCCGCGCCGCCGTTAACCGTGGTGCTCGATTATAATACGATTTGTTTTTGTTCTTATTGTGCTTGATACGACTAACGATTATCGTTAAATTCATTGCATTAAAATCTAAACGATCGTCATGATTCACGAGTAGAGTACAGATTTTGAAGGTCTGAGCACCTGTAGAAAAAGCATTTAAATTTAAGACGAACTAATAAAATCTTTAAAATTATTACCAATTTCTTTTTTCTTTTTTTTGTTATATTTAAATATAACATAATATAATTTATTGATATTTATCATACATGCATACACTGATAATCAAAAACATATAGGGTTCTAATATGTTCCTAATATGTCTACCTGCTCGGTAAAGTGGCCTTTCATTTGAACCATTAAAAGCCAATGTTTTATTTATAATCGATATTTTAATTTCGTTTAAAAAATTGAAATGATAATAGTAATACTTTATTACTATAAAAGTATGTTTGTTTAAATAATTAGTGAACTTATATTAATTAAAACTCCAAATAGGCATTCAAATTAACAAAACTGTATAAAATTCGAAATTGACCCCAAAACAGCAAAATAAAATGTCGTCCATTTATTCAACGGGTTATACGAAATCACGTTTACAGCCGATAAAGCTTCGTTTGGAGCATGTAATATATAGGCAAACGCCGCCTAAATCCGTATATCCTACCACTACTACTTGTGCCATAACGACGTAAACATGAAACGAGATAGACGTAAACTTTTAGGTGGTAGACAAATGACAATAATGTTATATTCTGTTTGTGATTCCGGCGGCACGGCACGCGCGTAGCTGTGCCGCAATAACGTATTGTTATGAACTTAAAAATTATAATTTGCAGCACTGTCCGTTTCGATATAATTTGGTATATTATCTTAGTCCGTGGTTTCGTTTGAACCCCGCACACGGTGCTTTTCAACGTTGTTGTCTCGCTATTTTAGCATTCGTCGGACCGAGAATAACATCAACACGCGGTTACGACAACGTCTAGTAATCGAGCTGTTCGGTTTCGTTAAAGGTAGGTGGTATGTCCTGCCGTGCTTGTAATGCGCCACTACCCGTTCAGTAGTATTATTAAATACGTATAATAGTGTCTATACTCTATAGGTATAGTCTATACCTGTTAAATACTTTATAATTTATATAGATACCCCCCATTAATGTTTATGCGGTTTCGTGTATGTGATTCTGTAATTACTAGTTTCTTATTTCCTGTCACAACTATCCGTTCCTAATTATTATTAATTTTGAACACGATGCAACATAAAACTCGAACGTGTTCGACATTGTCGTGTACCTAATACCTTTGAATAGGAAACTGAATACATTTCTGAAAACATCCACTTCCCGAGCGTAGGACTATCAAGAAATCAATTTGGTTTATTAACAACAAAACATATATATATATATATACATATTGTTTATTAATTATTAAAAACTTTGGATCCCTGAATAAAAGTCAGAATGCTACTGTTTTTCCTGGGCCACGCGGACCGATCGTGAGATCACAAACAACAAGTATATGGCCGTTCCTTTCACTTGTGTCATATTTACCGATAATTCCAGTTACCAATAATTGTACAAATATACCGATCCGACGGTATGGCAAGTAACCACTAGTGCGGTATCACTTAATTATATTTGTATATGATGTGTAAACGGTACTACGGTAGGTGCCTACTTTTGAAAAACGTTTGCACGACACGTACAACGTGTAATGTGTATTTTACATATTATTATTATTGTGTATAGATACTTTTTTTATCCGACAAATTTTCAATTACCAACCACGTTAATCTATAATAATTAGTAGGTACTTTTATTTTAAATATATCAATTATTTTGATAGGTATGTTTAGGCAGATTAATTGTTTATTGCCAATATTTCGTGATAAAATTAATAACGAGTTAAGGTGTTATGCCATTATTGGTAATTGGTAATGCAGTATTTCATACATAATATTCATTTAAAAGCAAAGAATCTAAAAAGAATCGAAGAATTATGACCGAGGTATAGATGCATCGTCTTATAAATGCATACAGCATAGCAAATTTGAGTTAGGTTCCAATTTCGAATTGCTAGCTTAAAATCTAAATAATGTAAAAAAGCAACGAAAAAACACAGATAATGTTTTTACTTTAAAGTTTGATTATTAGAAAATTTAAACTAATACTAACAATACAAAATTAAATCTACTGAAAGAAAAATTGCTATGCTGTTCATTTGTTTTCACTTTAAATTCTGAGCTGAGCGATGAATATATTGATTTTACAATGATGTGTGTTTTTTTCTGTCTGTATACACGATAAGTAGTCGAAATAATGCTTCGATTTTCTTCATCAGCATCTTTTCTGGCGGGAAAGTGAATCTAGTTGGTACTCTTAAAAGGTTATTTTCGAAAATTGCCAATGGTTTTTAAAAGTACCGAAAAAAACAAAAAAAGAATGTAGGAAAAACTAGAATTTGGTACGCAAAGCCTGTTTTTGACAAAATCAAATTTATTTTTTTGACGAAACTTAAAAAAAAATTACTGTGTATGAAATTCTCCCCAAATTTTTATATAAGTATTTTTTAAACACCATAAAATTTTCAATATATTTTGACAATTTTTGAGCTAATTATAAGCATAAAAAAATTTTAGTTCAATTTTTTTTATTATCGTCAATAAAAAAAAATTTTGCAAAATTAGTCAAAAAACTTGAAACTACAAAGTTTTTATAATCAGTTAAAATTAAAAAAAAAAATGTTGAATGTAAGTCTATAATAGTATTTTTTATAAGCGTCTAAATTTAAAATTTCGACAAAATACAACAAAATCGCGAAAATTTGCAATTTTTTTCAATTAGAAATTCATAAAAATGTTTCTGTTTAAACCAAAGATTTGAAAATTTAACAAAAGATTCTCCAGAAGTTTTTCTACTTTTTACAAAAAAATATTTACTATAAACTCAAACAAATTTTTTATGAGCGTTTGAAATTTTACATTGGATATTAAACTACCAATAAAGATTCCTACCGAGGAACGATTTTCTTATTTTGTTATAATTCAAAAACAAATAACTGTAGACATTTGAAATGTTCACAAAATTTTAAGATTATCATTTTATATACATCATAAAATTTTAAATATATTTTAATCTTTTTTGAGCTAATTATAGGCCAGAAAAATTTTTGGTTTTTTTAAATTTTTTTCTGTAATTATTGATAAAAAATTTTTTGTTGTGTATAAAAGCTTATATAATACAAGGTTTCTCATAAGACCTCATAATAGCAGATAAAAA
The DNA here is from genome assembly GCA_014851325.1 of Pentalonia nigronervosa. NCBI lineage: Eukaryota > Metazoa > Arthropoda > Insecta > Hemiptera > Aphididae > Pentalonia > Pentalonia nigronervosa. The sequence continues at coordinate 145,896 of JACXSJ010000680.1, read as the reverse complement.
ATATTAAAAATTCATAGGTACGATTTTTTTTTTTTTTATAAGCATTTGAAATTTTGCAAATATTGATCAAAATTCTTCAAAATATCAAAATTTGCAAATTATTTTATAGTTAGAAATTTAAAAAATTTTCAATTTTTTATAGCTAAGAATTAAAAACTTAAAACAAGGTTTTTTGAAAGTTTTTAATAGTGTAATCAAAAAATGAAATAAAATAATTTTTTAGAGACATTTTAAATTCAAATTTAGACAAAATTAGATATATATAAATGAAGAATAACAATGTTATTTATTTCGTTGTAATTTAAAAATATTTTTCGTGAGTGCTTGAAACTTTTAAAGTATATTATTATATTTTATACGTTCAATTCAATTTTCTAATGCAATGTTTTCTGCAAAAATAATTGAACTTACTGTATTATTAATAGTAAAATGAATTATTTTAATAGCAATAATATCTTAAAATACACTTAGTTATGTAGGCTGATAGATCGTTTTCGATCAAAATCATTTTTTGTATACAATAATTTTATCATTGAATTCAAATTTAACACAAACATGAAAGTTGCCCACTCGACACCTACTATACAACAGAGCGGTACCCACTTACCAACCTTTTTTTCCTTAAATCGCTACATGAAGTGAGGAACGCACTACGCACTAGTATTACTTACCCTTATATCTGTAGTCCGTTTGTAAAACGGAGACAATATATTATGTGGATGTAAAGTCATCTGAAAGTTTAATCAATTTATAATAGTTGGAACAAGTAGGATAGCTACAATATATTGTAATAGATACAAGTAAAAACTGTAAGTTAAGTACGAAAATAAATGTTCTGTAAACATTTTGGACGATAAAACAGATATAATAAAAATCAATAGGAAGTATTATTATAGCTTTGTGTTTCAATAGTTTGTTGAAAGTGAATATTTTAACACTTAAGTTAGCACTTGAAACATTTTTTTTTAATTAGGTATACCTTAGTGAAATCCTTTAATCCTTTATGAAATCGCATGTGTGTAAAATTTAGATGCATATAATAATATTATGTACATTTAGTAAGTATACTGGTATATAGGTACCTATAATATTCACTAAAAAAAAAATAAGTATTAAACAACAACAAAAAAGTACGATAATTGATGACGAATTGCAAAACATTTTTTTTTAATTTAACAGACCATTGAAATTTTTATATTTCAAATTTTCAACTATAGGTTATTAGTATTTAAATATTTTAAGTACTAAAATTTTGGTGTTTGTTATAAGCTCTAATAGAAGTTTATATGTAACCTATCATAAAAATTTTAATATTTATTAACACAATCGTGAGTATACAAATTATAATATTATCATATACGATTTACTATACTTGAAAAATGTAAATTTATAATTTATAAGTATCATATTTAAAATTGAAATATAGATATATTCTACCCTTATAAATTGATTTTATATTTGTGTTTATACATTATAATGTATAGGTAGTACCTATAGTATACAATTAACAATTAACATAAATTATAAGTACATGATAAGCGTTTAATACAATATGTTTAAATCATTATTAGTAATGTACTACAGATTTTAACAACTAATAATTGAATAACTAGGTACCTATCAATTGAGTATGTTTTAATCATTAATTATTTTAAGGATGTTATATCTTTATATATATTTGTTAGCTCTATCTATTGAATGATAATCAAATATAGTTGATAATTTGAAGTGGAAAATTTATTGGAACAATCTTATCTTTAATTTGTACATAGGTATACATGAGACGCAGGTCTCTACTATTTGATATTATACTTAAACCATATTATTATTTCATCAAAAATCTGTTCTATAAGTATATTTTGTCTACACTACTATTTTATGATATAATTTAGAATAATTAGAAAACTCTAATCCATAACAAATATATATATACATATGTATATTACTTAGTGATGTATGAATACATTTAATAATTTATAACTGAAATATAATATTTAATTTATTGACATTTATTAGTTATTACTTATAACGAATCAAAAAAAAAAAATGTAATTAAAAAATATTAATTGTAAAATAATAAAAAATGACACGTAAATATCTCGATATTTATAAATGTAAAATTAATACCTACTTATATCATTTATTCACTGGTGTAGTTGACACCTTTAATAAATACTATGTTATATGATGCTATATTAACCAATAAAAAAACCTATTTTATTTTTTTAAACACCTTAAAATTAGTGGTAGACTACCAAAAAGTCCGAGGCATAAAAAGTCCTAGGCCTAAAAAGCCAGGGGTAAAAATGTCCGGTATATATAAACACATAATAATATTTAAAAAAATTTATTTCAGGCTTTTTTATATAAAAAACGAATAAATAATTTATACAAAAACAATATAGGAGATACAAATATAATAATAATTTCTTTCAGTCTAATTTACTGCATCGTATAAATTATTAAAAAACAAAATTCTCAAATTTTAATTGCCATATCATATTCAATTTAATTAATTAATTATATAAAAACAATATACATAATATATAATAATAATTTCGTTAGGTAAATCATTTAATTGAAACGTTAATTGTGCATCACATTTTATTTTTCCTTTTACCTAATTATATGAACCAAACTTTTTTACCGTAGAATATTTTTCCTAGGACTTTCTTACCTTGGACTTTCTTACCGCGGTTCAAAATTAGTTACTAATCAAATTCGTGATCAATTACAATAAGTGCAGCTAATTTATTCACATCAAAGAAAGTATGTATATCCTGATACCATATTCACTATTCACAAACCTATTTATTTATCTATAAAACCTTGACCAACACTTGTAATTTGTAGTAAGAAAAAAACAATCAACATTAAATAAGGAAATATATAAACTTACAATATTTATATCGTACAAATATAGGTGAGTCGGCAAAAGTGATCCAAAATAAAATAAAATATAAGAAATATAGCAGACTTCAGAAGTAGGTGGGTCCCTACATTTATGTAGATATAATATATATTTTCCTACTTAACGGTAAACCGTCAAATATGTAATAATAACTATTATATATATATATATATATATATATATTTAGGTTTTAGCAACACATAATAACCGTGGGGAGTAGATATGCGATGCTTGTAATTCTGAGGCAATGATTGCTAGTGCCTAGTTGTAATTAATTATTATGATGACGATCCGTGTCTGTAATGGTAATATGGTATGCGCGGGTCTACGAAATCTGTGATGACGTTGTCGGCACACGGTGTGTGTTGGCTATACGTTTGGCCACTGGTCTATACTCCATACCGGCGGACGTGACGTCGGAGAAAAAAAAATTATGGAATTCGCGCACATGTCGCCAATCACGTACGCAAAAAAAGCAATAACCTGGGCAATTACCTGCCTCCCCAACAATCGTGTTGTTTGCAATTTGTAATTTGCAAATTGTTATCCTTGATAAATCACGTGCCTACACACGTGGAAACTACAATTTTCAATGCGTTGGATTTCTAACTAATTGTTCTTTTAAAAAAAATTTAAAAAATTAAAAATACTTTATGTAGTATTATCTTTATGTATTTTTACATTAAAATATGCAAATAATGGGATGAAGTACCATAAGCAAATAATGTATTTGTACCTTCATATTATTCAAATTACAAACTACAAAATATTAATACTTAAATTATTGATACATCCGTGGACTATACCAACGTCCTACACGAATTAATAATTCACCTGAAAAGCAAAAAGTATTCATTTTTATTTTTATATATTATTACATATAATATATTGTATTACAAAATCATCAAAATTAATAAAAATATCTAATTGGTTTACACTTCACTGAATTTATTAAAGATGTTGATTGTTATACATTTTAAAGTTAAAATATCATTTTTTATCATCTACCTTTTTTTAAGAATACTTAATACAATTATAATATCTATTTAAAATTAATTCAGTGAAATAATAAACATCTACACATTTATATATATATATTTTTTTTTTTTTTATTAGAAATGTTATTTACTAATTACCTATCAAATATAGAACCAAATAAGAGTGATATATCAGCAGGTATCTAATCATACTGAAGAATTAATATATATTAAGACATAGGTACCTAGTTACAAATTAATTAAAACATAAAATTTAACTAAAATCTAAATCTAATATTAATTAACTATAAAAAAAGTCGACAAGTGGGTACCGCTTTGCTATATAGTAAGTGTCGAGTGAGTCACTCTCATAGATGTGTTAAATTTGAATTCAATGATATAAATCATTATATATGAAAAACGATTCTAAACGAAAACGGTCTATCAGCCTACATAACTAAATGTATTTTAAGATATTATTACTATTAAAATAATTCATTTTACTATTAATAATACAATAAGTTGAATTAAGTGTATAAAATATAATAATATAATTTAAAAGTTTCAAGCACGCACAAAAATATTTTTTAAAGTACAACGAAATAACTAACATCGTTATTCTTTATTTAAACATCTAATTTTGTTAAAATTTGAACTTTAAATGCTTACAAAAAAATATTGTGCCAATGTATTTTTATTATTTTTGATCTACTATTTAAATAACTTATGAAAAATCTTGTATTAAATTTTCAAGAAATTTGATCCAACAAAAATTTTTTAATTAATATTTAAAGAAAAAAGATTTGATAAAACAAAAAATTTCTTAGACCTGCAATTAGCTCAAAAATTGTCAAAATATTTTTTAATTTTTTTGATGTATAAAATGTGATAATTTAAATATTTGGTAAACATTTCAAATGTTTACGGTTATTCCTTATTGAATTACATCAAAATGAGAAAATCGTTCCTAGAGAAAACGAGTAAATATCCAATATCTAATTTCAAACGTTCATAAAAAATTAGTTTAACTTTCTGATAAACTTTTTATTTTTTAGAAAAATAGAAAAATTTATAGAAATCTTTGTGTTAAATTTTTAAATCTTAGATTTAAATAGAAAAATTGTTATGAATTTCCTAATAAAAAAAAAATGCAAATTTTCATAATTTTTATATATTTTGTCAAAATTTTAATTTTAGACGACTATAAAAAATTATTGGAAACTTACGTTTAATTTTATTTTTAATTTTCACTTACAACAAATTATGAACAACATTGTATTACATTCTTAAATTTTTGACCGACTGAAAAAATTTTTATCGGCAATTATAAAAAAAAAATTAAAAAACCTGACAATTTTCTATACTTATAAATAGCTCAAAAAATTCAAAGTATATTAAATATTTTATTGTGTATACAAATTGCTTATATAAATATTTTTCATATATCTACTGTGATTAATTTTGGTATTGTACCAAAAACAAATTCGATTTTGTCAAAAATTCCCGTTTTTCAATAATTTTTTTTTTGTTTTTCCCGGCGCATTTAAAAACTATTGGAATTTTTGTACTTTTGGCCTCCCAAAGTACTAACTAGATTCACTTTCCTATCAGAAAAAATGCTGATGAAGAAAATCGGAGCACATTTACTGTATTAAAACTTGATGACAGGCACACAAAAAAAAAACATATACACACAGAACATTGTAAAATAAATACATTCATCGCTCCGCTCAGAATCTAAAAGCATAAAATATTTAAGTATGTTAATATTTTAATAGAAACACTATTTAAGTACAACTTATATCTGAAGTAGGTATGTAGTTAACAGGAAAAGATTATGCAATATATATTTACTACTTACTAGTCACCATCAGCCAGGTAGGTATGTAAAATATTTTATTTATACTCATGTATCTCTAAGGTCATATTAAAATATATGATGACTAATATTTTTTTATGTAAGTAACTTAACTAACTAACTGTCTACTCGTAAAGTTTTCTTATTTTAATAAATATTTTTATATTACTTCCTACACAAATTTTTAACTGATAATAATAACGCAATTAATTATAAAATTAGTAAATATAAATATTCTTTAATACACATATATTTAAAGTTTTGTCAAGTAGGTACCTACTACAATATTACATATCTATTAATATTAGTAAATACCTACTAGCTATCCAATTAAAAATCACTTATATTAAATTATTTATAGATGGAAATTCTTCCAGCTTAACCCTTTTAAATGTTTTATAGGCGTATTTTATTATAATAAATTAATTTAAGTTAAAAATATGTAGGTTACCTATGTTTTAAAATTTATATAAAATTATAAATCAAAAAAATTTAGATTATGATCTAAAGACATTAAAGCAACTAAATGTTTCTTTAAATATTGATGATCACATATTATTTTCAGAAGTGCCTAAACAGCTATGCCAATTATTCAGCTAGTAGAAATATACAGTAAAAATAGAGTAGAAAGCAATTTTTAAACGTCAAATTCTCTTGGCATGAATGATGATGTAACGTTGGATATTAACATAAAAGGAATGAACATTCAGTAATATAATTTAATTGATCGAACTTCACTTTTAAAATATTATAGATCATTTAAATAAGATTAAATTATATATATTTATTTAATATATAGATCAATATTCCATTTTATTTATTGTATTAAATACTAAAATAAAAATAAGCAGTTTTTCAAAAAAAACTTATACGTTACGTAAAATATTTGTTTGATTGAAACATTTAATAAGTGATTTCTAAGTTTATTTTATAATTTGTTTGGGTCTTAATGGAGTAAATTCTTTAACTGAAACAATAACTACATAGTGAGTCTAAAGATATTAACTAAGTAACACTTATTTTAGTCTAAAATACTGAATAAGCAAATGACAAATTACCATTTATAACCAATAACGACTTATATCTTACAGAAATCATCTGTTGTAGATTATGAGCAAAGCAATGGATGTTTTATAATAATATACGTTTTTGTATTTTAATTTTTTTTTTACTTTTGTTTATGTCATCCATTTTTAAAGCAGTAATTGTAACACTGCTTCAAGTTTCAACTTTGAGGATGGGCCATAGTAGAAATTTGGATATAGTTGATACTATAAGTGTCAAAAGTTAAAAACAAGTTTTCAACATTATCGAATTTTATCGTGTAACTTAAGCTTTAAAGTTAAAACTAAAGATACATTTTTCACCGAATATTTATATTCACATTTACTAGATATAATAAAATATTCAACATATTTTGTGCTTTTTAATAATTGAAATTTTCTATTTTTTTTTAATTTTGTTTTCAATCTATGTATGATAAAACTTTTGTTTGGAGTTTGAAAATTCCTCTTAAGTTTTTTTTATATTGATATTAAAAAAAAAAAGTTTAGTTTAAATCCACGCAATTTTTTTAATAAGCATTTGAAATTAAAATTTTAATAGCTAAGGCTCCAAAATGTATTAGGCCCTCGTCCCACAAGGGCGACGCGACGCGTCGCGATTATAAATAAATATCGTGGGATAATCGTTTGTTTTATAAGACACGGGTTAATATATCGGTATATTAGGTTCAAGATTCTCCATAATTAGTTCTTACAGCAACCGAAAAATCTCAAAAATACATATACATTATATATACATTTTTTTATTAACATTTCAAATCAAAATTAGATATTTTAATAAAAAACAACAATTTTAGTCATCTTGCCATAATTCAAAAAAATGTTAATTGATACTAAATTGGCATTGAAATTTTTCACCTTCCTATATATAATTATTTTCTATAGTTACACAATAACATTTTCACAATATTTTGATTATTATTGAGCTATTTATATGACAAACATATTCATATTTAATAATTATCAAATAAAATAAAAATATTTCATACCATTCTACGGTACAATGGTATTGAGCATTGGCTATTATAACCTAAGTTAACAACAATGATGTACGTTGATTATAGTAAAAATTAGTTTAACGCCTATTGTAATAGTAATATAAATAAATTATAATATACCATCAGAAATAAAAGCCTGACATTTTTCGCTTAGAATCGTTTTTTGTATGCAATAGTTAATCATTTAATTCAAATTTAACACATTAGGTGCATTGACCTACTTAATGTCGAGTTAATCTCAAATTTATACTATACAGTAGAGCGACCTGCCTAGTTTTTTTTTTTAATTTATTCCGTAGTAATTAAAATGTTTATGACATAGATTTTTTAATAACATATTTGATTACTGTTTATTTACCATTAAGCTCATTACTCTGTTCGCAAAATCATTTTTATCATCACATTGCTGAAATGTAAACATTTTATTCTATCTCGCATTACTTTATACGTATTACTTACTCTACATTCTACCTTATCTACCTTTTTGATTGTTCTGTATAGGATTAAGATATTGCAGATTATAAAAACATATAATTTGAGTAGAATTTATTCTAGATACAGTATGATTACTGTATTTTATTATCAGTTTATGATTAATAAAATCATTTTACCATATTCTTTTAGAAATATAAATAAAACTAAAAAAAAAGGTCGGCAAGTAGGTATCGCTTTGCCGTGTAGTAGTTACTTTCGTGGATGTGTTAAATTTGAATTCAATGATCTAAAATTATTGTATACGAAAAACGATTCTGAGCGAAAACGGTCTGTCAGCCCACATAACTAAGTGTATTTATGATATTATTGCTATTAAAATAATTATTTTCCTATTAATAATACAGTAGATTGAACGTTGAAGTGTTCAAACTATGGAAGTGGTGTACGCGGATAGAAAAAGGTTGAGAACCGCCGTGTTAGACGATTTGAATGCTCCAATATTCGCGGGTGGCGTTGTACCACCATCTTCGATTCCACCACCAAACAGCATTTCCGAAAGCAAATGGATAGTGGACGACCGAGACGTGCCGGCACCACCCGCGGACCAGGGAAACGACGAGAACGCCGTCATTGAAAACGACTCGGCGCAAGACGTCCTTATAATGCCGGACAAGGAACCTGAAGTGACGAACGCGTTCGGAGAACTGATCAGTTGGCTCGACCCCGGAGTGGCCAATACAGTGCCCGCAGCCACTCCACGCCAACCGTCAAGAGCCACAGGATTTGTGGCATCGGTGTGGAGTGTAGCTAGAACAGCCGGACGAGCACTGTTGTGCGGTTGCTATCGGAGGGAATGAGCGTCCGCAGTTCTCCACGCGTTCCCCCCTCCCCCCCCGCGACCGAAGACGTCGTGAGACGGGCGATGGCAAAGGCGAGAGATTAAAGCGGTACGCGATGGGTGTTCTTTTGTGGTGTTCAGTGGTGAGTCGCCTCTACAGGTTTTCCGGCCGCCGGCGGTTGGCGCGACGGGCTTAGCGGGTGAGGCGCCTCGACACGGCTGCATCGGTGCCGCACGGAGGCCACTACAGTTACGGCGGCGACAAGGATCGTAGGGCATGGCGAGTGAGTGGAGGACCTACAATAGGTGTAGAAACGAGGAGCTAGGACGTTAGCAGCGCCGGGCCCGCGGAAACGAAAAGTTTCGGGGTACGGCGATGCGCCACTCCTCAGCGTGGTCGCCGGACGCAGACTGGACGCCAGGACGAAAATCGCGGAAAGTATCAGAGTATCATATATCCGCCGATTCTCTCCTCCCCCCCCCTTGTCGTCCAGTGGTATGATCCTCCGCCGTCCAGAGTCTCGCCTCCGTGGTGGCCGCCGATTCCGGAGCACCGAAATCATAGATAGTCTTCGCTTGCTCCGTGTTTCGGTCGCCGTCGTGGCCGTCGCGAAAGTCGTCTTTGGCACCAGCAGCGCCGTCGGGCGTACTTTAGCCTCTCGCCGTCATCCCGCAGTCGTTCCCGTAGTCGTTCTTGTGGCCGTAGCGGCCGGACCTCGCTCGCCGTCATGGTCGACATCGCACCCGCGACGCTCGTCCACCCCGCAGGACCGGCCGGAGTATTCTGTATCGCGATGACCAGTAGCCTCGATAGTCTGTTAGACCAACAGACTGCTCAACTATATACACCCAATACACCATCACGTACCACCCATCTTTAGGCCTATGTACCTCCTCAGATGCATTTTTTTATTTATTTATTAATATTTATTTTTTGTGTTTTTTTTTTTTTTTAATCATTGCACTTTTATTTTTATTTTTTTTTTGCGTTTTTGGCTTTTCACTCTTTTTGAGTAATTTTTTTCTAAATTGTCGTACTATTAATTTTTAAGTGTTTTCAAACTTTTTGAGAAACTTTTTTCTGTTGTGCATATTTGTTTTTGTAGTTTGTACAAAATTTATAAATAAAAATTGATTATAATATTATTGTCAATATTTATTTTTCCAAGTATACTCGCATATGTAATAATCAATAAAATTATTTTGTTTAAACACGATACAAATATCTAATGAAGAAAATTGAAGCATTATCTCGTCTATTTATTGTGTGTACACAGACAGAAAAATAAAGATTGAAAAATGGGTACCGCTTTTCTGTACGGTGTGTGTCGGTGGGTTGTCACTGTAATGGATGTGTTAAATTTGAATTCAATAACATAAAATCATTGTATAATTGATTTGCAAAAAACATTGCATTTGAAAATTTAATTGAGTGTATAAAATATAATAATATACTTTAAAAGTTTCAAGCACCCACGAAAATGTTTTTAAATTACAACGGAAAAAATTATTTTGTTATTCTTCATTTAAATATCTAATTTCATCTAAATTTTAATTTTAAATGTCTATAAAAAATGAAGATGAAAATAAATCACTCCAACAATTTTCCTAATTTTTTACCCTTGTACTACATTATATAATTTAAATTATCTAAAAATATTAATTTTTAAACTTTTGACTCCATCAACTTTTGAAAGTCATTCGACAAACTTTTCTAAACATAAATATCATATAAATGTAAATCATTATTATTTTTTATGATTGTCTGAAGTTAGGATTTGAAGAAATTCATCAAAATCGCATACATTTTCAAATTATTTTCAGTTAAAAATTCATAAAATGTTTCTTTTCATACCAAGCTAACATTTAAAAGAATTGAACATTCCTCATACGTATTTCTACTTTTAAAACAAAAAAAAAGTGAAAGTCCCTTTAATTTTTTATGAGCGTTTGAATTTCAAATTTTTACGAGAAATTCTACTATAGAAACCTCCGTTTAAATTGACGATCAAAACATTTTATTTACTAGAAAAATTGTCTTTAGACACACAAAAAAATAATAAAAAAAAAAAAAAAACACTTAATATTGTAAAATGGCTTTGCTCAGAATATAATGTATTTTATTTATATTACCAAAACTCGATGTCAATGAAATGTAATTAAATGTAATTGAAGATACAACACATACCTAATAGATATTGTTAAATAATATTTAAATACAGCAATTTATTAAATAAATCAACGCTTATTAGTTATTATACTAACAATAATTAGAGCTTAGAGGTCTAATTTTTGATTTAAAATATAAAAGGTCAAAAATATTATGCATTTATAATTATATAGATAAAACTAACAAAGTATCTATTTACACTATACAATATCTATATATATATATATATAGTATTTATTAACGGGCTGAGCCCTGTACAACAGTTCAAAACATAATACAATATATAATTTAAATAATTAATACAAATAACACAAATAAGTTTACATAAGACAACAATCCCAATAATAATACGAGTATAATAATTATAGTGCTTATATATAATTATATAATAACACCCAATTATAATTGTATAAGTTTTGATAATTGGTATTCTCATTAGCCAACCGCATACACGGTCTGACGGATTATTTCTGCCATAATTGGTATATAATGTGCGCAGGAACTACGAAAGGAACATGGTATCCAGTAGGGCGAATACGGAACATTGAAATCGACTAACGAAAGAAACGAGGGGACGTCGATATGACCATCCACCAGTTTCTTTCAAAAACTCTTACGTTAGCGTTAACTCGGCCGTCTGCCGACGAGCCGAGACAGGGTACCTGCATAACTATGGAATGGCCGTGGGCAAGATGATTTATTTTTAATGCAAAAGCTGCGCAGTATAAGAACCGCCTCCGGACGCGTTCCGATTGACAGGAGTCAGTTATCGTATAAGGGTCCCCCACAGGACAGATGCATACCCGACAAGGGAACGGACTAGAGAGCGATATATATATATTTCAATGGAGACGGTTGGTTGAACTCCTTCGATATACGCAATGCGGGCCCAAGCGTCTTTGAACCATTGCAGCATATCGTTTCTGTGCGGGAGTGAAAATTGAAATCTGAATTAAAAGTAATACCCGAGTCTCTCTTACAGCCCACAGAAGTTACACTTGAACCGTTGATCGAATGAGTGTGATCAATAGAAATAACATATAACGGCATTTTTTTTTTTTTACATTAAACTCCGGTCCAATAGTATTGAACCAAGTTGCCGGGTTGTTAAGATCGTACTGGAGCGCAGGACGGTCAGATAAGTTTTCGGTTTTCCTAAAAAATTTTAAATCGTCGGCAAACACGAGCAGTTCACATTTTTTGACAACCTCCTTAGTCCTTGATGCCATTTACATACAATGAAACCAAAATCTGGGATAAATGTCTGAACTCCTGAATTTAGACCTGTGTACGATGAATATCGTGGACACCTAGTGGGCCGTGGCCCGTGACCCGATGCCAACAGTTTAAGAACCGCTGCTATAGCCTATAGCAAGTATTATTAGGCACGTAAAAATTACACTAAATTTAGTCGCAAGCTTGACCAGTATAAGGTAATATAGCTATTGATTTTAAATATTAGAATTTACTTATTAGATACTAGTATTCCCATTAGCCATTAGGCAAGTACTATGGTTATTATTTTATTGTGCCTACAGTGTCAAGCATAATAACATTATGATTTATATGTGGTAACTGGTATTAAATATTATACGCAAGTGTATTAATCCAACTCGACTAACAACGCATCACGTGGGTAGGTACCCACTGACGTGTGCTTAAATAGTTAAACGTGTGAGGTCAGCCAGCGCCCAGTATCTAGCAATAATAATGTAAGTAGTAAATTCTAAATTTTAGTATTTGATATTATCTCGCTATCGCCATCTAGTAATTGGAATGTACCGGAAAACTGCCATATGTTTTATCATCATATTTTTAATATCAAAAAAATTATCTATTTATCAGCACGGATATTATATTCAATATTGTTATAATGTACTTTTTAAATATTAATTATTTGCTTTTTTGAAATTTACTGGACAAGAAAACTTGACTCATTTGTTATTAGTGTTATTACCTAATTGCTCGATTATAAATATTGTATTAAATATAGTATAGTTTATGAACTTACTAGAGCTATGAATTCTTCTAAAGTGTTGAGATGTAGCGTACAGTTAACAAGACTGCAAAAAATCAATATTATTCCTGTTGGTCGTAGATTCTCTACCGGTTCACAACTATTACGGCAATATTCAAAGTTTGCTGGGATCGCAGGAGCAGGCATTATAAGTATCATAGCATATGAGCTTACATCTGACTTCAAAGTGTGTGCCTACTCAAAGAAAGATGTAAGTAAAACCAATAACAAATGCATTTCATTGAAGTGGACAATATTGTACACAGATGATAAACTATTGTTCATAACAAGTGCATCTACAGAACATTTTATTTTGATGCACACAATCATAATCTATAAGAAGGCTTTTATATTACACTAAAACATTTTTAATTAAAGAAAAACATCTAATTAAATTAACACTTACATGGTTTATCCATACTATAGTTTGAAGATATATTTTTTTTAACGTGTAACCATGTCAAACGCGTATATTTGATACTTAAAATGTATACATACCTTCCTAAAATGTAAATTGCAATTATATAAATTTAGATAGGTATATTATAAATTAGTCATAGAATCAAGTCTTGCCATCATAGTGTATCTTAGCATTTACCCATTCTTTAAATTTTAATCAGTTAAATACTAATAAATAACTTCAACGAAGGACATTTGTCATAAATTAATTAAGGTTATACTAGGTACCAATGATGCTGCCCTACATTTAAACCAGGGAAATAGGGTTAAACTATAAGCTAATGATTTGATATAATAATATTTTATCTAATCCTAGCACTGTTTTTATATTTACAAATTTGAGTAATTTGTAGACAACTGTAATAGTACAATACAAGATTTCAATAAGTCCTAATAAAGTAAACTATAAATTGGCAGGCACTTAATCAAGTGCATCCATAGGATGATTTTCAGGAGAGGAAACTAAATCCAAAGTTTCGCACTTTGTTAGAAGTGCATTATCATTTTTTTGGTTGTTTATAAATTTATAATATCAAAGTAGGTACATAATCTTATAATTGGAGTTCGGGACGTATTGCACACAAACTGTAGGAAAATTTTACTTAAAATAATCAAAATTATGAAATTGAATTTTTTTTATAGCAATTAAAAAAATTGAATAATTTTTAAATGTAGACAATTTTTTGACAATAACTATAAACATTACATTACTCTGTATAGTCAATTTCATTTTCCTTATTTTTCATTTTATATATTCTAAATATTTTATAGTATTAATTTACTGATTAACAAAGCTATTCACAGGAACAATTAGTTATTTTCCTAGTTGCCCTGCCCAATGGCACAATGACTTGTTATATGATTACATAAGTATATTGATTTATAACAGTAAATAAAAAATAATATTAACCTTTAAAATTAATTTACTTAACATAAAACGTAAAAATGCATAAATATGTTATAAAAAAACAATTTGTTAAATTTGCATTTTGCTTAAAAAAACAGCAAAATATGCAATTCAATTTTTTGTATTTCAATCCATTATGTCTTAAAACAGATTTATATCTTACTTAGATTTTTATATAATCGTTATTAAAGAATATGCAAATATAACAATTACCAACTCCTTATTATTATGGATAACACTATTACAAGCATAGAAAAAATATTTTTAGAAAATAAAAAGGTGTACACAGATTTTACATAATGATTTTGTTCAAATACATTAGGTGAAAGTAAACTAGAAGATTTTATGCTCATGGCGATAAAAACAGATATTCTATACAAAATTAATAATTATTAAATTATTAAAATACTCAAGTCTAAAAACACATTATATTGAACAAGCATTTTTATTAAATACTAAAATTGTAACATCAATAATTTAAATTATTCACTTTTATTGTGTTATATAGGTACCATATAGGTACTTAAACAAACAAATATACAAAGACCGTTGTAAACATGTAAACATAAGTTGTTAAAAAAAAAGAAAAAAATGTTAATATTGATGTATACTAATAAAGTTTTAATAATGCATATCTTCCCAAATGTGTAAAAAAAAATTGTAGTTATGTTAAAATAATAATAATACATGTTGGCTAAAATTCAATAATCATTGGTAAATTAATTAAATAAGTTGGTACTTTTGTATTTTCCCAAATTAAAATCTCCCCAATCCGCCCCTGATAAGAATTGATTTTATTAACCAATAAATAGTTGCATCAAGCAAAACTTACATTATGTTAAATGATAAACTTTTAATCTTTACTCTGCTAACTAAATGTGTATTATTTGTATTTATTAATGAAAGAAATTTCTATTGATTTTATTTATTAACAAATGACAATACTGAAATGTTATGACCTATGCAATTATGCCTTATTCAAAGAACCAAAGTAAACATTATTTAATACCAAGATCAAAATAAACATATTTATACCTTTTATATTGTTATAATGTATGTTTTTTTTTTTTAATAAAAGCACATAAATAAATAAAAATAATTATTATTATATGTACTTACTTGCCTAGTTTTCCTAAAAGAATTTTTCATACTTATTAATATCAAATGTCTGTTTTTTAAATTTAACTATTTATGTTTTGCCCGTTCATAATTTAACTTAATTTTTTTACATCAATATAATAAAAATATATTAGATATTACACTAGATATATTATTATTCATTATACTATTAAATTAAATCTTAATTTATAAAAATTAAATTGACTAATAGTAAATAGGTAGTACTGTAGTTGTGTAGTATCTACAATATAATATGTATATATGTTTATATTTCTAATATTGCTAGGTAAATAAACAGTGCCTATATGAGCCCCTTCCTAGTTTAATTTTTTTGCAAGTCTCACGATATATGAATACCAAAATGTCTAGGTTTTCAAACACGTTTTACTTCTTTTATGTATATATATATATATTTATTTATTTATTTATTTATTTATAAATATAATATAATATTTTAGAATCAATTTTCATAATGTCAACAAAAAAATAATAATTGTCATACCTATCACCTATGGTAAACGAGGAGATTATAAAATATAAGACTTACAACTAATCAACTAATAAATGGACATTGGACTTACATAAATATTCTTAAATATTTCTAAAATGATGTACAAATATCATTTATCTGCGGACTACAAATAAATTTAATACTATATATATTATACTTTAAAATTAACATTTAGTGTTCTTACAATGTAAGAAAAGGTAGATAAATTTACAAATAGAAAAATAAAATAGATTTTCACATTGTTTCTACTTGGTAACGAGTGGTTTCTGCTTACAGTAGAATGTAGAACGTAAATACCATAGACCACCGAATTTATTTAATTTATTTAACATTAAACATTAAACAGTTGACTGATACTAGGAACGTCGTTACGTCAATATGATACTATACATAATAATCAAAAGGTATAATCATTAAAATATAATATGTTATATATATACCAATGCCAGCGACCATTCATTAAGATATTAAACATTTATAAAAATAAGCCTTCAAAGCTTAAACAGTAAACACAACTAAACAGTGGTTGTTGTATCAGTAGCGCTTCAATTTATTTTAGGTACCCACTACTTATTATACAGTGTTAGTCTGGTCCACTCTGCTGTCACCGGGGGCCCAAGAACATTTTTTTAATATTGAGGACCCATTGCCAAAATATGAAAAACATATAATTAAATCATTTAAAATTGGACTTTTAAAATTATTTTTGAATAAACCACAACGTCTGGTGTATCTAACGCATTGTACATCTAATTCAAATGCGTTCTTATGTACTTCATGCACACAAGTTAAGTATGAACGACTATTTTAAAAACTAAACTTTAATGTCCGATAAGCCATCAATATATATATATATATATATATAAATAATTTATTTTGTTGTTTGTTGAAGAAGCCAGCATTCATTTTATAAACAAAGATGAAATTAATATATGTTAGGTTCTCCATTTTCCAGTAATAAATTAAAAAAACTTCTGTTTTTATAATAATTTATAATTTTTTTTATTTATGTTATTTATGTTTATTACATATTTTTCCTATTTTATGAGTACAATTTGAAAAAAAAACGTAAAACTTGTTGACTATAATTTTTATTTTTTAAATTATTACAATTACAAATAGTTTTAATGTAAAATTTGTAGTATTTGCTCCAAGCTGGGCCCGTGAGCCCTTCAAATGTATGTAAACCTTGTGCGCGGCACGCTCTTCACACCCGGTTTTTGCGACACTGTATTAAAAGATTTACAAGATATATACTGCAAAGCATGTCAACATATAGCAATCATAGTTGGAATATTTTAAAGTTTTTTTTTTCCCCAAGAGATTTAACTCGTCTAGTAAGTATTAAGTATTTAAGTATTTACACATAATTAAAGATGACGATAACGATAATATAACAAAATCAGTATGCCACGGGTAACAACAGTTTTTGATTAACCAATGAAAAACAATGATTAAACTGCCGACAAAAATATCCTGTGGTGTCTCTCCAACCAGCCATTTATAACACGATGCTATCTGAACTCGGCCGTCTACCCCCTTGTCATCTTATTGTTCAATGTTTAGGCCTACTTACATAAATATAGTAAAACACACAAATATTACGCCCTGCTAGCACGTGAATAAAAAAATTAATTTGACGTCAAGTTAAACATTTATTGAAGATTGTTTATCTTAGTTTTATTTCGTGATAAAATAAATTCCGTCATATTATCTATGTGTAAGTTTTATATGCTAAAAAGGGAAAATATTAATAAGTTTTAAGAATTTGTCTAAATAATAATAAATAATTATCGATATACCAATATTATTACTAACCTATATGGCTATAATATGTCTATTAGCTATATTGTTCCAAATTACCAAATATCTATTTGCGCTGAAAAATGTATCTTAATCAATAATTACCTACGTATCTAAGTTATATGTATACATAATAAGTAATTTTCTTTTTATCTAGATAATATAAAAATAATGCATTTAATATTTAAAACTTTAAAATATTAAACATTGGTAATATAATGTTATATTGTTATATTACATTATTATCTATATAATATGTATGTATAATAAAAGCTCAAAACACTCCGTATACCTATTGGCTATTATTAGGTATATTTATCACGTTTATGTCCATATTATAGCAATATCTGTTACCTTCATTTCTCAAAAATATGAGTATGTTACGTAATACGTTCTATTTAGTAAACGGACAGTTCATATCCATCGTTTCGTTACTATAAAAAAATTGAACTTACGGACGTTTCGTACCCGATAAAGACTAAGACATTCGGTCCCCGGGAATCATTAGCTATAAGACGTTTGGTTCTTTTGATTTTGAATTTTGATATACCTATAGCTATCTAAAAACCCCAGTTCGACATTTAATGAAATAATATACACATTTATAATTTAAGTTTAGCTCATATACCTAAATACCTATCTATTCCACGTCAAATCTTTATTATATTAGTGTATTTTTAAAACATTTCATTTTTGACTTATATTATAAGTAAATTATATCTATAATTATATCTGTAATTATATTTGTAATTATATCTGTGTATTTGTATTGTTTTAATTTTCGTATAATAAAATAAATTCAAAAAAACCTAACTTCAACAAAAATAATAAACTAATATTGAATTAATTTACAAACTTAATATTATTTTCAAACTATTTTAATGTTACTAAAGAAATAAATAAAATAATGATTTAAATCCCGGAGATTAAATCCCTATAATCAATGTATATTGATACGTTGGGAACCAAACATTTTATATGGCTAATAACTTCCGGGGACCAAACATTTTATTTTAATATTATAGAGGCTAAAATCTGTAATTCGTCTTTTTGACGGGAATAAAGCGTCCTAGTTCGTTATATTTATCTAAAACATTAAAGCAATAACATGTTTAATGCCTACTAAGATTAAACAAACCAAATAGAAAACAAGTAAGAATATACGTTTTCTACAAAATTATATTACTTTGTTTAACTTTTATTAATTTAATGCTTTCTATCAGTTTTTTTTTCATATTGACATATTATCTTAACCTTATTTAGTTCAAAAATTTAGCTATATTGTCATTATCATTTATTAATAGTCAATATTTAAAATAATTTTAGTAGGTTTTTCATATTTATTATGTCAAAGTCCAGTAATTTACTATTGATATTTAATTTAATCTGAATGTAATTATATTTATAAACCACTATACATTAGTAAAATATTATGTGATATAGTACATAGGAATAGGTTACCTGGTGATTTTCGAGTTTACCTTTAAAACTACTTAAAAGTTAAAATACATATCTAAGAACCAAAACACCGATGTAACAAATCATCAGTGTAACTATAATCATATAGATTGGTTATCTATGTAGTTGCATATATTACAATAAGGTAATTTCAAAATTTATGTAGTATTACACAATACAACATTACTACCGGAGTACAATGTATACCTACTTACGTTCCTACAACCTACATAATATGTTTTCCTCGAATTGTTGAATACTTGGATACCATCTAAAAATTTGTGAGATCGTAAATATTCATTGTTTTGAATGTTTAAATATGGCTTGAGTCTTTGAATAATAAAAACAACCCCTTTATTGTTCTCCTTAATAGTCTGATGTCTTTACGATATCTTTTATTTTAACAGACCATTAGATTTGTTTCCAAGATCTTAGTCGTGTGAAACTAAACATCTCGTACATTTTGACATCATGATTGATTGTTCAATCAATCGCCAAGCTTTATTTTTTAAGTATAAAAGGATAAAAGTGTTTAATTTAAATTGTTTTTGTAATTTATATACCCTTAATATTATTGTTCTTATCGAGAAGTCCTTAACTGTTGACTCTTCTTTATTGCTCACGCATTTTTTTTTTTTTTTTTTTTGACTACGTATAGTAGTGTTGAAAGGTGTCTGAATACAGCTGTGTTTTTTCCGAGAAAGTTTGATAGTCCATCCGTTTGACGCATTTGATGACAAACGCCTAAAATGACCTACATGTGTGAAATAAAATCCAATTGCAAAGAAGGAAGAAATCTATCAATTCTGTTCTTGTGTTTATTTATTACTAATTTTAAAAATACTTTTCGAGGTAATTGTTTGTTATTTTAGCAGCTGCTACAAGGGTCATGCCGTTACAGTTCTAGGGTGAACTAATACTATAGTATATACTCGGACTTACATTTTCCCCTCACACGAACCTATTCAGCTGGCCTCATTATCTTCTTGATGAATAAATAAATTATTATAGCACGATATATTAAAATGAAGTTTCAAAGATAATATTCGATCTATACCACTATAACTTCTAGACAACCGTCAAGACCTTAAATTAATATCAAAAGTATATGATACCAGAAAATATCGTGAAACCTGTAAAAATATATTTCATTGAAATCATTTGTATAATAATATACATTTATTATTATTATTTTTTTTTTTTTTTTGATTGGTTGTAAATGTATTTGTATAATAAATAATAATACATATAAATTGAAAACAATTTTGTAATTGCATTTGTTCATAACTAATAATTATGATTTGGAATAATTTATATTAATGTTATTACACGCATATACTTATTTTTTAGTTAGGTAACTATTAAATTGTAGATTATTGTTGATTCTCAAATTGGTAAAATTATACAATAAAATAAATACACAACCAAAATTTTACAATTTTTTAGAGTTATTATAATATTACAACTTATTTACATTATAGAGAGAAAATGATGAATATCTAAGCGGTCTACACTTGACATCACGGGAGAAACGTTTCATTAAATTTGCTTCAGTTGAATATCATGGACAACTTTATATGACTCCGCAAGACTTTTTGGAATCATTCGTCGACGAGCAACCTAGAGGTATAAAAAAATCATTCTATACTAATATTATAAAACTGAAGAGTTTGTACGATTTAACACGCTTATCTGAGAAACTATTGGGCCGATTTTAATAAAAATTATATCAATAGAGTCACTGAGACTCTGCGAGTATTTTATGCTTATTCTTTCAATCCTTATAGGTTTGTATAGAGTGGCAACGCATAAATTTCATATTAGTAAAAATGCTATTAGTGATTTATGTGTGATTCAATCATACTTTTATTAGAAGTGCCTATGTTAATTTTTTTTTTTTTTTTGCCAAATCATCGTAGTATTGTATCGCAGTAATTAATTAATAATTATTATAATATTATAATATATTATATTGTTGTTACTTACTTATAATCATGATGATAGAGTATATTATAAACAACATAAAATTAGTTTAAATATTTAGGAAATTTCATTATGTATAGAAAATAATAATAAATGTAATGGTGAAAAGTTTTAAAGTCCTTAAATAATTAATATTTTTTGAATAAAATATAATAACTAAATTTATTGGTGGAAAATCCGTTATTTTCGTCCATTTTTTATCTTGCTTGTAAATTATTTACCATGATATATTTTGTATAAATCATAAAAATATAATATTTTGGTGCTTATTTAATTTCTAAATTTGTGTTTTTTTCTAGCTCGACTTCAGAGACATTTAATGATGGATAAGGATTTGGAGGAAATTCGAGATAAAGTGCCTGGGTTAAAAAAAGGATCTTCGCAACTTTTTCGAACACTCAGAGACAAAGGAATCATATCTTATACAGAATATTTGTTTTTATTATCTGTGTTAACCAGTAAGTAAAACTACATTATGATATTATATAGATTTCCGATTCGGCATCATATTTTATACTAACTGCAAGTTTAAAACTGTTTGCTTGCAGAACCACAAAGTGGATTTCGTATAGCATTCAATATGTTTGATACGGATGGTAATCATAGGGTAGACAAAAATGAATTTCTGGTGGTAAGAATAATATTATTGCACATACTGTACCACAATATTATTAATTTCAATGCCTAATATAGTACCTTTAGGCTATAAGTATTTTATTTTTAATAATACAGTAATACAAAGATTAAAGCTATCGGGTTTTAATTTTTTAATTGATAACAAATAAATGATCTACATACCGTAATTATATTATAATAATTAGCAATGATCGGTGTCTTACTGTATTTTTGAAACATTGAGTTATACCATCCTGCATGCTTTCACCATTTTCATTTATATATTTTCACTTATATAATTATTGGACGTACAACTACTCCCCTTTTAGGGGTTTAACGTTAATATTGCATGCATTGATATATAGGTAGGTATGTATTTTATCTTTTAATCAAATTACCTTTTCCAAACTAAAAAAATAATTTTTTTTTTCACCTAGTAATTAAAATGAGTTCAATACCTCAATTTTATACCTATTGAATTTTAGTTCTTTTGAGTTCGTTCGATTTTATTAGAAAAATTTTCTACAAACTACAATACTTAAATTAAGTGTTTCGTATATTTATTTATTTATCGCGGTAATTATATCTGAATTAAATGTTTGTTTAGGACGTTGTTCAATCGTATAATAAATAAAGGTTTTATTTTCGGTGTTTTTTTTGTTCTCACTAAATATTTATCGTTTTAAAAAAATATATTGGGTTTTTTTAATGTCGTTGTTCACATTACTTTTATTTTATTATTTATTTTATGTTTTATCAGATAACACGGCTCCTAGCTGGAAAACCAGCCTTCAGAATAGATCTTAATAAACATGCTAAAGAAATTGTGAGTGAGTTGTCTATAATATGGTTATTTATTTATTATACTTTTTAACTACGGATAATAGGGTGGCATCTAGGTAATAGACGATAGTACTTTATAGTAATTATCACGGTTGAATATACCGTATCTAAGATAATTTAAAGAAACTTAAAATCATGATTTAAGGTATAGTATATTGTCATAAATCATGCTTAAAATTAATCTATTTGCAGGTGTGGGGCATCAAATATATACATAATTAATATAATATCACATATATTATTAAACAATAATACTTTAATAATAATTATAAGTGATAACTATTATTAATACCTATTCCTGCCGAAATATTTAATATTTTACGTATACACAGCAACACATTATACTATTACGATGACTTTATTGGTGTTTATTCTACTAAAAAGGCAAAAATGAGAAATTTAGAATAAAGTAAAATGTAAAATATTTAGTATAAATAATACCTATACTTATACATAATATATATTATAAAGATATTGCATATTTATAAGATATAATATCTTAATAATTTTTACACAGATACTTACATACAGAAACTTAACTTTCTGAAAACACAAAAACCTCCCCCAAAACATAGAATAAGTATATTATATTAATAAAAAATAAAAAAAAAGATTTAGTTAGGTATACAAAAAAAAATAGTTTTTATATAGGTATGTTTTAAGATATTTAAATGCAACTTAGATAAATATACTTTAAATTACAATTATTATTGATCTGATTTTTTAATAAGAACTAATGGCTAATAAAATATAATATAATATAAAAATATACCAATTTGGTATTTATTTTTATCGTTTGTTTTTCCTTAGATTCTTTATTTGGTTTATTATATTTTGGTTTTTATTTCGTCTACTATAATTTGTAGAAATTGGTGGGAAAATATATTATATTATACAGTGGCATAGCCAGGATTTTTCAATAGGGCAGGTTTACGGTTTAGGTCTATACAATAGGTATACATAAAACATATTTTTAATTTTTTTGTATTTTATTTAAAACATTTAAAATCAAAAAATATTTTAATTACATTATACTAATCGTAGTTTTTATGTTTTAGTCGCTAATTTTTCTCAAAATTAAAATATTAATAAACGTTTCAGAGATGCTCTAGAGTTAAAGATAATAATCTTGCCTTACAATTTTATAATAAGTCAATTCACTCTAATTTTAAAAATGAATCATTGTGAATGTAAAATTATCTGTGTTGTACCTTGTGTAGTTTTACAGTTGTACGTTTGTAAGACAAGTGACAACATATACGAGTGTAGCATCATCTTAACACCAACGGTCAAAATTAATTCATAATGCAATAAGTAGTGATTATATAATATTAATTTTTTTCTTCTTTAAATTTCTTAAACTTTTAATAAATAAAAATATACGTTAAAAATTAAAAGGTTTAGTTTTCCTATAACGTTTGTACGCCAGTTAGGGAAATGGTTGATGTCTATATGCCGCGCAGTTTCACTATCAGACGCTGCAGGAAAACGGTACCTTTCCATTGTTTTATATGCATTGAAAAAAAATTCAAACTTTTTTCAATTTTTTAAATGTCTTACTATTTTTAATGATAATCTATATTTTTAATTACATTTTCTGAAATTTATTTTTTTTTATACAAATTACGTAAAAATATTAAATATTAAAGTAATATTTTATTTATTTATAACTTTATAAACATTTAATTTTTAAAGATTAAAAAATTAAATAGTAGGTACCTACCTAACTGGAATAAATCGTTGACACAATTGATACAGTACTCCACTCATCCAAACTTTAAGTGCATAGCTACTTATTAATAAAAAATTGTTATTGCGTTCTATAATTGTCAGTCGATATTTATAAAACAAAATTGAATAAAAAGTAAATTAATATCATGCTTTTATTGTTGTCTGTACTTTGTCTATGCCTGAATCATTAATTTTGATTTCTCGTACTAACTATAACTATGTCGTTTCTATTTGTATTATATTGACTAAACAAATATTCTTCCATACATTACAATAACAAAGATCATACATCACTCGTTCCCAGTACCTAAACAAATATTCGTCTTGCTGCCTGCCTATTTGTAGTTCGTCCTACGTAATTTGTACGTTTTTATTAACAAAATTAAAAATATATAAATAGGTACTTAATATGTAATAAAATTGTTGAAATATCATAAAATAACGCATAGGTGATAGATACATACAATTTACGAACAAAATGAACTATTGTACATATAAGTACAATAAGTAATAACTAGGTAATTATACATACTATTACTAATATGATGCTTTATAAACTCATTAGTCATTAGCATATTGTATATGACTATATGATGAGTATAATATATATATATAGTATCGTATATTCAATAAGTACCTTAGTTCAAATATTTAAGTTATGGAAATGTATTAGATAAAATAGCTGTTATGAATATGCAGTGTACCAAAAATTGTAGTCTATCAAGGGTTGTGGTTGGCATAATATGTAGTTGCATTATACCAGTTCTATTATTTAAGCTAAAAATTACAATAATATTAAAAATAAGGAAATCGAAATTATGAAGAATACCTACTTTTAGAACCCACAAAATTTCTTCCCGATAAGGCTTTAACTAACCCGTTCTAACTCCTATCCTACCTAAATTACTAGCCACTTTTTTGAAACTACACAATATTTTTAACAATATGAAATTTACAACAACAAAAAATGAAATTTTTTTATATACATTTTTTAATCATAAACTTGTTAAATTTAACAACCTAATATTATTTAACCCATATCACTATTAATAATACAATTATATTGCCTGTCCTAATAGTCTGAAACGTTGGAAGGAAAATATTAATTTTGCAAAAGTATCTCTAAACAGCTAGACTTAAATTACGTATGAATAAAAAAAAAATAAAAAATATTTAGACTAATATTCACATGTATACAAAATTTACCCTGGACGCTATTTACTTATGTATACAATTTACTCAAGCCGTAATATATATATATATATATACATATATAAATAAAATATACCCAGACCACAATTTACATAAAAAAAATTTAATGTGACGCAATTTACGGTGACCCACACACGCGCATCCATTATATTAGTTATACATATATTATTGGTGAAGCTAGAGTAAGGTTAAGCCTTCCCAAATATGAAATTAGCCGTCCCTGTTAATAAAATACTAACATTCTGCTTATTATATGAATTATGAATGTGGCCTATATTTATAATTTTTCATTAAGTATTATATTAATTAATGATATATGCAAATAGAACAAAGATATGTCAATCAAACCTCACAAATAATAATTGCATGGAAATATTAAAGTTGGTTACTAATATAAGTTTATCAAGCTCATCCACTTATAAATATATATCATAGGTACCTGCATTGAATACAGTACTTGAATCAGAAGATGAATCGATTGCAGTAAAAAATCGCAAACGTTGAGTAAAAAAAAAATGATTGTTTTTGTACACTTAATGTGGGGACTCGACACTCGAGTGTTGTTTTGAAAAACGATAAGATCTTATCGTTTTACTTCTGGGACTATAAATTCATATGTCACACACACCCATCTACTTCTATATATATATATTTGTGTATACATGAATACATTCTTATGAATTATGATACACCGACATAGCGTCGCCGAATATTTGTCTACCCTATTATCCTGCAAAGTAAAAGTAAAGAATAATGGAAATTGTGACAAGCTGGTGAGGGGTACAAAATATTATGTGGCTTAACGAAAAAAATGAGTGTGTGCTTTGTTACATAAATGTGATATTACAGTTGTCCCAATTATCTACAAAACAAGTCGCTGTCGTTCAACGGGTGCCAGACGAAGATTCAAACATCATAAACCGCGCTGCTGATGATTTGGTCGGTCTATCTTATTGTTTACGTAATTATTTGCTTTGCTTTCTACACACACACATATGTCTATATGTGTACATTTTATGTTTGCGTGTTGCGCTTACGACTTTTTTTCATTCATCCGCAAAATATTTTTGTATTAAACGTAGGTACACAATCGCGACTCTACAATTACTACTTACTTAATAAAACTAACACAATAAAGTGTATACGATTAACATTTGATGTTTAGATGGAAAAAATCTTCAGCCAGTCTTGGAAGGACAAACACGGCGTGGAAGACGACAAGCCCGATACGAACAAAATAGGCGCCGACGATTTTGTGGATGACGCTCAGGGTCTACAAAAAAAACATTTGGTCGACACTACATTGATCGTTCATTTTTTCGGCAAGAAGGGAGACAACGTACTACTGTATGAAGACTTCAGAAAGTAACGTTTATTCCCATTATTTTGTACTAAGTAAAATTATATACCTTCATCATCGGGGCGTGCGTAGAAAAACACAAACCGTGGGTAATTTTTTATTAAACGAGTTGATTGGCTTTAAACAATATAAATTCGTTTTCATCCTAGGTAGATACACGTGTGCCTATACAATTCTCCTACAGTAATATTGTATTTCAATTAGACGCTGGTTCTGTAAGAATACGTTCGTTCACGATCGAGATATTTTGAACGACAAAGTGCTCCAATAAATCAGTGGTGGAAGTTTTCTTTTTTTGTTTTGGTGAAAGGAGGACAAGGGGAAATTATTTCACTACTGTTTTTAGTTTACATGTTTCATTCCTCGTTTGGTTTTTGTTTAAAAATAAGTTTATAATAATAACGCATCCCTCTAAAAGTTAAGATTATTTTGAGTAAAAATAATTTTTAATTATATACACACATATAGTTTTTATGAACACAATACTAAAACACCGGGAAAATCGCTCTGCATATTTTTTAATCATTGTACTCAATAAAATGTTACTGTAATGAATGTGTTAAATTTGAATTCAATGATAAATTATTACATAAGAAAAATGAACAGAAACCCACTGTGTCAGCATATATATTTTAAATTCTAAGGATATTTTATAATTTATTTGTTTTATTTGTTTAATACTCGGTGGTAAATTATTTTTACATAAGTAATAAAGAAGGTATGGCCTGAATTTAATTTTTTCAATACACATCACATATAATTGACCCATCTTATTATGGCTATTAACTCCTTATAACTTATAAGTCAATACTGTGTAGTCGGATACATGTTTAATGATTAAATTATATGAATTGTGATATCAATCTAACTTTTTTGAAAATTTAACTTTATAGTCAATTAATATTTTTAAATTACAACATAAATAAAATTATTATAAAAATAAATAAACCTTTATTTTTTGTTTAGGTGTCCAATTTTATCAAAATTTAAGCTTCAAACGGTTAAAAATAAAAATGATGTCTATGATACCTATGTATTTTTGATATTTTTAAGTTGCCTTAACAAAAATTTATGAAAAACATATTGTATGACATTTTTAAGCTTTTCATCTGAGAAAAAATATTATACTTTAAACCCAACAAAGTGTAAATCTAATTTTCTATCAGAAATTTTCTTCAAAGTTGAAGATAGAAGCATTTTTTTTTTTGCTTCAAAACATGATGACTGACACATGAAACAATTAATTAATAAAAAATAAAACATCACAAGTCATTGTAAAACCAATACATTCAATCCACTTAAAATTTAAAAATATACAAAACAATAATACTTCTATTTAGTTTATATACTAAACAAAAAACATAAGCTCAAAAGTATATTATACTATTACTATTACAGTAGACATTTTAGTATCCTTTCCTCTACTTACATTGATCCACATTGGTCTTTGACCACTGCCAATAACCAAATAATCATAGTTCTTTAAATAATAAATATCAATTATGTATAGAATTTATCTTCTATAGCCTATGAGTTACATTGGTATATACTTTATGTTAGTTTTATGGAAAATCTACAAACTGAAGTACTTGAAATGGAGTTCCAACAGTTTGCCAAAGGAGGAGATACCATAAGCGAAATGGATTTCGCCAAAATATTATTGAGATATACTCACTTGGATACAGATCTGTAAGCCTTTTTTAGTTTATTATCTGTACTGTTAATGTCTTTTATAATTTGGCAATGTATATTTGCAATAGGTGCGATACATATCTGGACCGATTGTTGGAGAGAATCAAAATGGACAAAGGCATACCACCAGGCATTTCATTTGATGAGTTTAAAGTATTTTGTCAGTTCTTAAATAATTTGGAGGACTTTACTATTGCTATGAGAATGTATACATTGGCCGATCACCCAATATCTAAAGGTAATAACTATTAACTTATTAATAACTGAACAGCATAAACAACTAATAAAATATAGAAAATGCAGTGGGAATCGGAAATCGCTTTATTAATAATATACATTTCACAAACTATGAAATAGTATAATTTGAGTAGTCATGATACTTTTTTTAGTTTGCTTATATTGTACAATAAATAAATAAATAAATATATTTTATAATTATTACAGTTTAAAATAGCATGTTATTAATCGTTTTTTTTATTTTAGAAACTCAGTTAAAGTTCAATTTTTAACACTGATCAACATTTAAATGTAGTAACTCCATTGTTCATTGGTATATTTTTGTTTTAGCCCGTAAAATAATATTTTAATTTACTTTACAGATGAATTTCATAGAGCAGTTAAGATATGTACAGGGACCAGTTTGAGTAAGCATCTTGTACATACCGTGTTTGCAATATTTGACGAAGACGGTGATGGTCAATTGAGTTATAGAGAGTTTATTGCCATTATGAAGGACCGGCTAAATAGAGGATTCAAGGTACCAATTTGCTATAGTATTCCATTTTACTGTTGATGATTGTGTATAAAATATCAACATTAAATTAATTCTATTTACTTTTATATCATGACTTGTGATAAATCCTTATTAGATAAATTCATAACACAATTTTTTGTAAATATTATTGCTAAATTAAAACTCTTATATGAATAATGAACATTTTACTCTGTCCAACAAAAGAATAACCAAAACTCTTTTTTGCACATTCCCACCACTAAACTAGTTCGAGCGCCACCCATTATATGCTGTTGATGTCATCACAGCATGATAGCGGAAATTGAGACCTTGAGACCACGGAGCGCCATCATTTGGATACGCTCTCTCGCTGGACAGAGTATAGTTACAATAACTATTGAATAATCATAAAACTATTAAGCTCTTTATACAGACAAATTAAAATATTAATGTATTTTAATAATTTATGTTGGCACTTTGTTTTAGTCATATACAAAAAATGAAGGATGGGATGCATTCAAAATCTGTCTGAAACATGAAATTAAAACTCCTAATTAATAATAAACTTATTTAAATTAAGTTTTATTTTGTTAAATGTTCTTGTTTTTTCTTAATTACTTGAGTAACTTGTTTGTTTTTTCAATATATAAATATTTATTATAGATACTTAGATTAAATTAACTTTATTTATAGATATGACTAATGAAAAAATGATTTTCAAAAGAAATATAACACAAATAAATTGTATTAAGAACACTTAACAAAATCAAATTTTTTATGTATAAAAATATAGACTATTGTAAACTGCATAGGAAAATATATTATACAAGCTTGTTTTTTTTTTTAAGTACAATATTAATTATTAATAGGATACAGTTTGTACATCCACTTATATGTTTATAATTTTTTATAATTGTTTATATAATATTAATGTTTTTGTTATAGTTATAAGCATTAATTCTATAAAAAAAAAACTATAAATATGTCTAACTCTTAAATTGACATATAATCTTATTGATTTGAGAAGGTCATTAGTCAGCTGAATACTTAATTAACATAACTTAACAGCCAGGATGAATACTGAAACATGAATTTTAAAATATATTAAATATAATATTGATACATTAAATCAACACTTAATATAATCATAAAATTATTCTGTGATATTATAACAAATTTACGTTTGATTGATTTTGTCACTTCCATCCACAACCATCAAAAACTATTCTCTTAATGCTATATTGTCCAATGGAAGGAATTTTTTAAAAAAAATTATTGTTCATAAACATTAATTATTAATGTTTATTTTATAAATTGTAATTAATTGCTTCATATTTGCAGAGATAAAGTATTAATGAATTGTTATGCAAATGTATGACATAAAACCTAACCTTTCAAATAACTTTTATCTGCAGACTTGTGATCATTTCAAAATATAATTTTTTTTTCATAGTTTCTTTTAATTTATTTTTACTAAATATTTAAAGATAATTCATATGCTATTACCATATTTACAAAATATTTTAAATTTAAACAATTATTTTAACTTACCGAACAAAATCTTCTGTTGGATTGGCAAATTTATTTCGTACCAAAAAATTGGACAAGATGCTAGCGACTTTTTCTGGATCATCTTCTTGTACAGCATGCCCAACTCTAGTTAATACTTGCATTTCAAATTTACCTAAAATATTTTTTTCATTTATGAACAATTCAGAATACAAATCAAAGTATTGAATTTACATTAATTAAGTTAAATTATTCATTAATACAATATTATGTTACCTTGCATTTGACCAACAGTCAAATCTTTGTCCATACGATCAATGTTAGCCAGTAATAATAATTTTTGTGCATGTATAGATAAGAATTTTTTTGAAAGTCCTTGAAACCATCCAGGCCAATGCTTTTCTGTTTTGCATAAATCAATTCTCCATGTATAATTACCCAATAATGTTTCATTCTGGAAAATAAAAGATATAAATTAACATATTTGTATACTATTAGTAACTTTATAGGTTTTACTGACAGAAAATGAAGATGCACCACACTCTTCATCTTCTTTAATAGAATCTATTGAATATTGAGGTTCTGAGATAGCTTCTGTTAATACTGGAGTCTCAATAGTTGGTTCTCCAAATTCGTCTGTACCAAGTTTACCAGTAGCAACACTAAAACCAAGGTTAAGTTAGCAATGTTTAAATAATAGATTTATATATAGCTATACAATTACTTTTTTATTTGTCCTGGAATGGAAACCCTGGCAGATTCTTCATTTTTTATATGACCATTACTCATTCTAAATTTGAATAATAACAAAACACATTCAACATAGTGTAAAATGTTATCAATATTTTTTTATAAATGTATACAAAAAAATCTAACATTTGAACATTAGATAGTAACTTAAATTTTCTAGTTTTCAATATTGTTAACACATTTTTTTCATTTGACACTTAAAAAACATTAATTAATAGTAAATTAATTAACTTTAATAACAGTAGATATTAGATTAAACTAGATATTATTATTTTTACTGTAATATATTACTAAAAAATTTGTTGATCAATTTTTATTAAAATTAAGGTTTTGGAGTAAATTGAAGAACGTATTTTAATGTTTTTAGTGTACTTGTATGTTCATATAATTAATTACTTAAATACTTATCCTATAATATTTTAAATCTAAGTCTTAAACATGATATAATATATACATACCCCCATGAAATAGCATCCACTAAACTTTTAAACGATTTTGGACGACTTCTCAAAAAACTTTGCATACTAGTTAATGATTCCATTGCTGAACCTTCAACTACATCAATGACAACCAAACCAATAATTGGCAAATCTGATTCTGTCGTAGAAGCAATATTTACAGCAATAGCTCCTCCAAGACTATGGCCCATTAAAACTATTGATGGCATTTTGTCTGGATATGATTTACGTAATAAACTTATGACATCACTGAAATATATTTTAGTTGATTAGTTCAAATATTCTGTTACAAATTTAGATGTTTTAAATTAGTGTACCTAGTAAAAGTTGTCATAGATAAATCATTATCATCTGTAGTAAATGAATTCCCGTGTCCTCGAAGATCAACTGCTAAAACTTGGCATGTACATTGTTTTACTAAATGTTTCTAAAAAAATAAAAATAATTTCATTTTACAGTAAAACATTTGGAATACTTGAACATTATTTAGTTTAAAATCACAATATTGTATTAAAGCATATTATATTCATGTCATTTGAAATCATAATTACTTATAAAAAATAAAATGTAAGTAATTATTAAACATGTTAATCTCTGTATATGTTTGAGTCATGGAACAAAATTGGTTTCTTGTTTGAGAAGTAAAATAATTTTATACCTCATAGGATTACATTGAATTCTGTTTTCAATTATTAGTACGTCATTTTATACTATTAATTTAAGAAAACCAATTTATGACTATGTGAAATGTGATGTATGTGGGTTTATTTACAAAATAATCAAGGATTTAAAGACTACATAGATGTGTTTGAAATGCTTAAAGCTTTCATATGTATAATATGTATAATATACTATAATATTATGCACTAAAAAAAAAAACGGAAACATAATTAAATACAATTAATATCAATTGAAAATTACTAAACTGATATTACATGAATAGATTATAGCAATACTCACGGCAAAAAGAGACCATGTGAGAGCATTAAACCCTCCACCGTGGAGCAAAACAATCAGCACAGATTCAACATTACCCAGTGAGTAGGTCGCAAACTTGTTACCATCAATGTCAACAAAGCGTTTGTATTCAAAATACTCACTCCACGATATAGGAGTCAACTCTTCATATGAACGATTCAATCTAAACAAACAAGCAGACTTGCTGTTTATGCAATAAGTAATAAAAATGCAGATACTTTTTGTTTTACACTATTGTATACATACCTAGTTTTTCTTTGGGGTGGTTTCTTGAAGTTTCCTCCAGGTAGTCTGAATTTACCAATATGGGACATGGCGAGCTTTAAGTACTTAACTATGAGTCTAAATTGACTATATTAGTGTTTTTTTCTTTCGCATGTCTTGAGCACCAACAGATTAATGCGTTTTATTTTATTTTATTTTTTTTTTTTTGTCAAACTTATTAGTCCAAACAATCAGACAATTAAAGTAACAAAAAATAGAAGTACTACAATTAAACCTTTGAGTGAATACAGCGAAATGGACTCCTGTAAAGCGTATACAATCCTGTTTAAAACTCAAACACTCTTATCATATCATTATTCACTATCATCTTGCATAAATAAAAGAATACACAATGATAATCGTTATCATAATTCTATTTTGATCTGTCATTCTGTGTCCATAGTACTTCACACATTGGCGGACACCTCTGGATTGTACAAAACACTACATTTCTACCTAATGCTTATTATTATTCTTAATAGGTCATACAAATTTGTGTGGAACACTGTTAAGCTTATGAAAATAAATAACCTTACACAAAACAGCCTTATTTTTTAGATTTTGAGCGGAACATTGAATGTATTGATTTTACAATGACATATTGTTTATTTTTTTCTATGTTTGCGTCTGTTCCCACCTTTTAAAGCAGTAAAAATGATTCGATTTTCTATTTTGAGGATGGTTTCTGGTAGAAAATGATATAGTTAGTACTTTGGGGAGTCAAAAATAAAACATATTCTCAGACTCTCAGAACATTGAAATATAACTGAACAAAACAAAACAAAAAAAAACTAAGAAAGAAAAGAGAACATTTTCAGGCAAAACCAGTTTTTAACCAAATTGAATTTGTTTTTTTTTTTTATGTAACTACTCACTTCAAGTTTTTACTATATTTATTTTATCATTTTCTAGACATGACATAGTTTAAAAAATATTTTGACTCTTTCATCTTTAAACTATTTAAAAACATTTTTTTTATTTAAATGTGGACAAGGATGAAAGATTCAAGATGGGAGCTATGAAATTGAGCGTTATAAGTTCAATGAAAACTTTTTAATCCATTTATTAATTAATTTGAATTAATTATTTTTAAATCGTGCGTTCTATTAGTTCAAATTAAATGGCACCAGTGCTTCAAAGTAGATAAAAATCGTACGCAATCGTTTTTCTCCGAAAATTGATTTATGATAATCGATAGTATTAATTTACAAATAAACAGAGCTATTTTACTCAGGAACAACCCAATATAGGGGTAATACTAAAACTCGTGACGGGACGGGACTCATTTCATTCCAACTGTAAATTGTAATAATAAAAAATGGTGGCCAGAACAAATCGAATGAAAATAATGTAACCATAATAATACGAGGGACGTCCAAAAAGTAAGGTTACAAGGGTTGTGTAGGACGAAAGGAATTTTGTTTTTCAGAGTTGTTACCACTAGTAGGTAGAGAGGTTCCTAACAGTCAAAATAAATCATCAAAAACCTCAGTCCGTTACGAAATGTCATCACAGCAGCCAAACGCGTCAAACAGTTCGTCCTCCAATCGCTCCACCTACCGCAGGTGTGAGATACGCTTTGTTATTAGGTTTCTTATTTTGCGTAACGAATCCGCGGCCAGTATTCATCGCCAGCTTATGGAAACCTATGGTGACGAAACGTGGGTGTGTCACTATGCTCCAGAGTCAAAAAGGCAGTCTTTACAGTAGCGCCATACTCATTCACCATCGACCAAAAAATTTAAAGTCCAATTTTCAGAGAAGAAGATCGTGGCATCTGTTTTTTGGGAACGGAAAGAGATATTATTGGTCGATTTTATACCTAATGGAACCACCATAAATGCAACTGCATACTGTGAGACACTCAAGAAGTTGAAAAACATTAATCAAAAACAAAAGGAGAGGATTGCTGACTCGTTGTGTGTCACTCCTTCGTGACAACGCTAGACCTCAAACCGGCCGTCTCACTCAGGACCTGCTTGTTTCATTTGGGTGGGATATTGTCTCACCCACCCTACTCCTCAGACCTGGCACCATCGAATTATTATCTTTTCAATAAATTGAAGGAGTTTTTGGGTGGACAACGATTTTCAAATGACGAGGAGGTCCGGGATGCTGCTGAAAAAGCTTCGAGTGGTGGAGCGGAAGGTATACGACGAGGATATACAAAAACTGGTCCCTAGGCTTCATAAATGTATTGACTTCAATGGTGATTTTGTAGAGAAATAATGACATTTTGACACTCATCTTGTAAATTTCATTTAAATATATTCATTTTTCAATTTTTAACACATGTTGTAACCTTACTTTCTAGACGTCCTTTGTATATTAAATACATTAAAATGTATAACTGTTTTACTGTTATATTATTAAATTTATTATTTAAACATAATTTATATTTTTCATACATAGAATAGATTAACCCTTAATGGCGTATACCAAAATTAATAAAAATTATGTATTATTACCAAAACGGGACAGGATTTTTGGAGCGATGAATGTATTAGTTTTCCTATGATGTTGTTTAGAATTTGAGCGAAGAATGTTAGATGATAAATAATATATTATATATTCATGTATGATGAATATTTTATGATGTATTGATTTTACAATAATGTATATTTTTATTTTTATTTTTTTTTCTGTCTGTTAAATGTTTCTATTTTCTTGATCAGCATATTTTCTGAACTTTGGTGGAAAAATGAATCTAGTTGGTTCTTTCAGGAGTTCAAAATTGAAAATTCTCAATAGATTTCAAAAGCGTCGGAAAATTCAAAATAAATAACCACATAGACACTTGAAATTTTCACCCAATATTAATATTAGCATTTTCTATACATCATCAAATTTTCAAAATATTTTAACTCTTTTTAGCTATTTATAGGCATAGAAATGTTTAACTTTTTTGATTATTTCTTCTAAGTATAACAAATTTTAGATTAGGTCAAAAAGTTTTAAAAAGCAATACAAAGATTTCTTATAAGTTGATAATATTACAATAGCAATTGAAAAATATTAAAGATGCATCGTTACGTATTTTTGTTTGATAAGCATTTGTAATTCAAAAATCGTCAAAATAAACGGCGATGAATAAAAGTACATACTGTTCATAGAAATATAGAATAAAATAAAATTCACTATAGATACACAATGTCTCAGAGACATTCGAAAAAAGTTAAACAGCAGACTTCACCTACTCAGGCCCCTATTAAGAGCCAACATCAACATCTAAAATAAAATTCTTATATACAAATGTCTCTTCCGTCCCATATGGACTTATGGCATCATACTCTGGGGCCCAGCCAAAAGATCCAATACTCAAACGATTCAAGCCTTTCAATCAATCTGTCTCCGTATCATTGTTAAAGCTCCCTGGTACGTTACGAACAAATTACTTTACGATGACCTTCAAATCAAAACTATCCATGACACAGCCACCAATTTTTACAAAAGATTTCATGTGAAACTCCATATGAATCACAACCACCTCATTTCGCAATTGGCCTCAAAAACGCTTCCTGACAACCCCACAAGACGTCTAAACCACAACTGGTACAGAGATCTTCTCAATCTATAAAAATACATTTTTATTACTCATAAAAATTTAATTACATTGTATAAAGGTGACTCGACTGCGAGCCCTCCTTTTCACGTTACTCAAAGCCATTGTTATATATTATTTTATTTACCATATCATATTTACTTATTGTATATAATGTACAGATTGTAAATCTTCAATAAACGCCATTTTAAAAAAAAAAGATACACAAGGAATAAAGATTACATTTTTATTTTCAAAACTGATAAATTGTAGATTTAAACACGATATTTAAATTATATTATATTATATTATATCCCTATTATTTATTAATAAACACTTACAAGTACTATAATTGTGGTACCAGAAAAAATAAATCTTAAAGCAAATTAAAATTTTTACAAAACAGACCAAATTTTTCAAAAGAAAAAAATATCAGTTTTATTTTTATATAATATAGCTTTTGTATTAACCAAAGACTTGGAACCTTAAGAAATAATTTTATCCGAGCTTCATACATAAAATTCAAGTCAGCTATTTAAATTTGTATTATATATCTGTGGGGTTATCATATTGTCATAAAAATAAAATATCTATCATCTATGTAAATTGGCAATCGTTGCAGAGGACGTATACGGCATTAACGATTCTAAAATGTCAATGAACAAAAAATTATTGTGTTTCATTCAGTTTTATTTTTTTATAAATCACAATATTTTTATTTCAAAGCAATTTCTTGTTTGTCGGCGATGTGTGTACAACACAGGTTTTATCAGAAAAATGGATATTCAGGTAAATTTGTTTTAAAATATTCTTTTGGACAAAATTCATTCACTTGAGCAACACAAACGTCTTTGTCGTTTCACCGCGCCCAGGTCGTAGAATAATAATATAATATACCTAAATAAATAGAGCTAAACAATTATACTCTTAAAATTCTTATATCTCGTAAAAAATAACAATTAATATTTTTAATTTTTTTCAATCGATCGACATTAAATATTCTTGTTATAATTTTATTTTAAATTTAATATTTTCAAAATTTTTTCATATTTTAATTATTTTTCTAATACCGGTTACCTTATAACAGTAAGTTGAATATAGGTATTTTCACCAAAACATATGTGTGTATATCATACGCTATTATAAGAGGTATTTTATCATATACTATTGTTATTCATTTATACTCAACACTGATGTATCGTCTAATGGTGTAGGTAAATAGATTCGTGCCAATAATAGTTTAAAATTAGTTAACAGTTTGATAATTACATTGTGTGTATAGAAACTCATAATTTCACATTATGTTTGTATTACGTTTTTAAGGTTTTTGGTGTAAAACATTTTTTATTAATATTTATTGAGAATAAACATTCAGCGAATTGTAATGAAATAAGTATTAACATTATTTTACTCATAATATTTGTAAACGCATAAATTGTTAAACATTTTACTGACTGCGTGTTATTTCAGAGATGTTATTCGACAACGGATGTCCCAAATTGGAATGAAGTGGATGGTGTTATCGTCAAAATGTATCAGAGACAAAGCAATACATAGTTTATTCTCATTCGGACAAACATCGCGGATCGTTTGGTTAGAAGGTATGTAAACAGTATTTATTGTTATATATTTATTATAATATACGCACCACTAGTGTTACTTATGTTAGGCAGGCGTGTGGGTTATAATTTTTTTTTCTTACCGTCGTTAAGTTTTTTTTTAATATTGTAAATCGATCAGGAGATCGAACATATCAATTATAATTGTAAGTATAACGCTATTCCGGCTATCAATTAAATCATGATAAAAATTAGGAAATTAGTCAGGTCCGATATTCACTAGGTAATATTTAAATATTTTCTCCGATTACCAGGTACGATGACCTGTATGAGAGAGTGAGATAAATGAAGGAGAATAGAAAGTGTG
Source organism: Pentalonia nigronervosa (assembly GCA_014851325.1). Taxonomy (NCBI): domain Eukaryota; kingdom Metazoa; phylum Arthropoda; class Insecta; order Hemiptera; family Aphididae; genus Pentalonia; species Pentalonia nigronervosa. Next base: position 106,776 of record JACXSJ010000680.1, on the reverse strand, counting down.
TGATATGGTGAAGATAGTGAAGGAAAGAGATCTAGAGAATTTCGGAATGTTTGGTATATGAAAGGAAAAGATGCAACAATATGTAAGGTTAGGTTAGTGGCTTAATGAAGCAGGTAACCGCCGCTGAGTTTCAGAAGGGGTGGTGGGTGGATGGGAAATGGCCAAATAATAATGGGTAAAAATTTATATTAACTAGTATTTTAGTGTTAACTATGACATGTAGTTAAAAATATGTAAATGTAATTATCGAGTATTGGTGGGTGGTTGGGTGGGTGACACATAATACTAGCCTCTGAACAATTTCGTGTTCGCCATGCCACTGCAGGTTGTATTGGTTAGAAGATTGGAGAGTGTGTACTAAAAGAAAACACAGTGTGAGTGTAGTTGTGAAAGTAAATTTAGGGAGAAAGGGTGGGATGGAAAGACGAAAAAAGAAGTGGATAGACAGAATGCAGAACATATGAATGTATAGGTCAAATATAGTTGTGAGAGTAAGGGAGAAAAAATGTGAAAAAGAAAAGTTATAGACTTTAACGATATCGAATATATAGGAAAGGATCTAGAATTGCAAAGCTCACTCGACCCTTTGGCTGATACTACGGTTTAGTAGGTTTGCAACCTTGATTTATAGAAGAGAATAAAAAGAGTCAAAAACCGAGTTGGTATTGTCAGTTTAAATATTGAATTAGGTGTCATCAAATCGAGTATGCGGTTGATTGTTGAAAGTTAGGTAGGTAGGTATGATTGGAAGTTAAAGTATAATAACTAATAAGTATTAATGATTTATCTATAACGGAGACCGGGTGTACAGTGACATATATTGGTGAAGTAAACTTAACTAAATATTAATTTTTGAAAAAACATATTAGATATTTAAATATTGTTATAATTAGGACTCGGAATTATATGCATTTGTACATTTCTATTTATTTGTTACAAAAATAGCTAGGTAAGACACAAATTGATATTGTATTGACATATTTTGAGTGCATTTTCAATGATACTAAGTGCAAAATTGCATGTATATTTCATACGTTATTAGTGCTTATAATTTAGGGCTCTAGTTATAACAAAATATAAAAAAATAAAAAATTACGAATTAATAAATTAAAAATTGTTTTTCAAAAATGTTGTTATGCAAGAATATTATTATAACTATTACATTTTATTATATTGTTGACAAAAAAAAAAATGTTTGAATTACAATAATTATTATAATTGTATAATACTTTAAATTACACATGTAATGAATTTGATTTATAAAATAAATAAGTTAAATTAGCTTATTTTAGAAGTGGTTAGGTATCGTTAAATACGTTACTTTATGTGGTGTTTATAATAATTTAAAAAAACGTATTTATTGCTAATACAAAATTTAATTTCTAAACATTTTTTTTGTCAGAATTTTTAATAATCAGTTGATATGCTAAAACTATGGACATTTATAATTAATTTTAAAGTTTTTATTGCGGTACAACCACGGATTAAGTTAGAAATTATATACAGTGAGTGTAAAAAGTATTCGTACATTCTGTATTTTTGAATAAATATGCATTTTTCTTTATAATATTTTATTTTTATCAATAAACCAACATTCATATAGTAATTAATATATTACTAAATTTATTACAAAAAAATACCATAACGGCAGTAATAATCATAATCATAATAATAATAATAAATATAATTGCAATAAATATTCGTACACTTCAATTTTAGAGATGGAAAGGCCTATTTACTCGCAATAATATTATTAGAAAACGATAAAATAAACGAATACCTATTATTAATGATTACTCCGAATCCCGATTCAGTTTGCTTCGAAATATTGTTGGAATATCATCTATTACAAGATGGGTCGAAAAATATGTGAAACAAATAAAACTGAACATGAACTGATTTTGAGGTTGCATAATCAGTGCCAATCATTACGTCAAATATCAAAAATTATCAATAGAGCTCATAGCATTGTAAAAGATGTGATAGATCGATTCAGTGAGCGTAAAAGTCACGAAAATAAGCGACGGCCTGGTCGACCACAAAAACTTTCGGACCATGACAAACGTATAGTAGTACGAACATTTAAGATGGATCCAAATATTAGCGCTCTAAAAATAGCACAAAATCTTGAAAATTTTTCTGGAGTACGTGTTATTGAAAGTACAATTAGAAATTGTTTGAAAAACAGTGGTTACCATGGTCGAATAGCTCGTCGAAAATATTTTGTGAATAAAAAAAATAGACAAAAGAGACTTGCTTTTGCAAAAGGTAACTTACATCACTCTATTAATTTTTGGAACAAAGTAATATTTACAGACGAAAGTAAATTTAATATTTTTGGCTCGGATGGAAGTCGTTTTGTATGGAGAAAATCAAATGCAGAGATGAAACCAAAAACTTTACAACCTACAGTTAAATACGAAGGAGGTTCCGTAATGGTTTGGGGCTGTATAAGTGCTCAGGGTGTTAGAAACTTGCACTTTATTGACGGCATTATGAACCAAGATATATACTTAAATATTTTGAAGTTACATCTTACAGCAAGTGCTGAAAAAATAGGCATCAAGGACGATTTTATGTTTAAACAGGACACTGATCCCAAGCACACTGCAAGAAAAGTCAGGGATTGGTCGTCTAAAAATGTGACAGAATACGTTGTTACACCACCACAATCTCCGGACATTAATCCCATTGAGAATTTGTGGGGCCATTTAGACAAAAAAAATCGAAAGCATAATATTTCAAACAAAAAATCTCTAAAAGAGGAATGGAATAAAATAACTGCAGAAACAACATCTCATCTGGTTGATTCAATGTCTAGTAGACTGGAGGCTATATTAAGGTCCAAAGGCTACTCTACAAAATATTAAACAGGATTATGTAATGATTAAAAAATATTTATTTAGTTAAAATTATTGGGTGTACGAATATTTATTGCAATTATATTTATTATTATGATTATGATTATTACTACCGTTATGATATTTTTTTGTAATAAATTTAGTAATATATCAATTACTATGTGAATGTTGGTTTATTGATAAAAATAAAATATTATAAAGTGCATATTTATTCAAAAATACAGAGTATACGAATACTTTTTACACTCGCTGTATTAGAAATAATCTACCGTAATCTAACCTTTTTATCTTAAACTGTAGGGCACCACATGAATTAAAACGATCACACAATCATGCTGGTAAATTATCGTTCACCACCAAATTAAATTATTCTAATTAAGTTGAGATATTATAGATTATAGGATTGATACGGGACATATCATAGAATATTGAGCATTAAAAATAACAAAAATCTTATCGGAATTGTGTCCACCTAATAAAATTATTACAAGTGTTTGAAATTTTAAACAACTATAATTAAATTTGATGTAAAATTCAAAATTTTATAATTTGAATATTTAATTTATTTGTATTATTAAATTTTGAGTCCGTTTTGAATATTATGTTCCGTTTTGTAAAATCTCAAAATACACTGAAAATACCTAAATTTGTTTATTAAATTAAAAACCTAATCATTGTAATTTATGAAATATATAAATTATAGTAATAAAATAATTATAATAATAACATATAAAACTTAACATAACCAATATTGTATAGTGATAAAACTCATAAGGATTAACTTGAAAAAATGTTTGATACAACCAAAAACCTTTTAAATTTGAATAATTTAAATTAAGTATTGTATTATTAATTTTCTATAATATTGTACATTATTTTCTCAACTGTTTTCCAAATATGTTAAGTCCTCGCTTGTATGAAGGTACTTCTGGCCATAATAATCAATACACAAGCCATATAATTTTCATCTCAGTAGATAAAAACATATTCTCTGGAGAATAACTTTTTCTACATATAACAGAATTTTTAAACGAAACATTAGTATTCACCATATTTTTTATTAGAATACAATTAACAAAAGTAAAAAAATGTATAACATTATATATCAAATATTTTTAATTGTTACGTCTAATAAAATTTCTCCATATCATAATTCAAGTAGGTAGTCCATATAAAAAATTGAATATGCTATAATGTTGTTCAAAGTCTCCAAATTTCCCTAATATTTTTTACTAAATATATGAAGTTAAAAGAAAAATAATTTATAATATTTATACATAAATAAATGCTAATTAAACAAAATATAAAAAAAATTTTATACATAAGAGTTATTTTGATTTTAAGACTATGTTTTACCTGCTTATTGTTTTGTCTCCAAGTGTTCAAGTTTATCTTACGAGTACAAGTGCGAAACATAGCAAATTTACGTTCGGCAGTTTTTCTTTAACAGTTGTTTTTAATTAGTTCTGAATTAAAGAAAACACCTATCATATTCTGTAGTTTTTGGGATAATCCAAAAATGACCAAACGTGCTCAACAGAATATAAAAAAATTAATCATAAACAAAAATAATAATAATAGATTCTAACGATTAGACTATAATGAGATCTACTGAAAGCGCTAAACACTTGCCACTTGTAAGACGGAGACAACAGATGAATACATCACAAGTAGATACATAATATTTTTAAGATTTACATCCAATCATACCTTCAAGTTGTACATAACTTTAGGTACGGTTTCATGTACTCCATTCAGGATAAGAATGCACAAATACGCGCACGAATACATATTACTAAACCGCTGAAAGTTATGTTTGGTAAGATTGAAAAAATACTATATGTATATAAATATAATAAAGCTCATAGTATAACACATTACTATAAGAAAAAGATAACTGCTGGCGGCCCGGTTAACAGTATTCATGCGTAAATTTGGGAATTCATATTCTGAATACAGTATAAAGACGCGTTTGATCGTCGCATCCAGCCGCAACGACTGTTCTTGCTATGGGACAGCCATAAGCCGTTAAGGCCGACGACTGTGCTGGTCCGTGAGCAGTTGTGCTGCTCGACGCAATGGCATCAAAGAGACCGTGCTGGCAATCAACTAGTTCGATTTGATAGAAAGACACAAAATTCAAGAGATCGGCAACGCCAACTCGGGACTCTTTTTATCCAAGAGACTATAGGTCTAAGGTTAATGTCAAACCTATAAAAGCTATGTTTAAGCTATATTGTGGTGGCAGTGGAATATCATCACTGGTCGTGAGCTTTACAATGATCTTTTCTTACTAAGGTATTTGATATTGTAAACATAACAATGAAAGAAAATATTTAAATATTAACAAAGGAATATCAGGCATATGGGGATCAGATACTGTGGCAGTATTTTTTTTTTCTTTGGGACAGCTGCCTTTGAGTAATTAATGATTTACTGGGTGGCTGGGTAGCTGCGGGGTAGCTGGGTGGGGATTAATAAATATTGATTAGTATCTATCTAGTTTGGTAGGTGGGTAGGATATTAGACTATTAATTCTGAACAATATAAAGATGGCCAAGCCACCGAACCTAATTATCAATATTTTAGTTCATAAATTTTCAATTCTTTTTTTTTTTGGTTTTAAACTACAGTCTCATTCTTTTTTCTATACCTCTAAATTTGTTTTTTTTTGCTTTTTAAAACGAACAAGCCTGTAGGCGCCAGTGTCCCCCTTCAATTTTTTTTTATTTAATTTACTTGTAAAATTTTTTTAATCTTAAAATACATTTGTCTACAAGCATTTATATAATTCTTTCATTCTTTAAATCTCATATAAATTGATATTCTTTAAAATTTTTAAGAAAGCTATTCTATTGTAATCGTTATGAATAATGAATAAATAATCAACTTCTTCTGTTCAACAGTACAGTACCCACTTGGCCGACCTTTTGTTGTTGTCTTATTATTGATCGCTATCGTTACAAATAACTTAGCTCTGTTGTAGAGGTACCCACTTTCCGATGTTTTTTACTTCTTATTTTAGAAAATGTACTTACCTAAGTTTAACTTGCTGTGAATTGTATAGCATATTAAAATTATAAGATAGACATTTTTTTTTTTTTGCTTCATAGATAATTTAAATACAAGTTTGTAAAACAAAAAACCATTTAGTATGTTGAAATTTGTTGTCTATAACTGCAAACCATTTTTTTTTAAAATATTATATGATTGTAAATACCAATGCATTGATATTATGCTTCCTAATTTGAATACTGCTATAGATGACACTTTAAATAATTTATTTTTATATATTATTCTATATTTATTTGTCGGCAATTGTCATAGTCACATGACCATAGATAATTTATAATGTATTATAAAAAAATATATTACCTTTATTCATTATATCCAGTGAAATAGCGATATAGGGCATATTTATAAGCTTATTAATTATTTAGATATTACTTGTTTCAGTATTTACTTGATTCAGTATTCATGATATTAATTAATAATGATTTTTTTTTTTTGTTAAATGAGTACAGAATATAAAATATTTTTAAAACATAATTAAGTAATAGCTCTACATATCAAAAAACTGGTGATATATAAATATTCTTGGTTTTCTGTATTTTTTTTTTTTTAATGTTCCTTGATTAGGTTTAAACGAATTTTATATTATAATAAAAAAAAAATTTATTTTTTAAATGTCAATAAATATTAATATTACATTGTAATAATAATATGTATATAAATCTAATATAAATCAATGGTAATGACATAACCACAAATAAGTCAATTTTTAATAATATAAGTATTTAAAATAAAATAATAATTAATATTATTTTTAAGAATTGATTTATTTATGAATACTTATTTTTATAGGTATCTCATATGGTATTACAAATAATATGTAAACTATGCATCTATACTCTTATAATGCAATTTACATAACATTTAAATCTAAATATTAGAATAATTTAAAGACGAAGAAACAAAATTAATTTAACAAGAAATATATATATATATATATCAAATGAAAGTTTTTATAAATTTTTAACAAACTTTAGCAGTTTTTGACAATTTTTAAAAACTGTATTAATTCATTCGACTTTAGCTCTTGTATCCATTTTGGCTTCTCCTTCATCAATTGGACGGCCTCTTATACAATGTGGATTCATTTTTCCATTGACTGCATCTTCAGTGACATGTACACTAACTACATCAGATCCAGGTATTTCAAACATTGGGTCCAACAAAATGGATTCCTGTAAAAATTGTTAATAATATGTTATATATATATTATTACACTTTTACAAATAGTTTATCAAGTTCGGTAGTCTAGTAAAGTTATAGTATGAAAGCATATTTTTAGAATCGACGGCACAAGTAAGCTGAGACAATAATTTGAATAGGCTATTATATTTAACTAAAATAATTAATAAATTTAATTATTTATATTATTTTATTAACAAATTTTTAAGTTTAAATTAGTAAATATTTCAGTCCTCACATTATTATTATATAAAATAAAAATTTAGAATTATTACCACAATTGCTCGTAGTCCTCGAGCACCTGTTTTTTTTTCTAAGGCTTGTGAGGCAATCGCTCTAAGTGCTTCATCCGTGAATGTTAATTCAACTTTGTCTAAGCCGAACAGTAATTTAAACTGTTTGACAGTACTATTTCTTGGCTCAGTAAGAATTCGTACAAGCAAGTTTCTATTTAAAGAGTGGAATGGAACCAAAACTGGAAACCTTCCCACAAACTCCTGGTAAAAAAAATTATAAAATGTATATTAAGAAACTTAGAATAAAACATAACATTTTTTTAAAATCTGTGTTTAAACTACAAATAGTTCATGAAATCATGACAAAGAAACTTTGTTTCTATAAAATTACTAGAGAATAGAAATATTATAACAAATATAATAACTATAAATTATTGTAAAATGTTTAATTTCCCAACTTAGACAAAAAAAAGCCCTTCCAATGACCAATTCCTCTTTCAGTTTTAGCTATTTAAAAAATAGCTTAAAGAAACTGAAAATTATGTATAAGACTTGAATATTGAATTAATAATTTTATGGTACTGATGAGTGGTAAAGTCTATCAATTATAAATCAATATTTTACATATTTAAATTAAAATTGTTAAAGAAGAATCATTTGTGGCATAGTTTAAACTTTGGTAAAGACTAGAAGTGGAATTTTAAAATTAATAATATTGAATAAAAATTTATTTAATAAAAAAAAAATATATTATTTTATATACATATACCAATACTTTTTACATAATTTGAAAATGTGAACTAATTAAGAATTATTTATTATTATCTGTTATTATAATTTGTGAACAATTTAGTCGATATAACAATTATAATTTAACAAAAATTTAGCCTAAAATGTAATCCAGTAATTTTTTTAATGTTTTTTAATTATTATTTCTAACTTTTTAAAAAAAAAAAATTGCTATAAAAATTAATATTTTAATGATATATTGAAATTCAAATTGCACTATAAATCATTTTTTAAATAAGATAAATTACCTAAATACACCAATAACTTTACTCAATATGCTACATTAGTTTTAATAATAAATAGATTATTAATTACAGGTATCATTCCAAATTGAATTAAATCTCTTGGTTCAACTTTTTTTAATAATCCGTCTCGTTCAGCATTTTCCTTTTCAATATCAGTATATGAAGCTGTTGAAGCAACACGGTCGGCTTCAGCAGCAGCTCTTCTACTTCCCATTGCATTATCAATTTCTGCTCCAAATCCCAAACTCTGATAAATATTAGTATAATTAATGAGTAAACTCTAATTTAAAACAGTATTAAATTAACTGTTAAGTATTTACATTTTGGTTTGTCCTGCGACTTATAAGTCTATCAAGACCAGTAAATGCACCAGAAGCAACAAACAGAATATTAGTAGTATCGACTTGAACTGTTTCATTTCGAAGTTTTCTGGTATTTTTTTCTGGTACATTAACAACAGTACCTTCCAACATCTATAAGCAGTACAATACATATAAAATATAACATAACAGAACTATTTTAAAAATAAGATTTTGCGTATTACAAATGACCATATATAAAAAGTTTGGTGAAAAATATCCAGACAAAAGGACAAAAACTTTAATAAAAATTTATACGTCAGAAAATAGTAAGTAATGTATTAAATTGCAGTTAAAATTCTAATAAGTTCTGTAATATGTAAATGCAGATTTCAAGTATTAAAAATATACAAATTAAAAATTGTTTGAATACAAGTATGTTAAAGCAATTGTTTACTGACTTGTTCATTTTAAATATTGAGAAACATGTTGCTATTAACTAGGGTCCGGATTTATATGTTTTAAAAATGCAATACATATCAAAAAATAGCATAATATGCAAAAATATACAAAATAAAACTTTGTATTTTGGATCTATTAATTATAATTCAAACTTTTAGCTTACCTTGCTATTTTTTGAATTATTTAGTAAAAACATGCAAATACATATAAATCTGGGTCCTACTAATAACATAAAAACAAAATCAATGTGGATTATTGAAATAGGTATGCATAACTTAGGTCTAGTTGTACCAATGCATTATTATACTAACAATATGTCCAGTCTATCTACCATCTTATTAGATTTACAGTTATTTTGTTCACCAATATTGTTTAATCAACATTGTTGTTGTATATCAACTGAGGAATAAATAAAAAAAATAATTATATATAATGACTAACTAATAAATCCTATTACATGATTAATGAGTAAATTTTTAGTTAATTAAGTAGTCAAACCTTTTTTAAAGGAAGAAGGGTAAATTTAATAAAACCACAAATGAAAAATAAGCATAACCCTAATGTTTTTAAAGAAGTTAAGTTTTCCACAGTTGGTTTTTTCTATATATGCCAGAGAAACACCCTAAAAATCATTTGTTAAAAACATAAGGTTTAAATCATTTAAACCTTATGTTTAAAACATTTATTTTCAAAACATCCTTTATTAATAAATCGATATATAAAATAACTTTGTTAAATTTATATTTTAATGATTAAAAATTAAAAATTACTTTCAACATTCCTTGTTGGACTCCTTCACCTCCAACATCCCTCAATTGATGAATTCCAGGTACAGCACCAATTTTATCAATTTCATCCAAGAAAATAATACCTAAAACATTTTTTTGTATCATATCGAAATTGAATTCTAAGTTGTACAATATTAATAGCAATTATGAGTTGGTACTACCTATTTGATCCTATTTTTATTAATATGTATTGAATTAAAATTAAAATAATAAAATTGACTAATATTATAATTATTTTTAAATTTAAAACAAAATAAGTGAGCATTGATTTTAGAATTGTTGTAAAATATAAGTATATTTTAAATTGTTGGATCATTTTTAAGAAAACTGGAAAAATAATGATATTAGTTTTAAAAAAGTTTAAATAATATATTTTAGAAATAAATGTGTTTTAATATAAAAATAAATAAACCTATTTTAAATTTAAATTTTACTACACTTAAAACTATATATATTTCATGGAAATGTTGGAAGACCTGATACTCCAATCTTCCACTTAGAAATAAATTGGTAAAATTATATGGATAAACCTGACAATATTCGAATAAATCAAGTAATCTAAGACCAGTGTGGAGCAAATAGAAAAATATTTAAAAATATAACTGATTAATTAATGCAACAAAAAGAATCTTGTCAGCCATAATTTTATCCATACCATTAGCACTTGTGATCAAGTATACAAAACAAATAAATAATAATAAAACCTTTTTTAGAATGTTGACTAACAATTGTAAAATACTTACATTTCTAAAATTAAACATTTAATTCTATGATAAAATATTTACATATATTCCCGAAAAAAAAAACTATATACCAATAATTGAAATTAACTGCTTTAACTATATTAAAAAAACATAAATATCCAAATTATAGCTCCAACGTGTAATACTATAATAGATTATAAAATGTCAACACAACATTCTTAAAAAAATTGCTTCAATTGTTATTTTAATATATACCTAATGGTTTTTATTAAAAAAATTAAAAACAATAGAAGATTAATAATCCATTGGCAGTATGATACAAGATGCATTGTCAGCATAGATTTGACCCAATATTATTACATTGTTATTAAATATCTAACCATCAATCTTATAGGTACATGTTTAAGACACAGGTCTTATGTCATAAAACATTCAGATGTGTCATGAAATTATATACAATACAATTTTAAGCAATAAATCAGATGACTAGATACATGACTAACTGCATGTAACTTAGTTGGGTCTACTATAAGTAATAACTGAGATTTAATTTTTATCTTTATATTATATTATCATTACCATAACATTTGACAATATTAAATTATTATACAAATAAATAATTAAAATGTATATATTACCAGTTTGAGCTTTTTCTACATCATAATTAGCAGCTTGTAGGAGTTTCCCAATTACACTTTCGATATCTTCTCCCACATAACCAGCTTGTGTCAAATTGGTACAATCACAAATTGCAAATGGTACATCTAATTGCTTAGCTATTGTTTGAGCCAATAATGTTTTTCCTTATTAAAATAAATAATTAACTAAAATGTAGTCAAATTTATAAATTATACTTTAATAAATATAAATTTGAAATAATAGGTATATATTATACTCCTAAAATAGTATTAAAGCAAATAATCACAAACCACATCCTGTAGGCCCCAACAATATGATATTACTCTTTTCTAACAGTGTATCTTCAAATGTTGAAGTAATTTTAATTTCCTCTTGATTATTTTTTGTAATATCCATTTGTGGCATTCCAAATATTTGGTTATTAGAAAAATGCTCTAAAATATAATATTGCATTAACAATTTGTTTTGCTACCTATTTATACAATTTTCAAATAAAATTAATTATATTATCATAAATACAATTAAATAGCATTATTTAAATTGCATATTAAAAAAAAAATAGCGAGAATTATATAAGATAAATATAGTTATAAAGATTAGTAACACAGTACAATCTCTTTAGAATGGACCCCCTATAAGACAGAAATCTTCTTACAGCGGGAAATAATAAATCTTGTATACCTATATCCTAAATATTTTAGTCTTCATATAATAAAAAATCCTTTATAAGGAAAAAATCAGTTGGTCCAAACAATACCAATATGAAGTTTTACTGTATAAAACCCAGTGTCATACTAACTAACATTGGCACCTTTCTTCAACATACATATTTAAACCTAAAAAATCACTCATTGTACTTTGGTGCACCTAAACTTTGTAACACTTTAAGGCACATGCCCCTGATAAAACTTAAATAAATGACCTTGTACTTATTAATATTTTAGATATAAATAAATATATATAGGTAAATTAATTTTAATAAAAAAAAAAACTATATAAATAAAGTTTTTATTATCATATTAAGTTACCTCTTGAATTTTGTAAATTATCTAGTAACCGTTGATCAATTATATCATTCTTTTGTGGTGTTGTAATATTATGAACAATACGTTTACAATGATTGTAAACTGCCACAGCTAACACTTTCTTAGCTAGCTCTTGACCAATCACATATTTATTAAGGTTCAAAAAAATCTATATTGAACAAAATATTTAAACATATATATTAAATGACGAACCAAACACAATTATTACAACAGTATTTATCTAATTATAAAATAATCATATTTCAAAATTTTATTCATTCTTCTTGATTATTATTTATTAATACATACCTGAACTTTGAAACTTATGTACAAAATTAATGACTCATTAAAAATTTATCTTTATCAAAATAATATTAAAAAACTTTAGCATAATAAAAAAATTTGCCAAATTACCTATGGGTTAAATTTTGAAATAAATTTACTATGGGCATAATTGAATACATAAAATCAAAACTTTATACTCAACTTTAACCAAAAATATATTTTTTTAAATTTTAATTTTAAATGGCTACAATATTGTTAAATACTATAATATAATATGAATAAATACTAAAATAATACTGTAATAAATATATTACAATAGTAATAAATGATTCTTAAAATAACTACTAACTTCTTTTGGAATCGGTGGTGGTTTATATTTATTTTGTTCTTCTGTTACATCTTTTAAATTATTTTCTTCAGCAGAAATCACTTTGAATATATGATAACATCGCTGACATCTCAAAAATCGATTAGAAGCTATATCAGGACAAAAATTTATTATATATTTTGTGCATAATAATTTAAAATGTTGTCAATATATTACTTAAAAAGAACTCTAAATTGGCAGTTGTGCACTTTGGACAAACTATTCCTGTTTGTCCAGTGTTATCACCCTTGCGTCCTGTTCCAGAGTTTTCTGCATTCCAACAACTAGGTGACGTCTGAAAATTACGTTGGTGAACAGTTTCTTTTTTGTGATGGCCATGAGTTAAGACACCTTCAAACCACAAGGACAAGGTTATGCATCATATTATTATGGGCTTTAATAACTATCTTTACTTACTCAAATTTCTTGATGAATTTAAATAATTAGTATACAGTTTGGATCGTATACATTTCGAACACAAGTATTTTAAGCTAGTTGCCATTTCAAGAACCTGGGCATCGAAACAAAACAAACAATAGGGGTGATTTAACACAATTTGTTTTAGAAACAAGACTGCTTTGGGCAATTCAAATTAAAATATAAGTTAGGCTTGACGAAAAAAAAAACCTAGTTTTTAAATTGAGTACGTACTTGAAAGAGCGTCTTCTATGAGCACGTCGTCGTCCTGAGAAGAAATCGTTACAAATATGAACGCCCCACAAGAAATCCTTCGAAATCAAACAATAGTATTATAGGAACGGCCGACTGACGAGAAGTGATTAGTGAGTACTGAACTACTGTTGTAGCGACTGGTGACTACAATGTCCGTGGAATATTCAATATTGTTATTTGTTACTGAGTTTTGTTTATTTAATATTTTGTTAACAAATAAATACCAACAAATGATAATCCAACGAATGATAACGAGGTCATTAATCGATCAGCTGTTATGAGTTTGTGACCGTCAGAACCGGATAGTTGGGTATACTCGGTGGTAGGAGGTACTTATTTTTTTTTAATTATTATTTTATAATATACTTCATATTTGTTTATGATTACTAACAAAATATCAAACAATAATTTATTACAGCTGCTAATCGATTAAGTCGCGATATTTAAAACGTAAATTGTGTATAGATATCGACGATATCGTAAGTACAAGCACCTAAATTTGAGTAAGTACTTATAAACAGTCTGCTCCCCACAGCCGCTCATTTATATAGATTAATCTTTAAAAGTTCAAAAATTAAAATAATATAATATTACATCTTTACGGTGGGCACACGCCATAAAAAGTAAAAACTGGTTGCCTCCAATTCAATTCGTCGAACTTCTATGTATTCCCTTGACGACCCCGACACTACAACTATACAACACCACACATGACACATGCCGAGTCATCAAGGCCACGATTTTGTTATAAATTTGCCCCACTATTCACTAATAAGTAATATTTATTATTATGTAACGTTCTTATGGTTTAAAAGTAGTGAAAACCTAACGGGCAATCGTTTAGTTCAGTGCATTGTGTATTTAAATTTAAAGTTCAACACACCTGCCCAGTCCCGGATAGACCAGTCGAGCATTCGAGATAATCTCGAAGGGCCTCTAAAATGTTGGGCTGGTTGGACTCAAATAATCCATGTAAATATAGCATTAAACAAGGTAATACCTTATTTCCTATTTCGTCAACAAATGTGATAAGGTCATTATAATTTATTAATATTAAAATTTGGCCATATTGGGATACTACAGCAAGTTACGGGCCAGTAGAAAAATATTTCTCGAAGGTCCAAGACTATCCAATCCAGCTCTGCACCTGCCGTTACGTCGTACCTCTGCACTATGTGCCTGTGTATATAATTTAAATTTCAAATACAAATCGATGATGTGGTTTTACAATAATCAGTATCCCGTTCCATGAATTAATGGAAAATCAAGTAAATAACTCATGGGGTCAAGTTCTCAAACTTCGCGGAACCCCGTCCCCCACACGGCCATAATGTTACACTCCCAACTCCCAAATAAATAAAAAAAGGTGTAGATTTGATTCATAGACACAACTCTCCCCTCCAAAATCTGTTCTTCGAATATAGTTCTGACTATAATTAAATAAACGTCCAAATGGTGGATTTCGAATACTTCAAAATTATTTAGGGTTATTCCCCAAGCCTATCCAGTCGGCCGGCTGGCTGGCCAGCCACCATTTTCTCCTTCAACAGTGAATTTATTCAAATTTTGATTTTTTGTAATTTTTAACTATATTTAGAAAATAAAATTATATTTTAAAATACTTTATTTTTATTATCATTAACTTCCTATTAATTAATTTTAATGTAATTTAAGGATTATTCAGTTGCGATACTGCACACTTATTGTTTTTGAATGAGCAATGTCGCCTGTAAAGGGCCATGGGGCCACGCCTCGCCACTCTTTACATGATATACGTCATACGAACACTGAATTATTATAATATTTTAAATTTTTTTTTTTAATTTTTTAGAAATTTACAATCTGTGACACAATAAGTAAAAGTGATAACTGTACATATACATATAAAAAACAACACAGGGAGCACATAATGAGGGAAGTCATTCAGCGATGGAATACCCTTTGATTATTGATTTATTAAACCAATACTAATATTTAATAGGTCACGGCATCAACGCATCTTGAAGCGGCGTGATGGATTGTCAGGTACAATATGTGATAGATGGGAGATTAAGGATAGGGTGGTGTTGGAGTTTAAAGTAAAATCTATTACAATGTATTTTGATTAGTTGATCAACTGTTACAATTTTTAAGTCTTTGTGTAAAGTTTCGTTTGTAACGTGTCAAGAGACCAAGGCTATTTAAATCACGGAATTACCATTTATGATTTACGAAATATTTTTCAAAAGTATAAAAAAAGTATGTATGTACAGTTATTAGTTTTAAACGTAGGTATTATAGATATATTTAATTGAAAAATCCATAGATAGGTACTTTATTTGTCTATCATTTTTATTTTCCATAACTGTTTTCATTTGTTGTCAAGCTTCCTTTAAATGAATACACTCACCACACCTAGGGCTGTCACCTCCGGGTTTCATACAGATATCCCGGTTTTAGTGGTTTTACATATAAAACTACGGGCACAGGTCTAGTGAATTATTCTCCAGGTCATCGTAGAATTATATATAATATAAAGAAATAGAGATTATATTATTATAAATATTTCTTGCATTTCATTACCTATCTTTTCACATTTATAAGTCATAACTTATAAGTATTAGGCATTTAGACGTATATGCACAGTGTCTAGTCTACGATCTATAGAGATGTTTTAGTGATGATCTTTTTTTTTGCTTATTGAGCCCCAGACTCCGGGTTTGCCATTTTTCAAAGGTAACAGCTGGTATCCCCAAGTCCCTAAATCCATAGTCCACAGTTCCACACCATAAATAATTTGGTTTTGTCTCGTGTACATAATTAATATTTTATCACCACGTAATGTCTCAATGGTTTTTATTTCGTTCATTTTAAATTAAAACAAAACTATATTATACTACAAGGAAAAATCATATATATACACAAAGCACACGGCTAGTTCACGAGTTCGTTTATACACACAATCACTCAATGGCCAATAGGACATATACCCTTGTAATTCGAACCTACTTAGGTACCTACTTGACAATAACTGTCTGATTCCATTGTAAAATTATTGTACTATTATAGTATTATTATAACATATATATTAAATAATATGAACAATATGGTATAACTATAATACATAAAGCTAATCCCAGCAATTAACCCGATCGGTGCACTATACAATACTATTGAATCTAAGCAAAAAAGCTTCCAAATAAAAATGCGGTAAAAAAAGCCTCAGAAAAAAATTACCTTTAATAAGGTAGTTGAATTTGTTATAGAAGCGTTAAGTACATAATATTATAAACCATATAAATGTAATTTTTATTACAATAACTTGTAAGACAATTCTAATTGAATGGATTAAGTTTTAATTTTTTTATTGTTTTTGTATTTAAGTTTTATTTTTATTATTATTATTTATATTACATATTATTTATTAAGAAGGTCAAAAGTTTTGACCAACCCGTAAGACCGAATAAAAAAAAAAAAATATAAATATCTTGCGAGCCAAGCTATAATTGCCACTTACATTTTTATCTCAATACAATATTCTCGTTTTACAGTTAGATTTTTATGTACCTAAGATAAATATAGTCTCATTTTATGGTAAAAAAAAGCGGAAGATTCACTCTATTTTATTAAAACTATCTTACATAAAATTGAAACTGCTAAACGGAAATTTGCTATATTGTACGTTTTTAAGACTGAAATAGCACATGTGGGTATGGTATCCATTTAAATTTAAATTCAATGATAAATCTTATAAATGAAAAACAAATCTGACTTTTGGATGGAGACAGCGTGTGTTTGTATGTATACAAGTCTCTAACTTCGAATATAATAGCCTTAGATTTCTTCTCGTGATGAATTTTTCCCAATTTTTAATTATTTTTTAATATCATAATATAAAGTTTTTTAATTATTAATGACATTTTATATATTAATTAATTTTTTCGCTTCTTAAATGTATTTGCCTGTGGGCCTCTAAACCTTTTCACATTTTTATTTTTTATTTAATGTAAGAGTTTTTTGATTTATATGCATTTAATTGTTATATTATAGATTACTATCTTCAAGTTCCAACTTCGAATATAACATGCGTTTATAATTGATTAAACATTTTTTTGATTTTTAAAATGTATTTACTTATGAGAAGCCCTGGACTTCTTCCCATTTTTTTCTTATTATTGGTACTATTATAAAGTTCATTAATTATTTATGACTTTTTATATGTTAATTTATTTTTTTTTTTGCTTCTTAAAATGAATTTGCCAGCAAGAGCCTCGAACCACTTCCCATTTTTTTCTTTTTTATTATATATAATATTAAGGTTCATTTTTAAAATACGTGTAGGTAATAAATATGAATAATTCTTCATAGATAAGTACCTAGCTAACTGATGTGACTAGAGCACAATCGTTTAATCCTGACATTATTTATTTTTTTCCGGAAGCAAGGCTTGCCAAAGATTAGGCAAAGAGATTGCCTCTTTATTTTTGATTTATTTTAGTACTTCTATACTGTATCTAACAGTGAGTCTTGATAATAACCAACTGAAGTCCTAACCTACATCGATTTTTGATATGAATATTATTATATATTTGAGTATAGATAAAATTACTTCATCTAAATATTAATATTATTTATTATCTAAATTCGTAATATAGTAGATACGCGTTACATGAGTGATTATATAATAGATAACTCAATAATAATGATATAAAAAAACAATAATTATAATACAGTTTGTAATATAATAATGTATAGCCATAAAGAAGCAGTTATTAATGACCACGAACATACTACTATACTGCGAATAGTGGCACATATTATATGTATTTAATATATAAAGTTAACCAAGTGCTTAGAATCGTTTTCCGATTTCCAAATATATTTTTATATCATTGCTTTCATATTTAACGAGTAATATATTTATTTATTTATTTTTATAATATATTTCTATTAATATAAAAAGATAATACCTTAGTTACCTATACACACATTATACATATATTGGCGTGTACAATACCGGCTCGCCCCAAGGTGAGCGAAGCAGTATACATAAATAATACGAGACGATTACCTAACATATACTATGCAGTCCTCAACTTATTATACCTGTAGATACACATTTTACACTCAAGTCACCCAGTCACTGCAGGCATTCGTTACACAGTACACATATTGTAGTAAGCTTAGCATTGGTTTCCCACAATGTTACGGTATTTATTTTATTTTATTCATCTCGCTCGTTGTAAAATTTGTCAACGTCGGCGTAATTCACATTAGCATTGAAAACAGTTAAGTTGGCGTCTAGTCTATAGCGGTGCCAGTGCATACGAACATAATACCTATATATACCGTCTAAGGCGTGATATCTGACTCAATAACACGTATTAATATATTATTATGTATAATGTGTGCGAATGTATGACATCGAATTTTGCATGGACCTATTTTTCTATAAGTATATATAGATAAATCAATAATTTAATTATTACATACATATTTCTTATTATTATAATTTGTAAACCGAATAAGAACAAGTTGATATATATAGTCATATACATAACGACATATGTATAAGCATTGATTAGAGATAGTATGGATAATTGGACGATGCAAAGCCAATCTAAAAAACTGGGCTTACTTAAAAGACTCATCAGTCATCACTCATCAGCGCTATGTGAGTTTGAACTTGTATGGTAAAGAATAAACTATGGACTTCCTACTGAAATACTCCAAACGTCTAATAATTTACGATGACAAAGACCTCACAGAAGCAAACCGGAAAGCTATATAGACGTGGATCAGTACTGGTCAAACGAGATATTACAATTTGGATAGTACGAAGACCCTAAGTCCTCAACTACAAAAGCAACGAAGTTTCCAATATTTTATGTGTTTATTAATTTTATTTTTAATTTAGTTTAATTTATTTTATATTATCTAAATCTTTATTTAGTCCAGACTTTATTTTAAGTTTATCTTACTTTACCTACATGAATATTCTATATATATAAACTAATAAATAAATAGATAGTATGATAGTATATTATAGAATGTAGATAACTATGATCAATGACATCATAGACGATATAGTTCTGTATTGCTGGTGTTGTAAAAAATCATTTACAAAAATATTTTGAAACAGATAATATACCTATTAAGTATAAAGTATACTTATTAGTTATTACTAAGCAACTTGTAAGTATGGTAGAATATACAAAGTAGTTTTTGAAAATTAATCAGTTATTTATTTCAAGTTGAAAAAATTAAAACAATTAATTTATATAAAAATAACCTCACGACAAAATAGTATAATATCTGTTATAATTTTATATATCATTATATCTTCATAATTAAAAAAAATAAAAAAATATTAAATGTAATCAAAATATGAGTATTAACTTAACATTTTTAGTAGGTTATTTTTTAGATCAAGAATTCAAGTTAAGATAAAATATGTCTATTTTTTATATTAATTTTTTTAAACGAGTTAGTCCTAAAGTAAATTTTATAGTTAAAAAAAAATGTTATAACTAGCTTAAAAATTTAAATATTGTAAAATATTACAAAATAATTTACAGATTTTCGTGTTTTGGTGAATTTTAAAAAGTAGTGCCAATGTAATTTTGATATTATTTAATTGCAGTAATAAAAATGTAAAGAACCTTGTATTTATTTTTCAATTTTTTTCTCACATACAATGATGTTATGATATCATTATGACATAATCTAATAAAAACTAGAAAAAGTCATATATTTAAAATATTTATAAATAGATAAAAAAAACACCCAAAATATTTTGAAAATTTCACCATATCTTGAAATAGCATATTATATGCATATAAACAATAAACATAATATGTTGAATATTCCAAATCTCTAAAGTCAACACATATTTTTTTTTTTTGAATAACAAAAATAAAAAAAATAAAAAAACAAAATCGATATTGGTCAAAAATTGGTTTTGCGAACTAGTAACGAGGATCCACACCAAGCAACTTTTAGGTAACTGTATATTTTGGAAAAAGATTAAAACATTTCTAGTAATCTTTCATTGCATTTCAAAATCTATGATGATATTGGAAATCATTATTTTATATGTAATATATTAATATTTAAGAAATTAAAAAAAAATATTACAACAATATTTCTGTATCAAAAATAATACTTTTTCTAATGTTCACAAAGTTATTTATTTGTACATAATAATTTATTTCAAATTTGTAATAATTTTAGGTAAATAGTATTTTTATAATACATCACAACATTGAAAAACATTATGTCCTGATATTTTCACGTGCTGACTATGAATTTTGATGATTCGCTTTGATTTTTATCGTCAATGGTAGGTACTCAATATTTATAAATGTCCAAACAAATATACATAAAAGAGATCTAACTTATAAAATTGTTGACAGAACTATTTTTAATTGATTTTGGAAAATTCAAAATATGCACAACTGCCTATATAAGAGGAAAATAATGAAATGAATTGTTTTATCTGAAAGTTATTTATATTATCTTTTATAATAATAAATAATAAACAATTATAAAGCAAAACAAAATCAAAAAATATCGATTTCCTTCGCAAATATAAAGGTATAGTTTAGTCTAATTAACTTGTATTACCTATATATATATATCATAAAGCATTGGTTAAATAATAAATTATTAAATCAGATCGATCACGCGTGTTATTAATATTGTTCTACTCTTCGACTCTCCACAATTCATCCACATTAAAAATACCTTTTTACTTCTCTCCAATAGTGTGTTTTCACTTTTTACATCGGTCCACCGAATATTAACAAAAAGAAATCAAGTGATAAATTTTGATTTTGTTTTATGACTATTTTTGATATGAAATATTCATAAAAAAATATTTAAAGTTTGTAGCACTTATCAGTTTTTTCATTTGTTTTATTACTGTTTGCAACTTAAAACTTGTACTATTTTTTCAAAATAATATGTACCTATTATTAAGATAGGTACCTATCTATTGTTAATACGTATCATCGTATCTTGTATTAAATATTATGTATATTTAATTTATATATAATATGCAAATTTTCGTGATTTTGACAAATGTTGTCATCATTTGAACTTCAAGTACCTTTGTGTTTTTTTTTATTTTCAAATTTTTATATGAATAACTTAATATACTATGTGGGACCTACCTTTACATTTGCAAGCTTTTTAACCGAGCCTGAAAATGTTTATCGATGCTTTAAAGAAAATTTCGAAATCTTAAATACTGATAAATAGCTTAACATTTAAATTTAATGTAAATGTTTAAACAATTTTAAAAATATTGAAAATGATAATTTATTTATGTAATTTATGTGAATTGTTTCATGTTTCTAAGATTAATCCGACTTCATCAAATTATAAACTTCAGACGGTTTTAAAAAAATATTTGTACAATTGCCCTCAACTTGTTCTCATAATTTTTGTAATAAAAACTGATATGGAACATTGTATTTAATTTTTAAGCATTTTTACTAAAAAACAAAAACCGTACTATGCATCATACAAATTGAAAAAGTCGAACATTTTTTAAAAATTATTTCATGTCTAGGAAATACTAATATGAATATTTTGTGACAATTTGAAGTCTCTACAGTTTTTCATTTTTGAGATAGGTATAGATAGGATTACAAAAAAAAACAAAATCAATTTTGTCAAAAACTGGTTTTGCATAAAAATTCTTGTTTTCCCTTAATTTATATTTTTGGTTTCTTTTTCGGTTATATTGAAAATTATTGAGAATGTTTTTTTTTTGACTCACCAATATACCAACTAGATTCAATTTGCTACCATATTATCATAACCATAAACAACCTTGAAAGTTGAAAATCTAAGCATTTTTAATGCTCCAAAATGTGTCAGTCAGAAAAATAAAAATATAAATAGAAAAATATAATATATAAAATATAAAAAAAATATGAAAGAAAAAAATAAAAAAGACGCACATTATTGTAAAACCTATATACAGGCCCGGATAGGCCAATTGAGCATTCAAAATAATCTCGAAGGGCCGCTAAAATATTGGGCTAGTAGGAGTAATACGAATAATGTATGAAAATTTAACATTAAATAAGATAATACCTTATTTTCTATTTCGTCAACAAATGTGATAAAGACATTATAATTTATTAATATTAAAATTTGGCCAGTATTGGATATTTTTCTACTGGCCTGTAATTTTCTATATATTTCTCAAATGGCCGAGACTACTCAATCCGAATCTGCCTATATATACATGATTTCGTTCAAAACCTAAAATATACATGAATAAACAAATTTGAATTACGTATAAATTAAAAGAGGTAAAATAATGATAACTGAAGATTAGTTGGAAGAAATATAGCCTGTGGCGTATTTACCTTTTTTTAGGGGATGGATGAATAGAATTTATTATACAGTTAGGATAGAGTCATAAGAAATTATTATATAAAAAGAGGTATGAATTTATATTTTAAATAACTATCAAATCATCGGCTTAGATTAAAAACTCATTAACAGCAAAATTTCGGTTTTTTTTTTTGTATTACGCCATTTTGTTTATAAACTTGAAGTCTATAATTTGTGTAGCGGTATTAAACATCGAATTAATAATTAAAACCCCCTTTTTTTAGTTTTTTCAAAATTTACTAACGGTATTAAATACAATTTTTAAAATTAAAAACGTATTTAACAAATATTGCTGTTTTGTTGTTAGTGAGTTTTTGCTTTAAGCCGTCGAAATAAAATTAATTGATATCAATTTAAATTAATAAAAAATATTTAAATATGTACCTATACGCCATGTAGTAATTTTTATAGTGTCTCATTATTATTGTTAACACTTAACTACCTAATGATTGAAATTGAAAATGTACGTTAAATTGTATTGATCAACTAGGTATTGCATAAAGAGATAAAGTAAAATATTTAGTTATAGACTGTCTTTCCCACCACAAGCTTGCTTACAACCTACACGCGGATTAAGTACTAACATGGAAATGTAAAGTATAATATATTATCATCATGTATATAATGTTGTAAATATAAAATAATTAAATATTATTTAAATACTTTTTACTTAAACAATCCTTAATAAAATATAACTGAATAGCTAAATATTTAACAACTTTACGTGATATGTACTTCTCTCTATATATATGCAGGTATAACAATAACTTTACAAACAACAGAAAAACAAAAAACGAAATAATAATAAATTCCAATAACAGTAAATTCCGATATGTTAACTGAACAACCTTCTTTGGTGGATTAATTTTTAGTAAGCATAATATGCAGCTGCTATTTCAATAGCACTTGCTGGAAGGCTGTCAAACTGAAACGTTATGGAAGCATCACGTGTTGGTACAATTTTTCATAGGTTGCATACCTATTGCCTACATCAATTTTGTTCACATTAATTTAAAAGTCAACTCATTTGCGTACATTTTCAGGTATACCAATAACAAATATCTAATAATATAGGATATATTCAAATTATGCACTACAGAATGTCTCACGAAAATCTGACATATGGAATAACATTTATTGTATTCAATATTCAATTTTTTTTTTCTTTAATTTATAGATACGTACGCTACATGTATAATATATATAAAAAAAATGTTTTTAATTTTTAATAGTGAAAATAAAAAAATTAAAATTTGATAAAAATTTTTTTTTAAAAATGCAAAATAGCCAATTTATAAATATGATTTTTAGAAAAATGTTGATGGTGAAAATATCTCTTAAAGTGCAATCGTTTATTTTCTACATTTTTTTGAAGTTTTTGGAAATTTTAATAATTTTCTCCTTTACTGTAATAAAATAAACCACTTATCATCAGTTATTACAGATGACAATGACTATTATTGATTTATTTTTCTAAGAATTTCTGAAAACTTGAAAAAATTGTAAAAAATATATGTTATATTCAATGACTTAACACTTAAATACATATATATATATTCTAACACGATTCTAAGTAGTTATTACAGTGACCTACTCAAGGACAATGTACTTTGACACCTACTACATAGTATAGTGAGGTCCCTGGTTAATAAGGTTCACATCAATAAAGCTTTCTACTGCTTGTTGTAGCAAATAGTGATTTAAATACTTCACTCTTATATAAATCATTTTTTTTTAGGAAACAACATAATATTATCTATTCTGTCTCTTATTTATATCTAGACTGATTATCTATAAGACAACTCGACATTTAAAATTCAATAAAATTTGTGTGCGATTTATCCTTTGAGTTTTTTAGTTTATCAATCATACTTATGTGCAGAAACAGGTGACGCTTCTTTAGAATGAACATCTAAATTAAAGAAATTTAAGTAAATAAATAAACTATACAATAATGTAATTGAATATATTATATGTATAAATATATTTAAGTAAATTTCAAATATTTCAATACATATTATTGGATAAATTGTTTTTGGTTTTAATAGATGTTAAATACACTGTGTGTATTTTTTAACATTAAATAATTTATTTAGATTAAGGCTGTGATTTATAGGCTCTAAAGATATTACCAGTATTATGAATTATGATTTATAAAATGTGTAGGTATTGTGTAATAACAAATACATTACACTTACACACACACATATATATATAAATTTAACACAATAAGTTTAAGTATAAATAATATAAATTGTAATAGATGGTATTGCATTAAATAAAATAGTACAAAATAAAACAGTGGAATATTGTATATAACCTTATAAAACTAATTTATTGTAGTATTATAAAAATAAAATTATCACAGTTTTTTTTTAAATTTAATTCTAAACATGTATTATACTGGATTGATGACTAAACATTAAACATGTTAACCATTATAATATTAAAAAGATTATACATAATATAGAATATATATATTCATAATAGTATAGTTACTTAACGTGAAATATATTAGTATGAGTAATATTATATAAATGAAAGTAAATAGTAATTATATTAATACTACATATAATGAGTTGTTCATAATATAAATAAAATTCAACTCTATACATTCTAAAACCAAACATGGAAATATTATAATTTTGCAAATTCTGCTAATAAGGAGAAAAGTCTTTTTTCATCAATGGTGGGGGTATATTACTTGTAGTAGAATTTGAACGACCCTCAGTTAAGTAACCACCAACACTTTGAACACCTAAAAATAAAATTGTACAAAATGAGATGGTATTTTTTTCAATTCAAAATAAATCTTGCTATATTCTAATGAGCATACATATATAGTACCATAACATACCCATTAAATAAGGCATTGAAGGTGTACTTGAAATGAATAGATCATGATTTTGATCTTTGTAAGCAGACCATGCAGGAAGTTTATCCAGTTGTGCTTGGACTAAACTACCATATGACAAACTTGAAGACATTGTCTTCAATGCTTTCACAATTTGTGCTTTAGCTCTGGCACTTCCATTTACTCCATCTAATCGACCATCAAGCAATCCAACTAAATATGATATTAAGTCTGTATCTAACGCCTAAAAATATTGTCAAATTGTTGAAAACTACTTATTTATATTTATATATATATATAAAAGAATGATAACTGATATTTTATACTTGTTTTACGAGGAAATCTTTTTTTGCTGCAAACATTCGACTGAGTGTTTCAGATGAGACATAAATTAAACTGGAATTTTCTTGCATTGCTTTTTTCATTGGACCAATGCACTCAGTTTGAGATATGCATCCAACACATATCTAGTTAAAAGTATATTATAATTACTAAACATAAGTATATTATGTACATATCAGTATAAAAAATTATTATTAGACATTCCAAAAACTGGTAGAATTTTGAAGTAAAAAAAGTATTATTGAAGATATTATCTTCAATATAAAAAAGAAAATATGAAAGTAATAAAACAATAGTGTTAAAATTAGAACAATATTCCAATTTTTAACTATTAAAATATTAAAAACAATTATTTATTATTTACAGAAAGTAATATTTAAATAATATAGTACCTCATTAAGTGATAATTGATGCAATATCATAAGCACCGATTTTGGTACATCAGGATTGGACAGCAATGATAACTGAAAACAAAGACGGGGAATATGGCCTAATGCTGGAACTTGGTCACTGAGATGAGGTTGTGCTTCTAACAATTTAACAATTGACGTTGTTATTATTTCTAATTTATCATTCTGAAATAATAAAATAATAACAGAAATTATTGTAATATTAAAATTTAAAAAAAACAATTTGATTTTGAATCCATCAAAAATCAATTTAAATAATTTTATTATTACTTAAATAGTAATAAAATACCTTTTCTTTTGTCATATAACTTATACATGTGTCTAAAAGTTCAGATAAAAATTCTTTTGGTCTCCTAACATTCCAACCAGGGTTGTTATTAAATAATCTTAAATAGACTCCAGCAACAACCGTTTCATTGGTAGGTGATGATAAAACTATGCTGGTATCTGGTAATTTGATAACACCTTTAGGATTTTGTCGTAGTGCTATGTAATGCCTAGAGTAAATAAAAAATAATTATAATACTATATTGTACATGAGGTTAATGAATATATTCTTACTGTCTAGATATTTTGTTCACATTTCCAAAAATATGAATTCTTGATTTTTCATTCCAGACAAGTTCAGGATTTTCCTGATCATTATCTAAAAGTCTAACAGTAGATGATGGTAAATCTCTCATAGTATCCACAATTGCCAATGGTAAAATTTGTGCCAATGCTAAACGCAATCTTGGACCACTTAATTTTTCAGTCATCAAACGGCTTAAAAATACTGCACTTTTATCTCTTAGACCAGATTCATTATCACCATTACATAATAAATCGACAGCAAACAAGTGTCCTCCTTTGTTAAGTATGTCTTTTACAATTGTTGAGGATGTTGATAATGTGATAAGAATGTCTAGAATCATCATTTGGTCTGATGGTGTTGAATACAAGCAAAGTAAAACATAAATAACTACTCCAGAATTAGCAATATCAGTGATACATTCATTATTTTTAGTTACTGTTAAAATTATGTTCAGAGCACAATGCTGTACTATGCGAATAGTTTCAACACGTAATAAACTGAAGAGTAAATCAAAACAGCCGATACAACTCACTTCAAGACCTATAAAATACAAAATTGATTTAAGAATGTCACCAAATACAAATTCATTTAAAACCGTACTAACCAGGATTGTTTAAAATTAAATTATTAAATGCGTTCAACACCATTATAAAATTGTTGACACGTTTTTCATCTAAAATATTATTCAGTGGATTATTGGCTTTTATGTATTCTAAGAGATCCAACAAGAATGCTTTAGGATTCTGTAAATACATTATTAATTTATGTAAATCAATAAATAGGTCTTATAACCTACATAAGTAATAAGTTTATGCTTTAAATTAATTTAAATTGAGTATTTACTTTAATTATATATTGAGGTTGTTCATTAAAGACTCTTATAAATATATTTCCGACAATTAATTCATTTCTATGACTAGAAAATGTTAATCCAATTGTTTCTAAGTTAACAGATTCTTTCTGATTAC
Organism: Pentalonia nigronervosa; assembly: GCA_014851325.1. NCBI lineage: Eukaryota > Metazoa > Arthropoda > Insecta > Hemiptera > Aphididae > Pentalonia > Pentalonia nigronervosa. Next base: position 78,612 of record JACXSJ010000680.1, on the reverse strand, counting down.
ACATAATATCCAGAAAATCACTTAGTTCAGCTCTTGTACTATTATCCCAAACCATGTAAGGTGTTTCACAATTGCTGCCAAGTGTTTTTAGCAACTACAAGTATATATAAAATGTAAGTAAACTGAATTTTAATGATATAGAAAAAAATTACTTGATGCGGATTCTCCTCCGAAAGCTGTTCTGCGACATAAGGAGTTAGTAATTTTTCGAACAGAGATTTGGCCATTAAGTTTTCAGGAGTAGATAAATCTCCTTCATAATAACCACCTAATCTAGCACATGCTTTAACTGATAATTTAGATAATCTATTAAGCACTTCCTAAAAAAAAATATTAACATTTATATTTTAGTTTTTGATAACTATAAGAATAAAATATATGCCATTAATCTTACTTGATTATTAGCCTCTTCTGACCGTTCAACTCCACATTCTTCTAATGTATAATCATATAAGAACATGAATGTTAATAAATGCCAAATTGCACCTTTTTGAAGAAAACTAATTTGAAGATTTGAATCAGATGCCATTGCAGAAATACAATCCACAGCATCACAGTGTAGTTTTGGTAAGTTCTACAAATACAGTTCAGTCATATGAAATTTATATTGAACCCATAATAGGAATCATGATATTGACTATTAAATATTGATTTTCAAAACAGAATTACCTAAACTAAGTCATGATATACTAAAAACATGATAACTCAGGAGTTATAATTATAGGTACTGATTTTACTTAAGCTGTTCTTACAATAAATAAAATATATATATATATATACCTTGAAATATAATATTCTAGTGATATCATTCACTAGCTGAGGCATTTGGGAGAATGTATCTCGACACATAGGAAATTGAGATGCAACTTTAAAACAAAGAGTGCAGTATGTACAAACTGATACTGACATTTCTGTTTGTGTTGATGATTTATTTAATACAGAAACACATCTGGAATAGGCTCCAAGCAAATCCTAAAACCAAATATAAAATTTTATTATGATGTATTATTCGTCAAAAAGATTATTATTTATTTAGATTTATATTTAGTATTTTATATATAAAAAAAAAATGTTTAATTAATTTTAAAAAAAAATTAATTTTTAGTTACATGATAAACAACTTTAGTCAACTTATTAGTTTGGTAATCCATTTATTACATTTTATATTTGAATCTTTAAAATTAAATTATAACTGATCTGATTCTAGCAAACAATTTTGGTGAGTAATTTTTTAAAAAATATTTTCTTATCCTAATTTTTGGTCTGATAGCATAAAAATTAAAAAAATAAATTTTAAAGATTATTTAATATTAGTTGTGATTCAAGATATAAGATTGCATAATATTTGCTATTTATATAATATATTTGGAGAAAAAAAAACTATGCAGCAAAAGGGATAGCTGCCCACCCGAACATACCCTTATGAATGCAGGAATAGTTATTAAGATATCTATTAAAATATAGATTTAACACAGTAAATCCATAATAAAGAAGTTATTTAAATGTTCAATGTTCTGTATGGTTTTGATTAAAATATATATATAAATAAGTCAAAAAAAATTAAGCGTATTTGTATTTATAACACATAAAATACATATTTCACTAACAATAAATCCTTGTTCTCGATTGAGCTCCTCTGCATTTAATGCTGAACAATTGACTGTATGGTATGTAAGCTCACTAGCAGCTGCAAGTAACATGTTACCTTTAGAAAACAACTGTTCATCACTTGCTTCTAACCTTATGGTCTGAACTAATTGTTTGTATCCAGCATACTTATAAGGTTCAAGGTCTGTAAAAATATAAATAAATAATCTAATAATTTATTAAATATTTTGGTACAATATAAATATATAATACAACAAACCTTTAGAATAACGGTGGAATAAAATACTTTGGGCTTGAAGTATTAAAAGAATATTATTAGGATTGGGACCATCATGTACCCATATACTTCTACTGCAAAGAAAATCATATGCCCTATTTGCCGCAACAAATATTTCCTAAGAAATATAAATTAATCTTATATATTATACTTATATTATATTTTCATGAAAAATCATTTAAACATAGTTAACTTAAAAATAACCTAACCTAAATTGCTATAAGATATTAAGTAATATATTTATACAGTTAGTTAACAGATTTTAGGATCTTTATGACAAGTTATATTTTTGTTTACATAAATTTGTTATTAGTTATTTTGTATAGATGAATGGGTTTATTATATAATAATGATTTACTTTAATGTATTTTTTAAATCAAAAATGTTGATATTTATTACCAAAGAAATATTTAGTAACCTTAATAATTTTTAGATAAATCACTTAAAGTTTGATGTAGAAAACACCAATCTTTTAATTATTGATGTTAGTTAATATATGGACTAACTGAGATACTAATGTTACGTATTCCATCATAAAAACATGTATAAATATCATGCGTTATGACTAAAGTGACAATATACTCAATTAAGCAATTAATATCAAAAAGCACGCTTAGGTCACTGCAAAAACATGGTAAATACATTATTAAAATAAACCTATAATTATAAAAGTGTTGTCATATATCTCTTCTTGGGAAAGTCTCAGTATCCACGGGAAGGATGCAAATTGACCAAAAAACTATGTTACTATGTTACCCAAATTCCACGTAGAACAAGGAAAGTTACCACCACAACTACCACCACTCTTAAGAATAAGAGCATATATAAGGAAGACCATGACAAGAGCTCGACAGACAGTTAGGGATATTCGAGACACTTGGATGTATGTTGTTAAACCACTCACAGTCTTGGCTATCAGTTTCAGAGTCAGGTCATAATACCACTCACCTCTCTATTCTAGATTACTATTGTATTTTTGTACTAAATTTATGTTAAATAAATACACATTATATCTAAATACATCAAGTCTTCATTTCTGAGTTGATGCATATATAGGGACTAGTTGGGACGTAATACATTAGTAGTTTATAAATCAATATTTTAAATAAAGCATCAAGTAAAAAACAAATATTATAATTTTAAAACTAAATGGTTCATCAAAATTTTCATTTTGACAACTGAACCAAAAACCAAATTAATTAAAAATATAAATTATTTAATTCATCTATTAACTTTATCTTCTTTTCTTATTAGTTCAGGTGGTCTTTAAGATATTTCCACTAAGTTAGGGTTGCCATACATCCCAGTACACCGGGACATGTTACCAATTCATAACATCGGTCCCGGTAGTCCCATTAGACCCTCCAAAAGTCCCGGTTACAAAAATTATATTAAATTATATTTTTATAAAAATTATATTTGTATTATTATATAAACTAATCGCGTACAGTGCAGATAATACAAATACTAACTTTGGTCGGAGAGACAGACATAGAACAAACAATGTTTACTTTAAACTTCAATCCATATTATCTAAAGATATCGAAGGCATTGTCCAGCTCATATTTTACATAATATAGCATTTACATCTGCTAACGTACTTTCTGTTGACATGGAGTCTATAGTACTTAAAATTTATAAATGTTTTTCCATATTTACTGTAAGAAATGGACGTCTTAAATCATTTTGTGAGAAGGCTGATATACATTATGCTAATTTACAGCCTCATTCGAGAACTCGATGGCTGTTTTTGTTGCCAGCAATTAAACGTATTCTACAGTTATGGGAACCACTAAAAAATTTCTTTCTCGAAGAAACAAGAGACCAGAGTTATTGAAACAGGCGAAAATGTCAGAAAAATATAATATTTCAAAATAAATAAATAAATAATATTTCATTAATTAAATGTATTGTCTAATTTAACTTCTTTCATAATTCAATGCTAATATTATTTTATTATATATATATACATTACACTGTGTTCTAAATTTTATAATCCAAAAAAAAAAAAAAAAATCAAAAAGAAAAAGGTTGTTAAAATTATTTTTAAATGTCCTGGTCAGTACTTGAACTTTTATAGTAACCCTACACTGAGTAAATATCTTGACACCTATCCGTATTCTTTGCAGTTTTCCTCCATTGGATGTTTGGTTCCATAGCCTTAATATCTTTCTTATATCTTCCTTCTAACCTTAGCCTTCCTAAAGGTCTTTTTTTTCTTCAACCATCAGCTTAACTAAGAATTCTTGTTTATATCTTGCAACATTAGTCTTTTTTTAAGAATATATTAAACTATATTGGGCATTTGGAACTGAGTTTAATGTTTATCATTATGTAATATCCTCCTTACCTCACAATTAACATCAAATATCAGGCCATATATTTTCCTGGGACCATTTTTTTCTCAAATATTAATAATTCTTGATCTTTCTTAATGGCCATATCTCAGAACCAAATGTCATGTACATCCTTATTTTAAGGTTTTTGGAAAAAGTCCTTGACTTAGGAACTTTTATTAGTCTTTAGTATCCTTTATTTAATGGTTGCATTCTTGATAATACCTTTGTTTTTACATTGTTTTTTCTGAGTTATAATCGATTCCAAATATTTTAATTTGGTCTTTCTAATTTATAGTATTCTTTTAGACATGGCTTCTATTCCTTGACTAACAATTAGATTTTTTATCTTATTACCATTAACAGTTAATTCAATTTTCCTTATGGGTTTTATTAATTTCTCACACAATCATCTATTATCCCAGAGTAATTACTTCAAATTTGATCTAACTCATCAATATATGTATATATATTATAAACATGTAAACTCACTAATTATTAATCTTAAGAATAAATAATTGGTATTAAATGAATATTAAGTAAATTGAAACTTAGAATGGTAATGTTACTTACTCGTCCTTTAGGATTTTTATCAGGATGATTAGCTTGGGCAAGTTTATAATAGGCTTTTCTAGTAGTGGCTTCGTCATAATGATGTCCTCGTTCTAAGCCTAGAGACACATATGCATCATCTATAGACATAACAGGTGGCTTTTTTTCTACTTCATTTTTCCAAGCTTCTAATACATCTTTCAAAAGTGTTATCTAAAAGTAAATATAATAAAAAATGAATACAAAGTTGTACTTATTCAAATAATCTATGGTTCAAAAATAAAAGAATTTAATCATACTGGATCATTAATTGGCCAGTCTGGGAACCTTTGTACATCACACAAATGCCTTAAATAGAATATATTACAAAATAATTCTGATTGCAGCTGAGGGTAACGCACAACTGGTATAGCACAATATTGGTAGTATGCTTTATTATTGCCACGAAGTTTAGGTGTAAAATCAGCAATATGACATGCAATTTTTTCAATCAACATTCGTCTCATTTCAGCATTCCAAATAGCTTCTGGAGTATCAAATTCTCCTAAAAATATTTGAGCAAACTTTTCAGGACCATGGTTTTCCAAATAATATACCATTGCTTCTGGCAGTAAAGGTCCAAGTACACTTCTTTGCATAAGTTCTCCACTTTGCACCTACCAAATATTAAATTAGTATTATACTATAAAATAATTTTATTAGAAAATATTTTTACCTCTTCATTTCGAAAAGCTTGACAAGTATGAGTAAGCCTTAAAAATTTAGCAATTGGTAAGATGTTTGAACCTGTGTACATCAGTAAAAAGAAAAATACTCCAGTCATGTATAACTTAGCCGCATTTGGATTATCTGATGCAATTTCACACAGTAAATATGCTACTTTTTCAACAAGAATAGGATCAAATGTTAAAAGAAGTTGAACCACATGAGGCAGATGTAGAGAATCAGTTAAAGCTCTCCTGATACGTGCAATTGGCCAAATAATTGCTCCATCATTATCTCTAAAATAATATACAAACAATTAAAGAATTATTATCAATAATTTTTATTTATTTAAAATAAACATCCAAAATCATAACAGAGTCAAACAACGAGTAAATTAACACATTCTAGAATCTATAATAAAGCATTAAATAGAGACTAAAATGTAACATGATAAAATATGCATATTGTTGAATTAAAAATATTTATTGTTTAAATCATTACGTTTTAAACAAGGTTAATTTAAAACATAAGAATACTATACATCACATTTAATAATTGGTGTTAAAATTATTACCTGCTAGGATAATATTGACACATTTTAATCAACATAGAAAGTATAAGAGAGGCTAGGTCACTTTCGTTCATATAACTTTGATCTTTTGCCAGTATTGTCCATTTGAACTGACTTAACTTAAAAAGAGGTTTCCATCCCTCTAGTCCAGGAGTCCAACATTTTGACATAGGTTTTAAAACACCTTCTTTGTATAAATTTTTCATCTAATAAATTAAAAATAATTTAATATAAAATATAAAATAATTTCTTATTGTTTATACCTCTTGAAAAGTAATAGGACCATTGGATTTATCACCATTTCCAAGTCCATAATACCATTGTTTTTCATTATCGAGTAACATATCTTGGCCAGCCTCTATCACATTTGTTTGTGTAGGAACAACAGCTCTTGTTGTATGTAAATGTGCTAATGTTAGCAAATCAACAAGAATAGTTACACCTTTAGATTCAATTATATCTTTAACATTCTGTTTATTTAGTACAAGTTTGTTTAGAAATAAGATCAACCTGTCTCTTTCAAGTTTTTCAACAGTCTAAAAAAAATTATAAAATACAATAGACATTTTATAAAAATTTACACTAATAATTATATTATTCAATTAATTATAGAATTTTGAAATTATTGAATAAAGTAAAAATATTTTAATATTCTTCCCGAAAGCATATGTCCAACCCGTTATAGATATCATTGGGTATAAAAAACAGAATTATGATTAAATTATAGTTATTATTTATGAAGATAAAACTTGACTCACCTTCTCTAATTTTACTAGAATATATTTTGTATCAGTAAATGGACCTATTTCTTCAAAATATTGTCCATAAATCACAGTCATCGCTTGAAGACACAAACATTTCATTTCTATTTTTAAAGCTAATAAAAATCTATGGTATAAATCATAAAAAAATCGGAATCTGCAAAAAATTAATCATTTATAAAATTTAGATTAGATTATATTTTTTTATTTCTTACGGATTTTTTATTGCAAAATTTATACTTCCATCTAAAAGTAATCTCAAGTAGTAACCATCAATACAAACTTCATCTTGTAAACTAGGGTATTGCACCTCAAATTCATCATGATTCCAAGCAATTAAATTATTTGTAGTAAGTTGACGATCTGAATTAAATGCTTGAATTTCTTTTTTCAAAGCATCATGAAGTTCTTCTCGAGTCTATTAAAAAGTTAAGCAAAAAAAAAATATAGCTTTTATAAAATATTGAAAAATAATAATCCAGCATATTAAGCAAATGTGATGTTGTGGAATAAAAGCAGATGTGAATAAGAAGACACACTGATGTAGGGCACAGAACCTGCTATGTAGTTTCAATCTTACAAACATATAAACGAATGAAATATCTGCGTTCAGTAAAACCAATTTTATGTTGTTAGCTTTAATTAATATTAGAGTGAATTTACTTATGACACCTATTACCTGATTAACAAAAGTATTATCTAGAGTATGTCATTGGGTTTTAATAATATTTAAATATTAAAGCAAATTACAATAATTTTAAAATTGTAATATTTTACATAGTTATGAATTATAACTTGCATTCAAATTTAAATATCATTAAAAATCTTTGTGATGCTCTAGATAATATTCCTAAAATTAAGTTTGGTAATAGATCATTTCGCCCTAATTTTAAAGGTAACATCACAAAATTGTTACATACGTTGTAAATTTGTAATATATATGGAGTCGACGTCCTATTAATGACACTAGAATTGAGTTGTTTTCAATATTAAGTTCAGTTTAGGAAATTATTTATTATTAAGTCATAGTAATTTTAAACTATTACAGAAGTGTTTATAAAGGGACATTAGTAATGTTCTAGAATTCAAACTTTAATTTGTTGAATTTATGTTGGGGTATTTTTGCAGTACTCCAATAATTGAAGACTTTATGTCTATAACAATTTCAGTTAGTATTCACAAGGGTTTTCACTTTTAGTTTGGTATATTTAATATTTATTATTTGAATGTAAAGTATGTAGCCTATGAAAATAAGAATTGAAGGAAAGTTTTTTAATACAGATTTGATAAACCAGTGTTTAGTCCTAAATATTTTCCTGTATGAGACAGAATAATTAAAAAGGTACCTGATGATTCCATAACAGACTAGGAGAAGTGTGGTTTTTATTGAACTTGTAATAAAATAATTTCCAATTTGCTTGACTTTTAATTCTTTCTCTACGCCTTCTTAATACAATTGGGCGGGCTTGTAACTTGTCTTCTTTCCTTTCCAAGCCTAATGATGCTCCCCAGTGACCCAATGCAATTTCAACTTCTTTCTCTAATGTGCGAAGTTTTCTTTCTAGCGCTGCTAAGTGTGGATTTCGTTGATTTTTTGCTGCATGATCTTGAGCAAGTTTCAGATTATCTCTAGTTATTAAATGATCCTCATTTTCATCCACTTCTATAGATTCACTTGATTCCAAAAACCTTATTAAACCCGATGGCTAAATAAATAAATATAAAATATTAATATGATTTTCCTAAAAAGTTTTTAGAGCATATTGTCAAATTTACCATTAATCGGGTTAGTAAGTCCATAGCAATAGTATTATTAGTAACCCACAATCCAACCAAGTGCCTGGAAAGCTGTCTGTGTACAAGCATACGTCTATTATCATCACGAGTAAACAATGCTGTTAGTAAATGACTAGGTAATGCTGCTTCAGCTAATGCTAATTCTTGCATTCGTCCAGATATTTCAGCATCACCTTCTTCTATTATTGCTCTCATAACTAATCCAGCTCCTTTTACTACAGTTAATGATGGATGCTATGAAATAATATTCAACAATTTAAATTAGTTATTAATATTAAGTTGTAATCTAATTAATTAAATTTATATTGTATTGTTAATTATCTATAATCAATTATAAAAATAAAAATATTAATTACAATATTTAAAAACACAAAATAAATTAATCAAAAATCATAAAGCATTTATTACTTATTCTGGTGATATATTTATGGATGGGAGTCCAAGGGATCCCAACTCCCCATTCTTCATTGACCTATGATGTTAATTTTTTTTTTTATAGGGTTATACAAATAATTATAAACATAACCCATAGCTTTGTTGGGAAAACTATGTGGATCAAGTCTCCTTCCCCCCATGAAAAATTCCTAAATACACTCATTAATGTACATAATTATATATTATATATTTAATTCATATAGACACTATTTAGATACTAACTTAAAACTTTAAATATGAAATTATTTACCTGAAAAAGTTGAAATAAATATCTTCCCCGTTTTGCAACCAATGCTAATAATGTATCAAAATGTGTACCATCAGTTGTTTCACTATAGGGAACACAAAGTGCAAATGTAAGAATATCTAACATAGCAGATACCACTAGCGCTCCCGTTCCACGTTTCTTAGAAAAAAAAAGTAAATTATGTAAAATTTAGTTCTTTTACTTAGATTGTATGAATATGAAACTTACTATATGTTTCACCCACATATCAAGCAATGATTCTAAAAAACTAGAGGTAGCCAAAAGGGATGATTTATTCAGCTGCTCTTGCCTTATATCACTGTCACGATGCATAGGTTGCATGAGAGTACATATCATATCTAAAGCAGCATGAGTAATAGCTTCATGATCTCTTTTTAATGCTCGAGTTACTTTTCTTCCAAGTTTATCTTTAAGCCTGAAAAATATATTATTTTAATTTTTGTAATAAATATGTATAGATTTTAATACATTATTATTTGTATTGTATGCTTTCTACAACAAATACGGTGATATAATATGCTCTACAATTTTAGGAGTTAAAAGACTTTTTATTCAACTTAAAAATTGTTTTTTTTTACTGTCTGTAAATTTTACAATTATTTATAATTATATTATTACTTATTATGAATAAGGAAAACTTTAAAATTGTTTATTATAGTTAACATGTTTATAACTTATCATTTTTGTATGTATATTAACATGTACGAAAGAAAATCACAATTTGTTTTATTATTGCCAATTGGCTTAAAATAGATTAATCAACATACACTTTGCATACATATTAAATAATATTTATAGGAAATGTTGAAGAAAAATTAGTTAATTAATTGTAATACTGACCGAGCTATAGTACATTGAAAATAAGGTGCTAATGATGCTAATTGGCATTATCCGCAGTGAAAATGTTAATCAGCAGTAATCATTCATGATTTTAAAAATGTTTTATACATTTTGAAGCATTTTTATATCAAGTAGTATAAAGATGTAAACAAGATAAATACTCATATACCACCATAGATCTATGCAGATTTTTATTTAACATGCAGCATTAATATGAAGTGGTCTATGTTCATTATTATTGGGTAGTATTTTTAATTTCAAGATAAGTTAACTTTATTTCCTAATTAACTAAATATATGTTATTTTCTCAACAAATCACAATGTATTTTGAATAAAAATTTGAAAATTAAAAAAATAAATATTAAATTACATAATTCTATGATAAACAACAGGTTCAAAATATTACTCTCAATATTATCATAATTATTTAATAATTATTAGTCTATTATTTTACTACACCTTAAGTTTGTACCAATAATTTGATCAACTCACAATCAGCCCAGAAAATATTAAGGATTTACATATTTATTTATATTTTTTACTTGTTATTTTTTTATTTTCTTCCTTATTTACTTATACTAAACATCTAATTTTTAATTTATAATCCATACCGAGTTATATTTCATTATATTCACTAAAAGGGTGTTTAACCGTTGATTTGTATTCAATTTTATAAAAATATAATTATAACCACCTATGAACCATCTGCAGCATATGTGCACATGTCTATAATTACAACCCAAGAGCATATTATGACTATTTCGTGTATTATTATTTATTAGTAGATCCCAGCGCAATAATTTATTATAGTATAATACATGTTGAAAAAATATAATATTTTAATACATTATATTAAAATGATAATACTAATAATAATACAAAATACGGCTTACATACAAAAAATATAATTTTATACTACATACTCTGGTAACATAATAAAAGTCGAAAAGCCAGCTTTAGTAGCAAATAATCTTCTTAAAGCATGAAATTGGGCCTCTAGTTCATGAACAGCTATCTCATTCTGATCACCTTGATGAGCAATTATCGATGTAAGAGCCATGACTATTAATTTTTCTTTATTTTCAGTAAATAGTTTCTACAAATTAAGAAAATTTACATTTCAATTCAATATTAGATTATAGAAATATATATATTTGTTAAATTAATAATCTTATAACTGCAATTAAATGAATTATTAAACACAATAATTATTTAGCATCATTAACTTATAATTAATTATTTAGCTCGATAAATATATCAACCTACATATATATTATAAATATATATTTAAATATATTTAAAGCTTAAGCAATTAAAATGAGTAATAAGATAGAAAGTATTCTTTTATTATATAAAAAGAATATAGAAAGAAAAGGTATAATTTTATGGTCTCACAGTGGACCCAATATTACATTTTATTTTACTAAGTCATTATCAATTTGTTTTTTGAATAAAATAAAAATTTTTAAAAATATTTTTCTAAGTAGTAGATAAAAGCTGTTTTTATTACACTGTTTATTAACCAAATTATTGAATTTAAAGACTTTCTTGAAATCAAAAATTATTGTAACTATATATATGTAAGATCTTGTCAATAAAATAATTATCTATAATTTTATGCAATTTTTCTTTAAAAAAAATAAATTAACATTATTCATCTTTTATGATATAAAAAATAATAGTAAAAGTGTACCTAATGTACAAAATTGTTATTTTTATAACTTACATCTTCAGAAACAGAATGAATTAAGCCACTGTACTCAATATTAGCATTAAATCTATCCAAAACTTCAGCAAATGACTTTCTAGGTGGAGGTTCTTTAATACACTTTAAATGGTTAGATTCAATCTAAACAATAAAATACAATACATTTATAACAAATAATACTTAGAAAGTTGAAAAAGCCACCTTACTTCTTGATCGGGTGATACATTAAAAGGTATAAGTCTTTTATCTCGAGGAGTAGGAGAAAGTTTTACATGTATATGATGATTTCCAGATGACCTTACACTATCTAATAAAGTAGCCAGGAGGGAATCTCTATAAATTCAATAATTATTATTAATCCGTAAAATATTTATTAGGTGAATTTACTAAGAACCTATTAGTAGCAGTGTATGAACGACATGATGAATCAGCATACTCAATACAGAACTGTTGTGAATCAACTGGATCTCGTATTAAAGCAAACACAGATGATAATGGTCTTAATGTGACAACTGTGTATGTTTGAGGATCTCTCTCCAGTAAACAAACTTCACTTAAGCAAAGTAATCTCCGTTGTGGACATTCTTGATGTCTAGGAACACCAATTTTCTTTACTTGAAATTCACAGACAGATGTCACATGTTCATCTGAACTATATCGCCCCAATCTTTTGGTCAAAAAATCATCATGTGTTATACTGTGTCGGAAAAATTCTATAGGTATTTGTAAGTATATCATAGCTCTTTCTTTGATTTTTTGAAATATTTCTTCTCTGTTTGAGCTGATGAATAAATGCTAAATAATTATAACTTATTAATTAATAAATACTAAAATCAAAGTGTTTATTTTTTTACCATTCTTCCATAAGGTCGTGATATAATAACAAAACCACCTGGGATATCTTCAACATGCTGAATAGCTTCTATGTCCTTGTATCGATAACTAGCAAGGATTTGAGCAGTTGCAGTATCTAATTGATCAATAGAAATAGGAGTGACATTTATAGTTACTGGAAGTCGAGTATCAGACCAATGGTATTTTAGAGCTTCATAATTCTAAAATAATTTTCATTGTCAGTTAACAAATTTAAGTTTTTATACAATAGACTATAATATTTTTGTAGCATACATATATTTCTTCTTGACCACGTTCAGAAAATTGATGTCTAAACTTGAGAGCATCAGTTAATAAATTTGGACGAAAATCAGTTGAAAATTTAAATTTATCAAGTTTATTTTTGTCTCGAACAGTTAAAACGAAACCACCTGCATTTTGTGGATCCACTTGTATAGATATTATTTGATTGTATGAGTATCGATTGGTTATTTCTAAACTATTTGGGTTATACGTTGTGATACCATGAGTACCAACACTAAATATTCTTTTATATCTGAAAAAGATAGAACATTTTAAATGGAATAAACAAATATTGCAGTGTTGTTGTTACATACTTGCCCCTCCAAGAATGTTTTGTTACAAAGTAACAAACAACATCTGTGTTATTTGGAATAGGTAACATGTTATCATCTAAAACAGACAAATGTATTGTAATAAACAGAAGATGTCAAAAAATAATTATCCAATTATTGATACACATACAGGGTGTTTAATTTGCAATGACCATTAACTTATTTATAATTTAGTTTATCTTACATTTTTTTATACTTAGCATACAAAATATTTATACAATTATATACCCGATATTACAAAAATATATTTTATACCAAAATTAATAGTTGTATAAAAAAAATTTGATATTAGTATAAAAAACAAAAATTGACACGATATGTTGAGCAAATAAAAGTTTAGGTATATAAGAAAGAAATGGATAATGTGTATTACACAAATATAATACATTAATAATTTTAGAAAATTAATAAGTAATTATAAAGCATAGTTTATAACCAATATTTGAGACAAAAAAAAAAAAAAAATTACAAAATATTTAAATTATTTAAACAGTTTTCCTACAAATATAGATTTACTATATTATGTGACATATATACATTTTATGATTATAATTATAAATAAGTACCTACTAGTAGATGTTAGGTGCTATTAAAAGTAATTCTTTTTAAAATTATAAATATTTAACTCTAAGAAAAATATTTATAACAATGATTATACCATTTAAATTGACTAAATAAAATATAATAAAATAGATTTTGGTAAAAATCTAAACAATAAACATTCTAAAAACTTAAGATTAAAAATGTGAGGATAAAATGTTTATGAAAAATGTTGATCTTCATTTATTTTAAATAACATAATAATTTATCATAAATTACTATTTAATTTCAAAGAAAATTACAATTAATATCTTAAATCGAAATTAAAACCTACATAGTAAAAAATATATTTTAAAAAGAATCATCCAATATATTGAACGAAACAAAAAATGTCATTGTTCAATCTACCTAATCAAATGCTCACTAAGGTACATTAAAGACAAAAAAAAAAAACAAATACAAATAAAATGTCATACTTCCTGGCATTGAAACGTTTTGAGAGTACAGCTTCTTAAATCATTGTAGAACAAAAGATAAACTCCTGAATTAAAATATATCAAATGTAAATTAAACTAATGTTATTGTTTAAAAAACGTTGAATAATAACACATTAATTGTTATTTTGTTAGTACTTATAGAGTCATAGCAGTTCGTAGTTTCATTTCAATTTAACATTTATTTTTATCAAGATATAAATTTATAAACTTTTAAGCGACGATTGCGTGTTGATAATAATATTTCAATGCTACCAGACAGTAAAAAATAACTTTTATATCACTAGAAAATAAATGGTTATCAGGTAATTCAGTATATCTATCATCATGGCAAAATACTATGTATTATCGACTTGGAATATAACTGATCGACTTGGAATAAACAACAAATAAAATTATCTAGCCAGGGCAATGTTATGAACTTACTGTTTCAAACTAATTTCACCGAAAACATAACTTACAAAAATAATTAAACGGAAAAATATTTTATTGAAAATAATTTAATAGAAATATAATTGCAATTGAATGTTAATTAATTGAAAATAATATTATAGAAAAAGAAAAATTGGATTACTAACAGACGATGGAAAATAATTAATTGGAAAATCATTATAGATGAAATCTAAAATGCAAGAACGCATAAACGTGGATCACTAAAGTTTAAAAATGCGGAATGTTAAAAACTTGAAAACTCTATATATTGGAAAACTAATATTTTGGATAGCTAAAACCACGGAAAGATAAAAACTTGTAAATCCAATACAGTAGAAAATTAATATTTTCGATAGCTATTAGCTAAAAATATAGAAATCTAAAAACTTGAAAATTCTAATTCGAGAATTTGGTTTTTGAATTTGAGTTTTTGCGAACTTTTCATATTTTCTTATGACAAGAACAAAACCATAATAATTAAATCATACAATATTTGTATAAATATATTTTTACCTCCAAACAGTGGGAATTATTTTAAGAAATATTTTTTTAAATTGAACAAAAGACAATAAAATAGAGTTATTACATTTTAATTTATTTTAAAGTATAATAAAATTTTATTGATACACAATTCAAATAAATTAAATACAACAACCTATAATATATAGTTAGTGTATTAAATTAAATAGGTATTATGTAGGTAAAGGCTAGGTTTAGTAATATAAATATATAATTAATTAGTAATTTACAATAACTACCTTTTTTTTTTTATTTTTAAATGCAATCTACAACCTACACCACTTGGGCACAATAAGTAAATGTGATACAGATTAGTTTTATACAAATTTTAGAAAAAATACATTATATCCTTAATAACGTTTATACATAATACGTGAAATTTTTGGGGAAGCAACCACCCATTAATAACACTTTCAATTTGCTATTTTAATTTTTCTACATGTTTTCAAAAAAAAAAATTGTTTTTTTTTTATTAATTAATTAATAATGGGTGACAACAGGTCACGATACCATTTTCGTTTTAACCGTCTCGAGGGGTTACCAGGGATTGTAGGAATAGCAAGATTTCTAACAAGAGGATTGGGATAAGATAAAGTGGGAGCATGGAAACTTTTATAATATGTTTTAGCTTCTTCGTAAACTAAAGGCATTATAAGGTCGAGACATAAGAAGGAGCATTTGATAATTTAAGAAATAAATGTTTTGAAATGATTGAATTTTGTTAATATTAGTTTTTTTGCGCTTCCTCAGAGCTGAAGGCCATATATCCAAGTAGGTTATAGTAGTGATTTATAAATAAGTAGTTTAGTATTGATGTGAGTATATTTATTATTGTTGAAGAGGTTTTTAGGTAGGCGTAGTCGAAGGTTTGGATTTTAATTTAAAATTTTAGTTTAGATTATTAAGTCTTTTGGACTTAATATGTTGGGCCCAGATCAGTCTTTTATCAAGGGTGAAGCCAAGATATTTAATATTTAAAGCACTGGGAATTAAAGAGTTATAAATAAAGACATCAGGGCATGAGGAGAGTCTAAGAATGAACGTCGAATGTATAGATTTGGATTGATTTATTTTTATTCTCCAGTCGATGTACCATTTTTCTATGAGATTGAGATGAGATTGGAGATTTTGAGTAGCCACGAAGGGATCAGAGTGTATATATAAAATTGCCTTATCATCCGCATAATCTACAACAAGTGTATTAGGTATAGTTGGCAAAAATATTGTACAGGATAGGGAAGAGAATACTACCTTGCGGGACACCAACAGTTATATTGGCTATAGAAGAAAAATCACCACCAACACAAACTTGAAAGTGGCGATCGGAGAGATGCGACTTAATAATAGCGAAATATGTAGAATGAAGAAAATTTTTAATTTATAGAGGAGGCCGTCATGCTATACCCTATTAAAGGCCTGAGAGATATCCAGAAATGTGCTCGAACAGTAAAGTTTTTTTTTCAGAGAGTAAGATATGACGTCAACAACTCTGTGAGCTTGTTGAACAGTAGAGTGAGAAGTGCGAAATCCAAATTAATAATCGGGAAAAATGGATTTTTCAGTAATAAATGTAAGGATACGTTTTAGAATATATATCTCTAGAATTTTAGGAAAAAAACGGGAGTAAACTTATAGGTAGAAAAGAGGTTGTTGCGTCAAGTGGCTTATTAGGTTTGAGAACGAGGATGATTGTGGAAAATGTCCACAGCATGGAGAAGTATGATAGTCTTATACTGGAATTAATAATATTAGAAAGATGAATAAAGGCTTTATTAGGTAAACATCTAGCTACTTCGGCAATTATCTGGTCAAATCCGGGATATTTCTTGAGGGAGTATTTATTAATGGCAAATTTGATGTCATTTGGTGTGAAATGTTTGTCAGGATTAGATGAAAAGTGAGGTGAGGAGTTAAGATAATCTTCCACAACACTAGAGTTGGTTTGAGAGTAAATGTCGAAGTGAGATTGAAATATACCAGATAAATGAACTTTAAAAAATTCAGCTTTATTAGAGTCAGAGATGACGTGACTTCCGTCCGGATTTTTAATTGGTAGATTAGAAGTTTTAAATTTACAAATATTTTTAGTCGCTCTCCAAAGATTGCCGTCTTTTGGTGAAAGTTTGGTAAGAAAATAAGTGAAGGTCTCAGATTTATGTTTTGCCAGAAGTTTTTTAAGGTATTTAGTTAGTTTATTGTATTTGTGCTTATGAGAAAGAAGACGAGTTCGTTGAAAGTTATCTCTAGCTCTACGTTTTTCTACTATTATACTACAAATAAATTCTGGAAGAAGAAAGTTATGAAATGAGGATTGAGATTTTAAAGTAGAAGACCCGCTGTAGATTGAACTAGTTTTGTAAAATTTTTTACAGCAAGATCGATGTCATTAGTTGATTTAATTTTACATTTAAATTTATTTTTTCGTTAACAAGATCGTGAAATTTGTTTTTATCGGTAGTGAGTTTAAATAATTTAAAAGATTCAACATGCGTCAGAGGGGAAGCACTTAGAGTTATCGAGATAGAAGAGTGGTCGGAATTTAATTCAAGGAGATTTTCGATGTTGCAGTATAAGTAGTAACTTATAATGACCTTATAAGATACCTAATAAGGTATCTTAGCCACAAAGATATCTAAGATATTGGGGTTTTTGCGTGCTGAAGACGGCCAATAGATGGGGCCAGGAGAAGCAAGAACTTTGTAATTTTTTGTTTATATGAAATTTTGAAGAACTATCCCACGTTGATTATTAACACAACATCCCCAGGCCAGGTGTTTCGCATTATAGTCACCTCCTGCTATAAAATTGTTGTTAATTGTATTAAAGTAGTCTGTAAGAATTTGATTAGTAATCTTGTGTTAGGGAGGAGAGTAGACAACCGCTATAGTAACAGGGAATTATTTATTTTAGTAATTAAAGCATATGATTGTAGATACTCTTGGCAAAAATTTAGAAGAGGTTGATAGATGATTGAAGATTTAATTATAATGGCTACTCCACCATGCGCTGTGTTATCAGGGTGATTTGTTTTTAATACTTTGTAGCCAGGAATATTAATGTATGAATATTTGGTGAAATGTGTTTCGGTTATGAGAGCGATGTCTATGCGTTTGTTGTATAATACAGTTTAAAATTCATTAATATGGTTTTATAGGCCATTGGCATTGAATTGAAGGATTAATAAAGATTTGTTTGTAATATTGTTAATAGACATTTATATTTTATCAAATAGTTGAGATTAATTTATTGAGGAGAAAGATAAGAGGTTCAATAACGAATTTGAACTCCCCGAGGAAATATTTGAGATCAGATGTAGAGTTAGAATTTGAGTTGGAGATTCACCAGAGGTGGTTTGAGCGTAAGTGGGTACATGATTAGAGTTAATTTAAAGAAGGGTTAGTTAACGAGTTGGTGTCTCTAACAGTTGTATTCTTATTTATAATATTATCTGATAAAAAGTTACTGTTGGTGGTTGATTTTCTGCTGCGTTGAAAATTCCTGTACACTGTGCATCCTTTAAAACTAGCAAGGTGATCTCCAGAACAAAGTGCGCATTTTGGTGGATCAGCGCGTGAATTTGGACATGTGGAAGACTGATGATGAGCATCACACCGAACACAGCATAAAGGGTAGCCACAATAAGGTCTAGTGTGACATTATTCCTGGCAATTATTGCACTGACTGATCAATTTTGGCTTATATGTCTCTTCAATTTTAACTTTGGTATGTATTAACGAGAAGAGTTGAAATATTTCATTTGACTTAAAGGTTGGTTCTAAATCAACAAAGAAAAGAGGTAAATGTATTTTGGTGATTCTATGGAGAATATTTGTTACGCGTCTGCCTTCGAAAAGGCGAACTTCCAGTTCATCCTCAATTAATTCAGTCCGAGTTGTAGGATGGAGTTTTCGGATAACAACGCGGGTCGGTTTATCTTTTTGAAGTTGATAAGTATGGTATTCAGCTTTTTCTTCTTTTTAAATATCGGACGAGAGTTCTATAAGAACTGGGTTAGCCGTTTGAACTTTTAACCGGTCTGCAGAGGATTTACAGAAAAAGTTGTCCACACCAATAAGGTTTATAAGTTTTGTAAATACTTCTGTAAAATCAATCACGCCTCTTACAAAAATAGGAGGGGAGGTTTTTGTGTATCATTATGACTATTATTGTGAACGAATACATTATTCAATGAGCTTTCTACGGGGTTCATTTGGACTAAGGAGTTCAAATCGATTCGTGGTTTTAAATAACTTTTTGTTTTTATTTTTAGTTAATGTTAACGAAGTCAGTGACCCATTGGTTGACGTGGAAGAAGAACTTGATAAATGTCGTTTACTTTTTTGCACAGTAAAACCATCGTTTGAGTCATCAATCAATATAGATGTTAAATTTTTGTCGTTATTTTTATTATTATTTTTATTCACATTATTTGAAGGATTGGGCTTAGATGATTTATTTTGAATATTATTTGTTGGTGACATATCAATAAAGTCGAAACAAATCTAATTATCGAGACCGCTTGCGACAGTCTATGGATAAAAGACACCGTATATTGAGTATTTAGATACGCAACGTTAATAATATAATTTAATTAATTTAATTAATTCATTAATTATTAAATAAACGAATAATCATAAGATAAGATAGATATAAAGAAAAACAATAATTACGAAAATGGAACGGGACACGATAACGCACAATTAAGATAGTACGGAGCACATACGTGTGCTCGCAACGACTGTAGGCGCGTGACTGACAATAACTATCTGCATAATTTTATTTTGAAATTGTAAACGAATTCATAACAGAAGAATAAAACAATATTTTAACATCACATCTTACATTTTTACATTCGAAATTTATTGTCACAATAATATATACATAATCACATTTACATTGTATAATAAATTATTATTGGACGGCGGAGAAAGACAAATCATAAATATACATAACTACGCACAATACTCGGGTTTTCTTTTTGTACAAAAAATGCATATTAACTTTTATAATAGTGATACAATTATTGTTGTATACAAATATATATATTTAATTTAGGGATAATAGTTACCACAAACAACTTCACATACGTTTTTGATTGACAATTTTAATTATATTTAATGTTGCTTTAGTACATATTTTATAAAACATTTCCAGGTTAACAATTCTTGTTTTTGTATATTGCAGATTTTTCTGATGAGCATTATTCATTTTCATTGTTAACAAAATCAATTTTTTACATTTCATATCCATTACTGCTATACAACGCAAATATTAATGAATCTTTCTAAAACAAACATAAAGGGAAAATGTAGGTATAAAGTAAAGAAAAACCATTTACGAAATGTTCAATACGAATTAACAAATATTGTAATTTGTATTAAATACTTTTAAATTTTTTTGGATTTTGTATATAAATTTAAAATTACTTCTTTGTGTAAGGTATCAAATACATAATACTTCAGAAGCATTTAAATGTTATGCATAGTTAATTCTAAAATATATTTTATCAATGTAATTCCAGTAGATACCTCAAATTTTGTTTTAGTAAGACTCTGAAACATATTCGTTAAAAATATGAAACTATGATCTATAAATACGATACAACATTTATAACATGATATGAACAATATATATGAATAAAATAAATGACATGTATAAGTTAGCTAATTAGCTAAATACGAACGAAATTTGTAAAAATAGTTTTTTATTTATGTTATTAAATGTAATTATTTCATTATGTTTGTACCATTAAAACAAACCAAAGTAGTAGAATTGAATTAGGTACAATCCATAATTCTAATAAAATTATCTGTCGAAATATTTTTAAAAATGTTTCGTATATTCTGTAAATGTTTAAATTTTTGGTTCTAAAGATCAAAATTAATCGTAAATATTTTTATACTTAAATAACAGAAAACAAAATTAACACTTACTTTATAACTTTTTTATGTTCTATTATAGTTGTTACTAAATCATTGTAAACAGCTAAATTATGTTCATTACTATGTAATTTCGTAATCATGTCATCAGTGCAATCTACAAGAAAACAATATCGATATTCTCTAAAATATGTAACAAATTTATGTTACAGAAAGTGTGTAAAAATATAGAATAATGATAAAACTCTAACTTTCTAGTATGATAAAACAAAAGTTGAAAAGTTGTAGGCACTTACTATTTGGGAAGTGAAATGATTTATGTCCGACCAATTCGAAAGTGTTGCAAATATTTGGAACTGACAGCTCATTGCT
This sequence comes from Pentalonia nigronervosa, assembly GCA_014851325.1. Taxonomy (NCBI): domain Eukaryota; kingdom Metazoa; phylum Arthropoda; class Insecta; order Hemiptera; family Aphididae; genus Pentalonia; species Pentalonia nigronervosa. Next base: position 57,049 of record JACXSJ010000680.1, on the reverse strand, counting down.
AAGCACAGCATCATCGAAATGATATCAAAAATAACTATATAAACTAATAAAACGATCATGCATAATATTTTGATGATGTAAAATACACTGAAGTATCTATTGTATGTTTCTTCTGAGAAGAGTAAATACAAATTAATAATGTTTTAGCGATAATTGCTGGATAAGCCGTCATGATTTTTCATCACTAAAAACGAGCTACTAAATACCAGAGGATACACTGTTAAACTAAACACCAATAAGAAACACAATGCAGCGAGTATGTACGTAAACCGGATGGATAGATTTATCCAAAAATCTAGAATACGTGTGTGATGGTGGCCGAACTCTTTGAAGATAATCTACGTGATCGATAAGCAATCCCATATATCTTTTGAGTGGAAGACAACGAATGTACATCTTGTAGTTAGCGAAAAGCATGTTTATCGTGATCAATAAATAGAACAAGAACTCAATTGTGTTGTCCGTCCAATTATAAAAGACGCTTAAGCACATTATCATCGGGCTCAGTGCGAGAAGCACGGAAATGTGCTCTTACCTTAACTCTATTAGTTCAATAGTTTCCATATAGTTTTATAAAATTCCATTCATTACGTAGCAGTCAATAAGATCGAGTAATTTATTTGGGCCAGACGACTAGTAGATGGATTTTCTAATTGATATAAATCTTGTTTCAATTGATTAACTCGATCTCAAAAAATATGTTTGGCATTATATTTTTGACCAGTGTCTGGAAGAATTCAGTAAACATTTTGTCATTTGCTTTATGTATTGTAAAACAATATAGAGCATTATAGGTCTATAGCAAAGATAGTAAGCTCGGTAAGATCGTTACTGTCGTCATTAATACAGGAACTTGTTGCTTGTAAATGTTCTAAAGAATGTTTATCAAGTTTGTTTTGACTTATTGATTCTTTTATTATTAACGCCGATAGAACATAATATAATTAATTGCCTATCCAATTTCTCATTTAATGTTGTTAATACTGCTATGAATGTGATGTCAAATAGTGACGGTACATTTTTGTCTTGTTATGCATGGGTTTGAGTCTGTGGCCCCTTTTGTTTTTTTCTTTAAAAAATTAGCTATTTGTGAAAATATCTTGAATGATTGAGGTTTCATAAGATTTTGTTACATGTTTTTTTTAATAAAATTTTTCTACTGCATTTTTATAAGTGAAACATCCTTTCTATTCACCGCAGATTGCATAATTGCCTTTGATTTCTTAAACTTAATGTGCCCTTCACATTTCACACATTTTGATATTCTAAAATAGTAATTTTGAGTGTAACTAAAAATTTTGGCAATTTTTGAACTGTGGCACTTCTTATTTTGTCTTGGAGGTTATGCTTTTATTTTGGGATAAACGCATCATATAGTTGGAGATTTTTTTCACGGTAATGTGATAAATTTAATTGTGGTGTCATCGTCTCCGTGGGCTATATTAAATACAACCAATGCACGGACGAACAAGAATACTGGTAGATAAACAACATTTTTGATGGGAATGAAAATGGCACCAAACATTTTATTTCACATCAACAATCAACTAATTAACTGTATGATCTGATGGTTCTAGTTAACCATCCAAAAACACTGTAACATTAGTTAAATAATTACAATACGTAATTTTGTCACTATGTCCATTATTGTAAAATGCTTAAGAAAATGAAGAAGTCTGTAATTTTATCTTAAGAAACCATTATTATTTACTATTGATAAAAATTAAAATGATAACTTACTACTTAGCACGATTATAAAGTTAAGTATGCTACTTAGAGATCTCACCATCTTGAATTATAATATAAATATAAATATAATATAGAGTGATCCATTTAACGTTAGACACTCATTGTTTCAAAATGTATTTATGTTTTTGCAAATATTTTTTAACCTTATTATTTTTAAGTTTTTTACTTTTTTGAATTACAACATACAGTTTTAATTGTATAATCCGAAGCAGAATATTTTTCTGAGTATTTTGGTATATAAAAATCGAATTTTGTACGAATAGTTTATATGTTATATACATTTGAAGTTTAAATGAGCAGTGTGGGTGGTATGCAGGTACTCCGCAACATGTTGGTCCACTACTCCGTTCATCTAAATTTCAAATACTTTTAAAAAAAAATATTTTTTTTTTGAAAAATGTTGTTTTGTAACGACTTGATACCATATAATAAAAATTTTATCAAAAACATAAATGAAACATTGAGTGTCTTACGTTAAATGGATCCACTGTATGTATATATGAATACTTGCGCCTGCGCAAAAGGTTCACAGTTTAGGTTTGGGCATCCTAACCCGTGATAGTGTGTTATGCTGAATGCTGATATCTCATACCTATAAATTATACAATATTATAATATGCACATTGTGCTTATTTGCACAATGCATTTAATATTTAAAACCATTTACATAACGTCAAAAATTTAAAATGTTAAGAAATGTTTATCAACTTTTATAAATAACACGAAAGTGGTAGAATAAAAATACTTACATTGTATAAAATGACTGAATCAATAGATAAATCTAAAAGAAAACAATTTGGCAACAGGTTTTTAAAAAACGATGATGATGTTTTTAAACACAATGCTTGGTGAGTACTAAAAATAATTTAAAATTCTCCAGAAACCGCTGACTGTAAGGTTTAATATTAAATGCCAAATTAATTAATTTGTATTCACAATTACAATGAAATTAAACATTATTTTTAAATTATTTTATTAAGTAATAACTAACATATTTAAATTCACCACTAAATTCCAGATAATAAATAATAATTTATATGTTTAGGGATAATGTGGAATGGGATGAAGCGCAAGAAATTCAAGCTCAAACACAAGTATGTACTCATGTGAAAACAAAAATGCCTTTAGAAAAAGTTGCTGATTTAGAAAACAATGCTGATGAATATTGGAATAAGTTTTATTCCGTTCATGAAGAAAAGTATGTAAAAATATTATAGATATTACTATTCTTTTAATAATAATATTATAAAATATAATTATGTCTATTGTGTTGATTTATAATAAATAAAAATACAAAGTAAAATAATTTTAATATCTTTAATTTTTTTATGTATATATTTCAATTTTATTTTCAAATGTGACATGAACTCGTCTTTATGTTCACCGTCTGTGATACTGTTTTTAAATATCAGTATACTTCTTTTTAATAAAGAAATAATTTTTCTGAGAACTATAAAATGCCAAGTTATATAGTATTTTTTATTGTTTATGTTATATGCTAATGTATATCAGGATGTTTAATACAACCATAGAATAGCAAATGCGTATTGCATTTAAAATTGATAAATTATTATATTTTTATTTTGTATTTATTTACTTAATATACAATGTGTTTGGACTGTTTTGAATAGACCTTGTACTTGTATTTTAGTTAAATATGTAAACCAAGCACTTTTTTCAGTCTATTTTATAACAAATATTTGATTTTTAGATTTTTTAAGAACAGGTGTTGGTTGTTCACTGAATTTCCTGAAATAACTTCACTTAAAAATGAAAAACCAAGTTGTATATTAGAAGTAGGATGTGGCGTTGGAAATTCGGTTTTCCCTATATTATCACACTGTGTAGACAGCAATGTACACGTGTATTGTTGTGATTTTTCTTCAAATGCCATAAAAATTTTAAAAGAAAATTCAGAATACAACGAAGAACACTGTACAGCATTTGTGTGTGATGTAACTAGTGATGAATGGAATCCACCATTTGCCTCTGATAGTTTGGATGTTATATTATTGGTTTTTGTGCTTTCCGCCATACAACCTGAAAAGTATGATTTAATCTATTATATAGGATTAAATAAATATTCTATAATACAAATTTTAATTAAAAACTAATTATGTTGCAGATTACAACATGTAGTAGGCAAGTTATATAAGTACTTGAAACCAGGAGGTATAGTATTATTTCGTGATTATGGTAGATATGACATGGCACAGTTAAGATTTAAAGAAGGAAGATGCATATCAGAAAATTATTATAGTAGAGGTGATGGAACATTGGTACATTTTTTTACTCAAGGTATAACTCAAGTTACAATGATTAAACTGTTTGAATGTCTTTTAAGTCAATTTTTAATCAGTTTTTAATCATTTGGTTAAAATCTATGATTTTTTTTTAACACTGTTATCAAAACCAATATATTAAAAATTTGTTTTAAAAATTTCAAAATCCAAACAATTATAATGAATATTGGTTCAATTACTGTTACATAACTTTTATTATTGTACTTAATATTAGTTATTTGAGTGTAAACCTGTTTTTTAAGCTTTTGGTTCCATTGTTTTAACTGATTTATTAATATTTTCTGATTTAAATAATTACCATTTTTAAAGTTATAACTTATTGTTATTTGTTAAATTTAATTACTATATATTTATAGTAAATTCTTTTAAGATATATGTTACTAGAATGAAAAAATGTTCAAAAACTTTTCTATTTTTTTAGATGATGTTCAACAATTATTTTTGGAAGCTGGCTTTAAACAAATTCAAAATATAGTTGATCGTCGTTTGCAAGTAAATAGAAGTAAACAGTTAAAAATGTATCGTGTTTGGATTCAATGTAAATATAAGAAACCAATTTTATAATAAAGCTTGAATATATTATATTTGACTAAAAGATGCATATACAATAAAATTTTATATTAACTCTTAATTATTTAATGTAACATCCAGATGCCAATGACTATTGTCCATTGCTGTTTAAAATATACTAGGGAGTGTCCGCGGACAAAAGTGTGGCGGAGCAATGGTTAGCAAGTCAATTAAATTGTCATTTATTTAGCGAAATATATATTTTTTATTATCACAATAATTCACAATACAGTATAATTACTATAGAATGACTGATTTATCAGCATTTTCATAGACAAGAAAAATATATTTTAGTTTCTAGACTGAGATAAAACATAATTTTTTTTCCCGCGTTTTGTCGCATGGAGATACTCCATTGGACGTGAGAGCATAAAATAAACACACATATGCACATGCTTAGAAAATCCCTAATGCGTGTTCATAAAATGTGTAAATAAGTAATTAATCATAATTAATAATGTAAGCATTTAGAAATACCAAACTTAATCTATGCACCCTTCCGATAAACATAAATATATATATTAAGTTTCATAATGATTGATCCAGTAGTTTAGGAGATAGGTTAGGTTAAATAACAAATAATAATAAATTGCAGAACTGAGGAATAGAAGGGTTACGCTTTGCTCTGCCCAATAAAGATTAAAGAATAATACAAATTTTAAATAAATATTGTTTTCTTTTTACTGTTTTTATTTTTGCTCATATTGATCATGAAAACAATAAATACAAAAATATGATTTCTAATTAAGTTTTTTAAAGTGTATAAACATTCAAATGCTTCATAAAAATATATTCTTAACCTATTTCTTGTATGCTTGGAATTCGGACTTAAACTTTATCCCAAAAGAAGAAAATACCAGTTCTGCACAAAACATTACAGCCATAGTGAATTTTACCCACACTTTTCCCTATTAATACGCTTGGAGTCTACTGAAAAATCTATTTCTGAATTAAATAATTCAGAGTAATACACCAAAATACAAAAAAAAAAAAATTAAGACACTTATGAAATATAAATAGAATATTTTGTATTACCTAATTAAGTTGTTTAATAGTATACTGAATAACCCTATAATATTCAACTTCTCTAAAATTAAAAACACTAAATTATTGAACTAAAATTTTGCATATTCTTTTTTTTTTAAAACTTTATTGGTTATTCGGTTTAGCGCAAATGGTTGAAAATGCTTGTAATTTCCCATGCATTTGCATAGCCCAAGAAGAAATGTAGAATCAATAGCTATTTGAAAAAATAATAAATATTATTTTCTTATTGCTTGAACAATAATTTCAACTACCATGTATTCATGTAATATACATAATGCAACCAATATCTTCCTATTTTAAAATACATTGTATAATATAATTAGGTATAAAATAAATTTTTTTGGCAGACAACTATAACCATATAAAACAACATCAGTATGCTATTCTGTAGCAATCTGAAGCTATAACCATATAGAAAAACCTTGCAACAAAAAATTACAATCCCTTTATATTTTAGTCTCCCTATAACGAAAAAATTAGTTATTCCCAATCGATTATGATATTGTGTTAGAGAGGTTTTTCTGCATAACTTATTAGTTACAAACAATGATTTAAATATATAGGAAAATACAATTTCAACCATGCTAAGATATAATATGGCCAATAAACAATAGCATACTAAATAAAATTTAAATCGGTATATTTTATTTTAAATAATAAGTATATTATATTAATTATAATATATAATAAAATAATTAAATTGACATTGATAATAATATAAATTATAAATTGAAAAAATATGTTGACAATATAGCTGTAATATTTTTAAGCACTGTAATTTTTTTTTATAATTTATAAATATATAGTCATATAATTAAGTAATATTTCTTTTAAATGGGGCTTAATTGATGAACATTTTCAATTGTTAAGCCTTGATTGTCACTAAAGTGTTAGGATATATAGCCATACTATATTATATTATTAAATAAATCTATTCTCATTTTGTTCTTTCTTGTTTTTTTTTAAGTTTATTTTAGAGTAGTACTACAGTGATACACACTAATGTAATACATTTTTTTTACATAAATAAATACCAGCATGTCAGTTTGAACTAGTTATTTTTAATTTAATCAATGACAAATTATCTAGAAATAAATTATAGTTACAATAAATTGATCTACTATATGTGATTTGTGATGGTTATTTTAGTTTAGTATTTGAAAATATAATTATACAAAATTAGGGAAAAAAATAAAATAGACAATTGATAGTACAATTTAATTACACTAACATTTTGTAAAAATTGATTTGTATTATTTTTAACTGTTTAACAACATTGAAATATTTCTTTATATCTTTTTAGTTAATAAAACTAACATCTATTAATAAAAAATTAAAATTAAAATCAAAAATATTTTAGTTTATCTTTACTAAAATATATACATTTAGTAGGAGTCAGTGTTCTTAAACAATAACCAGACAACCAATACTTAAATATAAAAATGGAATACAATAATTATATGTATTTGAGTTAGAACAGCAAAATAATAACTCAATTAAAATATAATACATGATTAGATAAATTTAAAATGTAACATGTATACACACAAGAAAAGAATTTTGCAAAAAACATTAATTATCACAGTAATGGATACAAAACTAGGAAAAAAAAGTATTACTTTTTTTATATCTTAAATTATATTTTGGGCCCAATTTTGGCGGAACTTGTGTATAAAATGTGTCTAAAAAGGCACTATGTGGACTTGTGTCAAATAAGTTCTGTCTATTAAAAGTTTACTAGAAGCAAAACTATGTAAAAATACAATACATATACAAATAAGTTTATAAAAATTTGTTTAATCAAATATATCAATTTAATTTATTTCTAGTTAATTATTTATGTTCAGTGGGTTATTTTGGTCATACTTAAATTATTTACTGCTAATAATAAGAGTTTGACCTATGTGACTTCAGTATTTAGTTAACAACCATTCAGGTAGAAGAAAATATAAATTTTAACCTAATCACACAAATCTGTATGAGATAAAACAATCATACTCTTAATACTACAAATATTTGTAGTAGTAATATACATAAATTATTTCAAAACTAAATTTGTATGCAAAATGATTACCCTCAAAGGTTAATTTTAACTGATAGAAATAAATTGAAAAATCCATGTGATCACAGTTTTTGCAGTACAAAAAGTACTGCCATTTTATGGTTTTTATGTTACTCAATTTGTTTTAAAATATCAACAATAATAATAATAATAATAATAAATATATAATAATAATATGTCACTTTACTGTAAAATTATTTTGTCTGGCAAGCAAAAAACCCAGTCAAAAACTATTAGAAAATTATTGGAAGCGTGTCATAAATATTGAAAAAATAAATCCTCAAGGTAATATGGAACCAAATTAATTATAACTGATTGGTTAAGTTGATTGAAACTAAATAAATCTTGATTTTTGTTAAGTACCTATGGACTGTGTACTCTATAACAAAATTAAAAATACTATCAAGGGTCATTCATTGTGTACATGAATGCACCATCATTTTCCATTGCAGCCATTATTTCACTAATATAAGAAGCTACATCTACACTTTCAGCATCACTGCGTTTTATGAATGGATGTTCTAGTAATTTGTTATATTTAGGCCTTTGATTTTCTTCTTTTATCAAACTACAAATAACAATTGAATACATGTTAATAATTACTCAATATTATTAACTTAAATGTATGTTTTAATTACCATGTATTTACAAAGTTCACAAAATTAGGAGAAAAATTATTAGAAGTTTGTAATCTTGGAGGATCTCCTTGAACAACTTGACATAATTGTTCAAAAACAGAACTCCATCTTGGATATGGAAATCGCCCAGTAGCCACTTCTACTAGGGTGATACCTAAGGACCAAACATCTGAACGAACATCATAACCGCCTCGACCACGAACTGGATCAATTCTTTCCGGCTAAAATTAAGTAGAATTATACCACATACTATTTTTTAAATTAATATTTTCAATAAAACATACAGCCATATAAGGGCGGCATCCAGCATCTCTAGTTTTTGCTATAGAATCTACTAACTGGCCTGAGATACCAAAATCACATAGTTTTATATTTCCTCGAGAATCCAATAAAATGTTGCTAGGCTTAACATCACGGTGAATGATCTTCAATTTTTCTTTAAGGTAATTCAATGCTTTTACAGTCTAAAATATATAAGGATATTTAACATCAATACATTCAATTTACAATGAAATTAATTATATAGTGTATTGTTGTATGTCAAGTTTTCTAATGATCATGGATCAAAAAAAAATTAAATTTTAAATTAATAAAAAAATATATTTCATTTTTGATGACAATTTAGAATTTTTAAGCATACAGCTTGATCAACAGCAAATTCAACTTATATTTTTTTTAAAGAATTCTTTTTTTGTTGTCATTTTATAATTAAATTTTAATAATGATTTGATTTGAATTATACACTTTGGTATACTAATTTATTAACCACAACCCTCGAAATTAATTACTCATTAATAGTATGAATTTAAATACTTATTTGTAAAAATTTATATCTTAAAAATAAAAACATTTATTTAAAGATAAATAATTCAAGCAAAATATTTCACAAATTTTTCAGTTTTTTAAAATTTTGTTTTGTTGATACAATATCATTAATAAAAAAAAAAAAGCATTTACCGCCACAGTTATTTTTCCCAATATATTTTCTGGTATTCGTTGATTTAATTTTTCATAGATATATTTATAGAATTTATCCAATGATGTGTCCATAAGTTCCATACAAATCCAACAATCTCCCTATTTAAAACAATAAATTATTATCAATATAATAATATATAGTATATCAATATTCATATTCAAATATAAATTTAAATTATTTGAAATTACTTCTTTGAAAAGAGCACCATAAAATTGTACAATATAAGGGCATTCATTAGATTTCATTACAACATCCAAGTCCATTAGTAATTGTTTTTGTTCATTTTCATCAACAGTTGATCTTATTCTCTAATAATAAAACAAATTAAATTAATTAAAATGTACATTTAGGTATATAGATATGTACATGAAAGGACCATTGATATTAATAAATCTTTAAAAGTACAATAATAGTTGACAAGGATTATGTTACTGAAATTTCCCTTCAGCTTGTAAAGTCAGTGCACACATGTTTATATTATAAAAATTAAGTGAATTATTTTAATAAATTACAATACCTTAACAGCCATTACTGTATCACTACTACGATGTAACATTTTGTTCACAGTTCCAAAACCACCTCGACCAATCTCTCCTAAATCTTGTAAATCATCTGATGTAAAATCATACACCTTAAAAATAAAATTGTATGTAAATAATAAACATACTATTATTGTACTTAATTAATTTTAAAAGAAATAACCTTATTTTCAGAAAGTTGTAGTTTTCCAGTGGATTGTATTGTTTGACACATTTTAAGTCTTTCTCTATAAATACATATATAAATATATAAATATATATATATATTGTGTTGAAAACACATATTACATAATATGTTAATACATATTGTGTTGAAATGTTAATATGTAATTATTAATCTTCAACATTTAGATAAAAACAATGATTCTCAATAAGCACAAATACCAAGTAAATATTTTAGTAGTATAATTAATTATGCACTACATTGAGTCATCAATCAATCAGGTCTAGAGAAAATATATAAGACAGATCAATAATTTTAAAAAATTAAATATTTTCTAATTATTGAATAATATTAAAAATATTTATTATTGTTACATAAATATATGCAACTAATTTATAAAAAGCTTTTTAAAATAATAATAAATATAAATATTTAATAAATTGTAATTCTATAACTCCTTTAAGTAAATTCACGTATTTATTTGACTTATTAATTTTAATCAGGATTTTGTAACTTTATGCAGTTGCATATACATTACTTATAATGAAAGTGAATGTTAAAAAATTATTCCATTCAAATATGTATCATAATTATCTAATATTCCAAAGATGCTGATTGTACAATTTTTTTACTAATAAATTTTGGAAAGCATAATTAAACAAATAATTAAATATTTTAATGTTTATAGTAGAAAACAGAAAAACAATAACAATTTAAGATGAAAAAAAAAGAATTTGTATAGTTAATATTCTTAATACTTATTTAATTATGTTTTCAACATTTTTTTTTAAAAAATATTTAAATAAATAGTTATTTTATTGAAAAATGTTTAATTAATATTTTTTTGCATATATTTTTATACAATAATTCTTTTCTTTTTATATCAAAATCAGAAATTTTAACCATAATTTCGAATTTTAATTTTTTTTTAATGCATTATTAGGTGTTTTTGCATAGTTAAATGTTTAAAGCTCTTGTTATGATGTGTATAATTAGTTCATAGATGTTGTTAAAAAAATTAAATAAATATTTATGACAAACAAACAATGAACTTAAGTTTGTATTTTAATTATAATTTTAATACCATACAGAACACACTTTTCTTTTATAACCATTAACTACTGATTACTAAACAAAAGCAATATAATTTAGGTCTAATCATAATTAACAAATATGCATTTCTAATGAAGAAACAACAAATTATTTACAATGTTACAGGTTTATTAAATTCATGTAAAAATATATATATAATATAACAACGCCTGACTGACTAGTTATTTTTAAAAATTCAAATTATATATAATTAACAACTAATATACCTATTGACTATTAAATGTATTAGTAATTTATACCAAAACCGAAGTTTAATATATTAGAAACAAAGCATTTTTGAGTTGATTTAATTTCCTTATTAATGTAATTAGTAAATTATCTTAAGACATTAAGAACAAAATTTTAAATTATGTTTTTTAATATTAAAAAAGCAATTTATATTCAGTCATACATAATATTATGCAAATTATAATCCTAATAATTATTTTTTTTTTAAAAATGTATTTTAGTATAAATTTATAAAATAATTCTAAATTATGTAATTAGTTAAATCATAAAATTATTTAAGTAAAGTATAAGGTGTTTCATAAAGAATGCAATTTTTATTTTTGCTATAAATCAATTTTATTTTATAAGAGATATATTATAATGGTATATATTATTTCACTATGAGTTGAGGTTTAAGTGTGAAATACAATATCGTACATATGACCCCTTCTACTCGCTCGACACGCAGTGACTTTGTCCATGAAATTACAAATCACCTTTTCACAGATTTGCCCATCGAGTTCACTGATAATTTGTTGAATTTCTTGTTTAAGATCCAATTAAGTTCATTGTTTCTTTGCATAAACCAGTAATTTAAAAAAGCCCCAAAGGAAGAAGTCACATAAAGTTAAAACAAATGCATCCACAGCGAGTAACCGTTTGAAATAGCTTTTGGGCAGGAGGTGTGATCCGTCCATACTTTTTTAAAGATGAATATGGAAATGCAGAAACAGTGAATGGAGATCGTTATTAAAACATGATTTCCAATTTTCTTTGGCCTATTCTGGATGACATGGATACTGAAGAAATGTGGTTCCAGCAAGATCTGTCACATTTCTGGGACCACAATTGCATTGCCTTGTGAAAAATTTGATAGCCGACTCATTTTTCATCCATGACGATCAGCAGTGGCCACCAAGGTCATGTGATTTAACTCCATGTGACTTCTTCCTTTGGGGCTTCATGAAATCACTGGTTTATATAAACAAACAACAAACTTTATTGGATCTTAGCAATAAATTCAACAAATTATCAGTGAACTGAATGGGCAAGTCTGTGAAAAGGTGATTTGTAATTTCATGAACAGAATCACTACGTGTCGAGCGAGTAGAAGGGGTCATATGCACGATATTGTATTTCACACATAAACCTCAACTCATAGTGAAATAATATATACCATTAATAATATATCTCTTATAAAATAAAATTGATTTAAACAAAATTAAAAACTGCGTTCTTTATGAAACACCCTTTATGAATAAAATTTTTCAAAATATAATTTTTTTGCTTAAAAAAAACAATTTCAGTGAGGTAATATTAAAATAACATTTAAAATTATGTAGATTTTATTTACATAATAGGCATGAGAATATTATATTAAAAAAATGTTTTTCATTGTTTTACGTTAGAAACTTACCGTAATTTAGTATGTTCTGTGGATCTGTATCTGTATACATAAAGAAAAATTCTTTATAATACTAGTATTATAAAATAAATATTTAATTGTTTGTCAGCAATAACTATATTTTTAGTTTGTTTAAGATATATATAAAAAAAAAAACTTAACAAATTTATTATTTTATTGAGATTAGCAATACTTAACTTATTTTAACTCAGTTTTAATACACAAACAGGTATTTAATAATATTTAAAATAATATTCCCTATGTTTAAATCTCTCATTGTAAATCAAGAAATTAATTTTTTTTCATCATACATTTTTTCTATACCTTGCCAAACCAAATTAAAGCAATAACCCACTATTTTACTTCCTGACTAAATTTTTCAAACTTTAATTTTTAAGAATATTTTTCATTTAGTTATTTTTTCACATACAACGATATTGACCAGTTTATTTTTGTTTCAAAGTTCTTTAGCTTTATGCCACTAAAACATAAATCAATGCTTGATTAGTTTATCAATAATCAATATTAACTATATAGTTATACTCAGAACCACGGGAAAAATGTAAAAGTGCCTTAGAGTACCACAAATTTTAGGAGCAATAAAACATAGTAAACAATTTTTGAAGTTTAAATATAAATATAAAATAGGGGCACTAATTTTAGTAAGCATGGCATTGGTTATACTATAATGTATATGGATTATTTAACAGATTTATAAGTTTGAAACTGATAGAATAATTAAAAAGTTATATTCTATATCTTATTTTTAAGTCAATCATAAAAGTGTAATGTAATGTGATTCACAGAAATTTTAACTAAAGAAAATAATATTTTTGACTAAATTTAACAGAAATTATTTTCAATAATTATTTTTCATATTGATTATTCAATTACATTTTTATTTAATTACCTACTTTGTATATAATTTATTTTATATAGATACTTATTATTTCAACTACAAAAATGAATGACTAATTTTTTAAGGTTGTTTAAGAAAAAAAAATTATAGTTTTTAAATTTTTTACGTCACATTTAATTAAGGAAAAAATAGAATATTTCAATGATTACTAGAAATTATGATCTAAAGGAATGTTAATAATACTATACTTCAACACCCACAAGAAAACATTACCGTGTCTCGACCAAAACGTGTTCTATTTTACGCATCCCTGTTGCAGCGCATCACTGTCTCAACACATAGTAAGGGGAACACTGCCGTCACTGCCATCAATCACATGCGCGAAAAGGTAATGTTCTCTCGTGGGCCAGAGTATAATATACAGGGTGATTTTTTTATTATGATCCAATCAATATCTCAGTAAGTATTAGCAATTTTGAAATAATTTTTTTTTTAAACTTTCTAAGTTTTACTATTTTACACTGTGTTATGATTCCAATAATTCTAACTGCCTCCCTTATTTGATAAAGCATTATCAACTTTTGATTTTCAAATGGCAATACCCATTTTCAATAACAAAAACCTATAAACATATTGAGAAAAATAACTTTAATGTTTATAGTATTTAATTTGAGTAATCTGTTTGCAACTTATTAACGTTTAAATATTCGTTCAATTTACTGCTATTAGACAATTTATCAAACCCAACAGTAAAAATAAAATTATACAATTTAACAATACCCTTAACGGTAATATCGATAATAACTATAATAGAGATAGTCATAATTGATAACTATCTGGAATTTGATTTTGTCAAAAATTAATATTGCATAAATATTTTTATTTGCCACAAGGTTTTTCCTGATTATTTTGAATAGTACTGGTTATTTTACTCAATAGTTTTGACTCCTAAAAGTGTCTATTAAATCAAATTTGCTACCAGAAACCACTATCAAAGTGCACGATTAAAGCAGTTTTTCAAAAAATGATGACAAATTGACATTTGACAGTAAAAAAAAAATTTTATTTTAAAACCAGTACATTATGATCCGCTCAGTCTAAAATATACAGAATTAAACTTACCGTGACTTTTCATTCATTGTTTCAGTATTCGATAATCGTACTCTAGGTAAATTTGGTTGTTTTGATGTTGTTGAACCATTGCTTAATAATTTATTATCTTCTTCAAATCTGAAATAATTAATATATTTAGATTAGGTTTGTATAACAGATATGCAAACATAGTTTAACATATTATGTAATTTAAAATTAAATAAAGATACTGACAGCTCTTACAACAAAAACTAACACTTATACTCAAACTTTATATAATTTATTATTTAATACAATATTTACTGTAACTTATTAAACAGATATTTTCTCAAATTATTAATAATATTAATATACTTGTATATTAAAACTTGTATATATCAAACTAGTAATACGTTGACAAATTTTAAAATACAAAAGTATAAAAAAAAATGTAATTGTTCATTAAAAAAATTTTTTTAGTTACAATTTTGTATTGAATACGTTATCATGTAGTTTATTGCAAATTTGAAGTGTTGAGTTTATTTTAAATAAATTAATATGTACATTTAATGCTGTTAATGCGTTTTGGCATAATTGTGATTTTTTTACTTTATATTCTTGTGACACATTTGTACATCTTATTGATTCTATTCCAACAGGCTACTAGCATATTACCTGATTATTTCAGTCATATTTCAATGTCGTTCTCTGAGTATAGCTTTTTGAAATTTAAAGTAGCCATTAAGAATAAAAATAACAGAATTAAATAATGAGTGGTTAGTCTTGTGTGCCATTGACATAAGTAACATTTAACAAATGACTTTTTGGTAAAATTGGCCATAAATCTGAGAGTAATCAATTATACATATATTAGAATGAGCAATGACACATGGCCACTATAAATATTCTAATTGATTTGAAATGTATATCTAGATTATGTAATAAATTATTATTATGCATACGTTTTAACTTAGAATTAATTTTTTAAATAGGCAATTTTTAGTTTTTTGCAGTATTGTTAATAATCTTATATGCAATAAAGTTTATTTCATAGCCATACTACTAATATAAGGCTACTACATGTCATTATTTTAGGTTGATTAATAAGGAATTATTAAATATTATGGTATAATATATTTTGATAAGCTTAATAATAAATAAACATGTAAAGTAAAAGATAGCAATGTGTAAGAGAATCTAACAAGTGATAGTACTAGTATTTTACTAGTTTGAATTAACAGTGAGATATGTTAAGACTGTTTCAATAATAATGTCATGTGGATTTGCTTATATTTTATTAATCAAGTATGAGAGATATTTATTATTGTATAATTTGTATATACATAGTTAAAAGTGAAATTTAATTTATAAAATGTATAACATACAAAAGAATTTTAATAGTAATGTTTAAATTTAACTTAATTTCAAATTAAGTTTTTACATTTTTTAAATGATGTAACTCAGTCATAATGATACATTAAAATGAGGGCTACCATAAATATCACGCATGTCAAGAATTTAAACTTAATATTTATTTAAATATAGGTACATATAGTGTTATATTGAAATTCAAGTATAGTTTAATAGCATTTGCCACTTAATACAAATTTTGTATATATATAGCATAAATATTTGGCAATATAAAATACATGAGATATGAATACAATTATTTTAACCTCTCTTAACATTTAAAAATATTCTATTACATTATTATCTATATATTATCTATATAAGTTTACAGTAATCAATATTTAAATTATATTTATTATGTGTCAAAACTTGAAACATAAGAGCTTGATTTGCTGATAAAAATTATTTGTAAAAATAAAATTTAATTAAAAAAGCTATCTCACTTTAATGATTGTAAGCTTGGTATTGGAGAATTGAATCCAAATGAAGCACCGGATGTTCCTTGAATAGCCAATTTTAACTGTCTTCTTTTTTCTATTAATGAATAAAATGTATTTTCAGTTTTATTTAAATTTATAGGTTTAACCAAACTCAATAAATACCCGTTATTGCTGCTTCTTGGCGTATATCTAACTGTGGATGAGGTCTTGCTGCTCCTAAAATTAAATTCAAACTTTACAAAATAACATAGAACATTTTCCATACTTAAGTATTGACGTGAATTAACGATAAGTAAAGAAAGCTACATAATATTACTCACCAGACGGCGAACTTCCGTTACTGTCATTGTTAGACATTTTTGTACGACTAGTATGCTGCTAACACTCATGAGAAAATGTTAAGTGATTTGAAATTGTTTGTAGGATAACTTAAAAATATAAAATATTAATAATATATTTAACTATATATTGACTATATTTTTACCAGTGCCTCTCAAGTCTTAAGTTAGACTATTGAAATTTCAAATATATCACTGAAGTTTCAAGAAGTAAAGTCTGAAACTGAAGTGAAGGAGTGAGAACACTTGAGTACTCAACGTCTCAACACGACAAGAAAATATTAAGGATGAATTACTGATAACAATAAAATTCAAAGATAAAATATTTTTCAAGTGGATAGTTCATATTTTATTTGGCAACACTGCGAATCCACATCGTCATGTCTTTATATTTAAAGATATATTATGATAAAACATAAATCGTGCTTATCACGAATTTAGAATTCATTATTCATATATCATTATCAATGTACTCTGTGTTCTAAAGATGATGTCCACGAATTGTAAATTGTAAATATATAAAAAATTATTTCCTTAGATACTATGTAGTAGGTTGATATAATATTTGTTGTTGGTCCATCGAATTCAATCTTTATACATTTTTGGTGCTGATATTCAGTTTTTAGTTAAACTGAAATCATTTATGTCACGACATCTGTAATTATTTTTTAATCAATGTCGAATGTCTACAGTACATGGTTATAACTCATTATGAGTACAGACCATAATTATGTAAGTATTTATATTATCATTATTTAATACCGCAGGACATAAAGATCTTTAATTATTTTCCAGATAGCTCTTAATATATATAATGTAAAAAATTCAGATCACAGCTCAAGTATGTTGAAAGAGCTCCGTCAAAGCTTAAGTTCTTCTCAAGCATACCGAATTTCAAATTCTACTATACGTTTTCAAACACATTTTGTTATTTTCGTCTCACTAATTGGTATTCTGTTCTTAATAATATTGTATAATATTGCATATACAACACCAAAACTTGTCAGTTATAGTCTTAATCATCCACATGATAAATTTGTATACAATTTAATTAAATCAAAGTATCCACTCTCTCAACCAGTTTCTATTGACAATGTGGGTATAAAATTTCGTATTGCTATTATTAGTGATTTAGATAAAGCATCTAAAAGCCAGACTGAAAAAAATATATGGTACAGCTATTTTAAAAAAGGATTCCTTACTTGGTATATGGCTAATAGCTCTATAGATCTTGTATGGGACCTCGGAAAACCTAAGATATTAAAATCATCTATATCCATGGGAGGTCGAGGAATGGAACTTTCAGAACTGGTTACATTTAATGGCAAAATATATTCATTTGATGATCGGACAGGTATAATTTATAGTATTAATGAAGATGATACTGTTTTACCTTGGATAATACTAATGGATGGAAATGGGACTGATTTTAAAGGTAAGAATTTTAATGCAAAATAAATGAAATTAATAATTTAATTTATTCTGTAATTTTACATTAATTTATTTGATATATTTTTGTAATTTCTGCTCTTGTTTATTTTTATCCGTATTATATTGTATAGCTTATTAAGATTTTATAAATTCTTAATAATTAAAATAATAAATAGTATAATAGTTTATACTTTGTACATAGTCCCATTAGAATTGTGGATTATATATTATACAATGTATACATTTAGCATGTTAAGCAATAAGCAGACCTGGTTGCTTAATTTTAGATTGGTCATCACTCAATAATCATCTAAGAATATTAACAATATAGCATACCATGTTCATAAAATAATCATATAATATACACAAATACAAAATTTGTATAATTAAATATTAAATTAATAATCACAAACTGAAAATCTAACAAGTAATTTAACAAAACCTAAGCCTGATAAAAAAAAATAGAAAAAAAGCAATAGCTTTTGTCCTATTTTATTGGAATAATTTGATGTATAATGAATAATGTTTTTTTATTTTTTCAAACTTAATTATGTCTTATCCAGCTGATTATTAAATTTATTTATAATGTTGATTAATGATTAGTTTTATATTTTTATTTTTATTTCACAAATTTAATGTAAATTGTACACATCTATATGACTATATAGGTAGATAAAAATAAATTATTATTATTTTAAATAATACCTTGCTTGCTACACAAATAAACAACTAATTATTAATATTGGGTTATAATTATAGCTAAAATTATTTTAGGATATAAAAGTGAATGGGCAACTATACATAATTCTGATTTATATGTTGGAAGTATGGGCAAAGAATGGACCTCATCTACGGGAGAATTTGTTAATAATAATCCTATGTGGATAAAAATTATTAATAAATTTGGCTATGTCACTCATGTGAACTGGACTGACAACTATATTGCCATTCGGAAAGCAGCCAATATAAATTTCCCTGGATATATGATACATGAATCTTGTGCTTGGAGTCAAATACATCAACGATGGTTCTTCTTACCACGGAGAAGTTCATCAAAACAATATAATGACAATGAAGATGAGTACATGGCTACAAATATGTTGATATCAGCAAATAATAATTTTAACGATATTAAGGTAATATACTGATTGCCCACTAAAACAGGAAACACTATAACTTTGTAAAGTAAAGAGTCTGGTACCGATTTTCCACAATTCTTTAATATTTTAGATGCTTTCTTAATAATAATACTTTTATACTGACTGAGATCTATTTAAAAAAAATGGTGTATTCAGGGATGTATTGGTAAATAATGTTTTAAATATACACTATATTTTTTAAAATGCTCAAAAAATTGTTTCTCACACAATGATTTCACAAGAAAGAACTTAGATTTTGTAGAATTGTTGGATTTTTTAAAAATTGTTTTATCTGAAAGAAGAAAACTTTCTACAGACAGCATCAAACTCAATTTTTTTATTTTTTTTTTTCAAATTGTGATATAAAATTTTTTTAAAACTTTAAAATTACCCTTTTTTAAAGACCCCATTATAAAATTTAAGATTAAAACATTGAAAACGGAGTTCAATATGCAGGTTATGGAAAATGTCCTTTATATTTATTGAAAAAAAAAAATCAAATTTAGTTGATTATACAAGATAAGAGCATTATAACCGTAATATATTTTTGTGTTTGGTTTGCAGAACTTGAAACTAATATACACTACAGAACCATAAATATTTTTTTTTTAATGAGATTTAAAATAAATAGATTATTTAAGTAATTTTGATGTACAGCTTGTATTCTAAATCTAAAATTGACCAACATATTTAAAATTTTAAAAAGAAAAGTAGATAAATTTCTTTTTTTATTTAATTTTTAGTTTTAAAGGCGATAATACAATCAGAATTCATTAACCTGATTTTATTTAATCAAATTATTAAAGTAATAACATTGATTATAAATTGCCCTATAGTATTTATAATCAATGAAAATAACTAATAAGCATGTTTTCATAAAATTTGGCCTGCCTTCAAACCAAAAATATAATTTGAAATTTTTTCATTCTGCCAATTTTGGATTTAGAATACAAGTTGATACATCCATACAACAAAATTACATGACAAAACTTGACCAATTCAAATTGTATGATATTAACAAAGATCATCAAGGTTCTTATTTAAAAAATAGAGTTGCGTTCACATGCATAGAATATATAAATTAAAAACAATTATAATTTAGATAAATTGATATCTCAGAAGTATAGTTCCACAAATTGAACTCAAAAATATATACAGGAGTACACTATTGGTTGGCAGTTATAGTGTTCTTGTGAACAGACATTATACAAATGCAATATTAAATTTAAATATTTTAATTTTAATATAACTTAATATGTTAATAGGTTGTTTATATTGGCAAGATAGTACCTACTCATGGATATTCTAGTTTTAAATTTCTACCTGGTACGAATGATAGAATTATTGTTGCACTTAAATCTGAAGAAGTTGGTTCAAAAACTGCTAGTTATATTACAGCATTTAATATTGATGGAACAATTATACTGCCAGAAATTAAAGTAGCTGATCTTAAATATGAAGGAATAGAATTTATATGACTCGTATCAAAATATTATAATTTAATTTATATAAATAATGTATATTTTATATTGTAAACATTTACTATACATTGTTACCTATATGGACTGTTTGAGTTTTTCTATAAATAATGAAAGTTCTTCTTGAGAAAATTCCAAAAAGACATTTTCATTTACTTTTGGATTGTCTGTGTTATTTGATCTAGGACCATCCTTTAAATGCAATATAACTTGAAGTAATGGTTCTTCCAATGTACTTAAGGAACTGCTGCCCATTACATACTAAAAAATGAAAAAAATAATTATAATATTAAAATAACATTTATTTTATTCATATAAGATAATTTAATATTTATACAAATTATTTTATATTTTTATAATCAAATCTTTTCAATTAAAATACAGCTATGTATTAAGCACACAAGAACATACTATAATATACATATTATGTAAGTATATTTCTTTAAACCTTATAATTGAATTGGATCATAAGATTATTATGATAACAAAATTAAAATAAGAGGCAGTTTAAAGTTGTTGATAACCTGAACCAAGACATTATAAAGTAATATTTATAAATAAACATTTACATTTAGTATCTAAGCTGTATAGAATCACATTTAAATCAGATTAATTGTCTCCAGATTGTACTGATTTTAAGAAACTAACCTATGAAATGAGTCAAAGTATATATTAAACACTGATCAATAAAAAAAAAAAACCTTAATTATAGATTAAAGATAAACGTTTATTTAGTATTCTGTAGAACTTGTTTTTGTTTATTTTGGTCTACAGCTCAAACTACCAACATGAAAATATATTTATTCTGATAATGCTAAAAATATGTAATATTAAATGGGTATTTGGATTAATAAGGTTTTAGAGTATATCTGAAGTTCTATCTAAGCGATTTGTGTGATTTTTTTTAAATGCAAATGTTTGGTATGACGATGAGCTGTATAATAAGAGAAAATATGTTAGACCATAAGCAAATAAGGTGCTAACTCCTCGGCGACAATGTGACTTATAATTTCTAAACCAAAATAAATACAGGTTAAAACAATAAGTAAAAATATTGTATGGTTAAAATGGACAATAACAATGACACTACAGCCAATTGTAGAATATTGAAAATTAAAAAATACTATTTAGGTTTAGATTTCTGGGTTTGCCAATAATAATTATTTAAAACATTTTAAATATGTAATGGTGATTACATTTTTTAGTTGAATAAACTGTGCTAAGTAACATTAAATAATAAGTACTTAAAAAATTCTAAAACCTGATGGGCAAAAATTTGTTAAATTTTAAATTCAAATTATAAAAAATTGATTTAATTTTTGATTAGTAAATATTTACATTTTTACATTGATTTTTTTTTTTTTTTGTTATTTTATCAATTAAACCATTTTATTCTAATTGAGAAAATACTATTCTATAATTCTATATAGTATATTACGCAAAGTTGTATAAGAAATAAGTAATCTTTCTTAACAATAACATCTTTTATAAATTACTAAATAAAAAGAAATTTGAATACAATAATTTAAAACAGGTACCTAGGTTATGTTTATATTTTTTTTTGAGATTTTATAAAACTGCAGCTCAATTCATCTTCAGCTTTTGGTATCAAATTTAGTAACTGTTCAATATCTGTTTGGAAATTATCATCTGCCCAGTATTCAATAAGTTTCCTTAAAATTATTCCGATTTTCTTCCCATCATTCACTCCGTGATTTTTAATCATATTTCCTGTAATAGGAAACTTTAACGGCGTCCATTTTTGAAATTCTTCAAGAATGACTCTTTCATTGTTATACATTAATAACTGTTCAATATACATTTTCATAATACCTTGTTTGGTTGGATTTTGTATGATTTTTATTTTATATGTTTTAATGGTGTCTGGTGTCCATTTTTCATCTCTACATTGTATTAAGAATAATCCCAAATCTCTGTCAAATACCCGGAACTTTAATCGATTATTTAGTTCAATCATATCTTGTTTATCTTTTAAAAATGGCGTTAACATAGTAATTGGTTGTAATTTTAGTCCTTTGCTTCGATTAATAACTTTATCAAACTCTTCTATATTGGGTTGTTCTGGAAGACCAATATATGGACTTAGGCCTAAATTTAAAAGAGTTTTCATAATATCGGGTCCATAGTTTCCTTCTAAAATTTTATGAAGTTCTGACCAAATCCGTTCACCAGATATTTTTTTGAGTCCACTACCATTTTCTCGTATTGCTTCAAGTATATATTCATCATGAAGGTTCGGTGACGTAGCCAAACAGCCATAAAATCTGAAATATCGTAGAATTCTCAAATAATCCTCAGTGATGCGCAATTTAGCATCACCAACAAATCTTATTTGACGTTTCTTCAAATCTTCATATCCATCAAAATAATCATATATTGTGCCATCCATTCCTAAGAACATGGAATTTACTGTTAAATCTCTTCGTCCTGCATCTAATAACCAATCCTTAGTATATTGAACATTAGCATGTCGGCCATCGGTAACAACATCAATTCTTAGTGTAGTAAGTTCAAAATTAACACCATCAACATGAGTAGTAACTGTTCCATGTTTTAAACCACCTTTATTAACTATTCTAATGTTTTCTTTCGTCATCATTACAACCATTTCATCAGGGGTAGCTGTAGTGGCAAAATCCAGATCAGTAGGCGTTTTACCTAACAAAATATCACGTACTGCACCTCCACAAAGTCTGATTTCGTACTTGTACTTGTCAAAAACTTGTAATACTGTGGTAAGTTGTGGAGAAAATATAAAACCGTATTTTGAGTTTTCAAGTTTCATGATTGCTGGTGTTAGTCGAGGTTTAAGATTATAACTAACGACTGGATTTATAAAACTCAGAAAACGAGCAGGATATGATCGGTATGGACGTAGTGAATATAGTTTAAACAAATACTTCATATTAAGTAACGGCACATAAAAAAATCAACGTCCATTATACAATACTAATATAATAAACAACTATAAATCAGAAATTTACCTTTAATTTCCAGTCAAAATCTACCAAATGTTTATCCATAGTTGGAATTTATTTTCGATTTTTGCTACCTATCGCCTATCCGATATTCAAACACATTGTATTCCTACAGATTATATTATCATATTGTACATATCTGTGGTATTACGCTGATTATTGTGACGTCATCTAAAGAGATTATAGTTAAATTAAATCCAAACAAATCGAATTTCCTATACTTTTTACATGGGTTTCATAAAATAAACATTTTTTTAAATGAAAATATTTTGATTTAGTAATATATTTTAGTAAAAAAGTTTAAAGTAGGTAATTTCATAAAATATTAATTATTAGGTTCACTGAATTATGCATATAAATTAAAATAAATAAAAAAAACATTTTTAGCGGGAATATTATAATTTACTAGATGTCCCGTCCAGCGTTGCCTCAGCCAAATATTAAGTTAAGATTAACCTGAAGTGATTTACATACATTTAAACCACCTAGGTAGGCAATCCACTGCATTAGATCACGGACAATATGCAAGTAGTAAATTATCAGGCAGGCTTCCATCTGTGATGGATTGCGGACCCCATGAAGTGGGTAAATAAGTGAAATCAGAATTAGGTATGGAAAACATTGCAACGATTGCGCGTGCCGAAGATTTATTTTTTTCTATAAATTTATTTGCAAAAATATGTATATAATAATATATTCTTAATAATTTATAATAGTGATAAATATGTAACCATTGACAACCTTATAAATAAAGACAGGCGGTATAGCAACCATTTATAAACAAATATTTCCATTATAAATTTCAAAATCCCTGTTTGAGTACCTCCCAGGATTGCGTTTTTCCAAAATTTTTTTTCGTAAAAACCTTTTGACAATTATAAACAACTAGCTGAATAACCCGGCTTCGCCCGTGTGCAGTTATTGCTTTCTCTAAATGAAATTCTTAAATCAGATGTTTATTTTTTACCTTCTTTCTTTTTTCGGTCCCCTAGCAACATTCCCTAAATAAACGACGTGAATTTTCAAACGAAAATAATAACACGTAGATTGTACAGTTAAAATTAGTTTTATAATAATTAATAGCCAACCCCTGTGCGCTTCGCAGCACCAACACAAAAATGCAATAAAAATCATTTATTTTTTCCAAATTCTTTATTATTAATCCAACATATTTGAGTAAACAATATTCTTTGTTTGTCCATTTGGGGCATACACAAATAAACAATTTGGAATGCCAATTCTTGAATAGGCCACGTATAGTTGCCCATGCGAAAAACACGGCTCCTTCAAATTCAAACCGCATACTTGGAGCGTTTGTCCTAGCTGTTCCGCCCAGCGTTGCCTGAGCCAAATATTAAGTTGAGATTAACCTGAAGTGATTTATATGCATTTAAACCACCTAGGTAGGCAATCCACTGCATTAGATCCCAGACAATATGCGAGCAGTAAATTATCAGGTAGGCAATCCACCTGCGGTGGATTGCGGACCCCATGAAGTGCATAAGTGAGTGAAATCAGAATTAGGTATAAAAAACATTGCGTTGCGACGGTTGCCCGTGCCGAAGATTTGTTTTTTTCAATAAATTATTTATAAAAATATGTATATGGTAATGTATTCTTACTAATTATAATAGTTATAAATGTGTAACCATTGACAACCTTATAAATAAACAGAGATTGGTGGTCAACCATTTATAAACAAATATTTCCATCGTAAATCTCAAAATCCTTGTTTGAGCACTTCCCGGGATTGGGTTTTTCCAAAATTTTCTTTCGTAAAAAC
>JACXSJ010000680.1:0-31226 GCA_014851325.1 Pentalonia nigronervosa | reverse complement strand
AGCCATAACTCCGGAACCACATATCACACAGTGTACAAACTTCACAGAAACCATCTACATATCAATCTTAATATGCCCTGAAATTTTTATCGAAATCGGTTCGGTGGATCTTGAGCTATAAAATTTATTCAAAATGTACACTTATTTTTATATTAAAAACAAATTTGAGCCAAATCGGCCCAGTCGTTCTTAATTGATGAATTATACATTTTTGGCTCCATTTTTATATATATAAATAGATGTCATAGAGTCATAGAGTAGTTAATTAATCTAAATCTAATGTCTAAAATTCCATCAAAAAATAAAAATAATCTATGTTAACCAAATTCCTTCAGCAAATTCAACTGTAAAATTATCCTCGATTGTACAGAATCTAAAACTGATACTCAGTGGTGCAAATAGGAAAAAATGTTTAAGGGGCTTAAGCCCCAATACAATTTTTTTTAAATTACAATATGTAGATTGTAGGCACATACTTTTAAGGATGGTATCTGTAATTCTTCAATTCTAACATAAGTAGTTAAGTATCATACATAGTACATATATATAACATAAGTAATATTTTACAAATTTTAAAATATTTTCTTTATATATTAATAAATTTATTTTATTACAAAAAATAATAATTTGTAGTTAAAAATAGCAACATACTTTAACATTAACAGTTTATTTAAATAAATAGAAATATTTAATGTAATTGTATATGTCTTGGTTTTTTCAAAAATATTTAATATATCTTTATTATTGATAGGAATGTCACTTTCTATATTCAAAATACTTAATAAATTGCTGAACCTATCTTGATTCATACAAGTACTCAACCATGTTTTTATGCGTTGCATAGAAGACAATGATCTCTCACAGGTTGCTGTTCTTACGGAAAGAATAAAAGCTACTTGAAATATACAAAAATTTTGGAATACTTTACCATCATATAATATCAAAATAGTTTTGATTTTCCCAATTATTGGTAATTGGCCTACATGACTTATCAGATGTCATCGTCGCTATTATTGTACCGTTCGTATTTTGTTCCATAATAACTATTTTTTTTATATATAATATTATTTCGATATTATTATTTAGTCCTCATTCAATTAACATGTACATCGGTTGTGGTATATTCATTGTTTACTGGTTTTAATAATTATGGTGCATATTTTTTTTTACGACATATGAAATCCATTTAAGGTTTTTGGACTGACCAATAGTTGCTTGTGCTACTTTTGAAATAATTGCAGCAAATAACATTAATTTACTTTCTAAAATCTTTATTTTTATTGTTGACGTAATTACTCATTAGACAAGATTATCTTATTAATTAGTACAACTGATTGTTGAAATTGCACTCCAACATCAAGTTCAGGCTTTATGCCAAGAGACATGCCTATTGGTATACCTAATTGTTCAAAAAGCTTTTTTAAAGTTATTTTGATTTTTGTCTGATAAACAAATTGTATCTTTATAGTTTACACGAATCAGTAAGATATAAATCACTTATGGTTTTAGTATTTTAAGCTTTATTGTTTTTTATATTTTAAGAGCAAGTATTATTGGCAGAACTACAGTTATGATGACCAAAAAACCTAATAGTTGTCATATGGTGATAAATAGCCACTCCTTTAGCCCGGGACAGCCATACTCAAATCTTTTTTCTGTTTGGGTCACATGAAATATTTTAAAATATTATGTGGGCCACAAGTCGAAATGAACAAAGTGGAGATTAAAAAAAAACTAAAAAAATATTTATATATTGTGTATAACATTTGAAAATTTATTGTAAAAAAATTTTAAATTTTTTTATCAATTCAATGAGTTTTGTATTGGCCACTTATAAACCATTGATGGGCCACAGGTTGAGTATGGTTGTCCTAGGATATGAACTTTACCGTCCTGTATAACACCATCATTGAGAAATACTAGACAGTAGTACAAGACAATTTCTAATAATTAGAAATTTGAATAATAATTAAAATCTAAAATTTATGAAAATTCCATACTTTGACTTTATTCTGAATTGATTTCACTTCACATTGTATCAATTAGCGATTGGCTGAGTTATATACCATTTTACAAATAAATTCAGCATTAAGTGAGTTCTCCTTTTTTAATTGTTTGGCATTGGATTCGAAATAATCAAATATCGCAAACTTACTATTTGCACTTTTTACAGACATTATTGTGTAAGTGGTTTAATTAATAATAAAAAAGAAGAAAATATTTTTATACTCTTAATTAATAATTTATCAAATTTAAAAAACTTAACAATAATTAGGCATATAGGAATAAAGAATAACTAAAAAAGGTATTATTGTTTTAATAATTTTTGTACCATGATTTTAGCGCCAAAATTAAATTTTAAATTTATTTAAATCCTATTGACTTATTTAGATTTTTAATATATCATTAAAAATATTGGTATCACAATATATCTATAATTCTATAAAACCATCTCAAAATATGAGTACATTAAATTGTTGCTGTGCAATTTGAATAGGGATAATATTTCGTTTAGATCCAGTATTATAGAAACTCCTAGATAAAACGTTATCTCTAATGTAGTGTTATTTGCACAATTTAAGATGGCATATTAAATCGTGGTTATTCGTTAAAATTATCAATGAATATGTAATATAACACACGATGTAGAGAAGATATCTTCTATGCTCTACATTTTGGCTGTAACAGTATAATGTATCGTTGCGTTTCGTTTTCTTCTTGAAAATCTTGTGTATTAATGATAGTTTAGGTATTTACAATTTTGATTCGAGTTCTTGAAAATGGTCAACACTGGTTATTTTTTGAGGTTATCTTTTTACATTTTAATCGATTTTACACAGATATTTATGAGTTATTTAATTAAGGAAATGTCAATAAATTAATTTTATTAGACTTAAAATAAAATTTAAACTATTTGAATTTATTTAAATAAATTAATTAATATTTAGAGTAGACGATAGTTAGAAAAATTAAATATTTAAACAACTTATTAAAACATCGATAAGTTATATCTTTGTCCGATTGTTTTGATATCACTAAGGTACGCGTAGCATTTTGTTTTCTTTTCGTCTCGTACTATCGATGTGTTTCTTTGATTCATAGTACATTTTGTAAATTTTGTTACAAACTTTATTAACTTTTTTTTGGGACATCAACTAGTGACTACCAAACACATCATGGTAAGCGTTATTTAATGAAATAATTAAAAAAAAAAATTAAGTTTTTAATTTTATGTTTATGTTAAGTGTTCTTTGCGATACTCACACAGCCTAACCTCCATTACTCCATCTCGCCACATGGTTTGTTGCCCTGAAGTCTGAATGCCTTTTCTAGATGAAATTTTATTGAAACTTTCGTAGCTTATAATGTTTCCGGTTTGATCTTTTAATATGCATCTTATTCACAATAATATCTGATCAAATCATTTTTATTCCTCTATATTGCGAGTTATTAAATTTATTATGTAGTTAGTTTCAAAAATAAATAGTTCTGTTGTAGTTCTAATATTTTTTTGATTGCTTTTATGTTTTATAATTTATGTTTCAAAATTAGTACTAAAAATATTTTGGTCTCTCCATCAAAATTGATTGAAAACATAAATATAATCTTTAGTAAACATTTCATTATTATCATCTTATTATATATGTTTGTGTTTTGGATATAATAATACATTTATTGAATGAACTGTATTATTAAATAATTATCAATATACATATTTAATTTACATTATTTTAACTAATGATGAACCTTATAGACCGATAATTTTAGTGATTGTATATTAAGGGATGCAATTCTAAAGGATTAATAATTGATTAAATATGTATTATTAAGAGTAATTTAGTGATGATTCTTATGTACTGATCATTTTACTGATTGTATATTAAGGGACGTAATTCTGAAAAATGTAATATTGATAATAATTTAATGATGAATCTTACGTACTGATCATTTTAGTGATTGTATATTAAGGGACGTAATTCTGAAGAAGTAATTATTTTTTAATATTTAATATTGATAATAATTTAATGATGAATCTTACGTACTGATCATTTTAGTGATTGTATATTAAGGGACGTAATTCTGATGAAGTAATAATTTTTAATATGCAATATTGATAATTTATTGATTATCTTATATACTGATAATTTTAATGAATGAATATTTAAGGACGTAATTCTAAAGTAAAATTTATTTAGATTGTTAATAATTAAGACCCTGATTTTTATGTAAAAATTATTATTAAATATGCACATATTTATACATTCAAAAATTAAAATTATGCAAAAAATAATTTTATTGTGTACTTAATAAGATTAAACATCTTAAAATAAACACAAAATATATTATATTAAAAAAAAATACAGTATAATAATTCTGCTTACAAATGTGCACAAACTATTATACTTAAAAGTTTAATTAAATAAATGCAAAATTAATTAATAATAGAAAATATAATATTAATTTTGAAATAAGTTCCAAAATTAAGTTACAATATGTGAGATTAAATTTTCAAATTGGAAATTACTGTAATTGTCATGTAGCATAGATTTATATTTTGAAAAAATCAATCATTAATATAAAAAATGCAACTTTTAGAACAACTCTAGTTAAGTGCTCACACAAATTTTTTAATTTTTTTTTTTGAGTCCTATGTAAAACAACGTTTTAAAAATGATATTGCAAAGAAAAAATTGGTGGAAATTAATAGTTTTTGAGTTATAGCTAATCAAAGTTTTTAGTTTATATTATAATCCTTAAATACCCAGCATGCAAGATTTTGAGATACTTCAAGTATAGCGCAGTTGTATATATATAGCAGGTTATTCATAAAGTGTCGTTCAATATTCTCACGGGATATAAAGTTTTTGTATTTTTATTTTTTTTTTAAATAATTAAAAACGAAAATACCCCTTGATTTGTTTCTATGTCACACCACCCCAAGTAGACCACATGGTAAAAAAAATTAATCACATGCTTTGACAATTAAAAAAGAAAATATCCCTCGATTTGCTATGCAACACCATCTCAAATAGATTTTTATTAGTTTTAAAATAAATTTTATTATTGTAAAATTGGTTTTTCTATTTGACAGTATTTATCCCATATGGTTTTCAAAATATAAAAAACTCTCAAAAAATCATATTTATCTTGTGAGAGTCTAGAACCTGGGACTTTGTAAATTGTCTGGTATGCAAGTACCACTACACCACACTTAGAATATTTCAATATCTTATTTGTTGGATATTTAAGGACTATAATTTACTGAAAACATATTAGCTATAATTCAAAAACTATTTTCTGCCAATTTTTTTTTACACCATCATTTTTGAAACGTTTATTTATATAAGTTTCAAAAAAAAAATTAAAAGTTCGTGTGTGCGCTAAACTAGATTTAACAACTCAGTTTTTATGCAATTATTTAAAAATATGCAATTTATAGTCATTTTTACTCAAATATGTAAAAATAGGTATGCAAATAAAATATTATAAAATTTACACATTACAAAATGTCAACGTTTTGAGTCAAAATAATTCTAAGTGAATCATAGAAGAATATGCATTTGCATAAAAATCCGGTTCTTATAATAATAGTCAAAATTATGAAGTCTTGATTTTGTATAAATAAGATCAAGTACATTTTGAATCATGCCTATTACCCATAATATTTATATATTTTGACCTATTTGGTTTATTCTTCAACTTAAGTAAATTTATTATTTTGTACTTAAATTCAAATATCATAATAAGAATAAAATAGAAATAAGTGCATGGAATACAGAAACAAATTAGTGTTAAAGCACTCATCTTTTTTATTCGCCTCAGTAAAAGTTAGTGGAGAGCAGCATAGTTCTGATATTAATTAAAAACTAATGACTTGAATATATTAAGTGAAATTTAAATTCCTCCTTATCCTCGAGGAAACATAACTATACAGTTTTGAGTACTTACTGTATTATTGATATTATCAAAATTTACTATTGGTTGTTTTTTTGTAATATTGAGGATTGGATCTGAAAATTATTTTACTTTTCAGCCGCAAGAAATTAAGGAAATTAAAGATTTTCTCTTGAAGGCCAGAAGGAAGGATGCCAAATGTAATTGTTTCCTCTGAATAATATAATATTTTTACTTAAATGTATTTAATTTTAATGTTAATTTTTATATTATTTTAATAGCTGTCAAGATTAAGAAGAACATTGAAAATGTTAAATTCAAGGTTCGCTGTTCTCGTTTCCTTTATACCTTAGTAATCACAGACAAGGAAAAGGCAGAAAAACTTAAACAATCATTGCCACCTGGTAAGATATTTAAATTAAAGAATTTAAAAGTTTAATAATACAATAATTTATTTAACTGTTTTGTTATAGGTCTTCAAGTAAAGGAGATCAAATGTAAAAAAATGAACACTGATGATAAAGAGAAAAAATGATAAGGTTGCTGTGGATTAACGTTTATATAAAATATAATTAACTTTATTACATGTAAATTGTACATTCTTTAGTTTTTTTTATTTAAGGTCCTATATTTATTCAACTATGAAAGTAGAATAAGGATAAATATGTACTGCACTTGGGCAATGTTCATAAATATTTATAAGGAATGTCAGCCGACCAATACACAAATTTAGGAAACTGATCTACTAGGCAATTACTCTGTTTAGCTATTTCACTTAAAAATAAAGGGGTTAGCAACTTTTACTGCCCTAAAATGTGATGATAGACACAAAATAAAAAAAACAATACACAACATTGTAAAATCAATACATTTACCGCTTTGCTCAGACTCCAAAAAATATTTTGTAAATATAATGATTTTAAAACTGTTTTGAGGCAATAATCTATATTTTATACCTTCAAAAATATTATACTCAATAATTTTTCCTGGTAGTTATATTTTATGAAAACAAAAACAAAAAAAATGATTTTGTGTAAATACATTTTGACTATGTTTCGCCATAGGTCAGAGGGAGAAAACAAACATGACGAAAAAGTTTAAGAATCAAAACTTGACAATGATATTAGAAAATATTTATAACATCAATCCACATTTTATTGGAAAACAAATAAAATTTTATAATAAATAAGATAATTAGAAATATATATATATATATAATAAATAATGTATATATATATATAAGATAATATTTTTGTAATGATTTAATATAGTATATTATATATAATACCCATATAATAAAAAATATTTGAAATCGGTTCCAAAAAAGTTTTATTTATGTTGAAACAATTAAGGGCCAAGCTCCCCCCCTTGTGAGATCTCCTGGGTTACGATAATATGCTCTTAAAAATACAATAATAAAAAATTTTGTTTTTAAAACATGTTATCGCCAAATGAAAAATGATACAATTATTTATCAATGTGAAAAATTATACTTTTAAAATGTACACACAAGGACACGACCATGTACCTATATTAGTCTATTGACAGTCGATAATCGTTAAATCAGAACACTGCATACTGTACACATGTCATATGCTCTTAATACTCTTTCCACCTCGCAGTACTAATCCCCGGACTTTAAATTGTTTGTGGTGGTCGGTGGAAAGAGAGAGATTGGTTTAGAATATAATGCACCTATAAGTAAAATATTAATAAAAATAATAATTGATGCAGTTCGTGTTGATTCCCAACTGAGCAACATACGTATGGCTTCATTGCAACTGTATTTTTATCTTTCAATAGAAGATAACACAGCGTAGCCTAATATGATTATCTTTTCTATAAATAATAAATTGTTTATGGTAAAATAAAATGTTATTATATACACTATAACGGTGATTATACATGAGTACTAGCCCGTTAAATACACCGCACTGTAATATGCAAAAAGACCCTTCCAAATTATTTCTCAACGATTAACTCCTAGCCTCTAACAAACAAACCACACAAAATATCAAACCTAAGGCAATATCCTTACAATGTCAACTTTCTTCTCATGCCGTCAATGAACCGAACCACCATACCTCAAAAACTTCCTAAAGATAACATTATGTTTAAAGCTTTAATAAAACGACAGCAAACTCAGTAATGCCTAAAATAAATTAAGCTATAGTTATTAATTCACTTCCTGGCATTAAACAAATACAATATATCATCGCACTGAATCAAATTACTGAAGCTACAAACATAATTTCTGCCTCACGCATATCTAATAATAGATTCTGCATCTTAAAATTTAACAAATAGTCGATGACTTAATCAATAAGCATTCGATAATTTATAGATAACATAAA
The DNA here is from genome assembly GCA_014851325.1 of Pentalonia nigronervosa. Taxonomy (NCBI): domain Eukaryota; kingdom Metazoa; phylum Arthropoda; class Insecta; order Hemiptera; family Aphididae; genus Pentalonia; species Pentalonia nigronervosa. The sequence continues at coordinate 22,977 of JACXSJ010000680.1, read as the reverse complement.
AATACTGATATGTAAATTAATAAATTCGTCTAAAAATATTTTATAAAATGTATACCTGACTAATCCTAACAATGTTATCACCTAAACGTCAAAATAACATCTATCACAACATTAAAAGCCGGTTTCCAGCTCGATAAATTCGCACATATAACCAGCTTTTGAAGATAGCTATTCACCAACTCTGACGATTTCCCAAAACAACTGATGGCACAGTCGTCTGCGTTCTGTGAAACAAACCCGGGCATCTATCATCTTCATGAAAAAATATAAATACTACTGCCGCTGTTTTTGATAAAATTAACACCGAAAATCTCCATCCCATTGATGATATGGCAATATCCCTTTTTGAAAGTACACTTTCCTCAATCGATACGCATATTGTAGACTAAACTAACTTACCAATACATAAAGTCACTACTGATGGTGATATAATGGATACTAGTGAAGACCTGAATATTTTCAAAAGGCCAGCTTCAGAATCCACATTTTCGTCATCATCACTTTATCCTACGTTTACCTCTCCTCTCCCAGAATTAGACAAGAAAACTTCAGCCCTAAATATAATCAATCGCACTAAGAAAAAGACCAACTTGAACTTACGATGGATATTCTCCAAAATAATGATCCTTCCCTTGACCTAATCTCATTCAAATACATTTTAGAAAATTTCTCAAACAAAAGTTTAAATATACATGACATATGCAGTAATATTGAAATAAATGCACTTAGTGTTCTTAAACTGGCTGAAAAAGTAAGATCTTTATTGACTAATTGAAATTTTAAAACTAAAATAATCAAATTATCTGATCTCTTATTTCAATCAATACCTCACTCAGAAGACATTTCCTCACAGAAAATTAACCAACATCAATGATCAACCCAATTAATAAAATAATCCTCAACATTATACCCCCAACGCCTAAACATGAGCACATTTATCATTATTTGGAACATTAACGGCTTCTACAAACGTTCAATTGATATTAACCGTATTGTTTACGATTTTCGACCTCAAATTATTTGCTTCCAGGAGATTAATCTAAAAGACAACCATACTGCTCACATCAAAAATTACTCGGGCTATTTTAAAACCCGATCTTTCGCCAATATGGCAAGTGGCAGCGTTGCTACTTTTATAAGTAATAATATTAAAAGTGAAAACATTCCTATTTATTCTGATCTTGAAGTAATAGCTACACTAATCAAATTTCAAAAACACTTATAAATATGCAACATATATATCCCTGATAGTAAAACCTTTACAAAACAATACCTCATAGATATTATACGGCTACTTCCCAAATCTTTCGTACTCTTAGGTGACTTCAACAGTCGCAATATATCATCGTAATGTTCTCATCCTAATGAGCGTGGCAAAACGGTAGAAAAATTTCTTGACGAGGAGTCTCTCTTTCTCTTTAATAATGAATCAACCAGACATAACATTACCAACGGAACCTTCTCTGCGATTGACCTTTCAATTACAAATTCCAATTTCGCAATACTATTTGAATGTCAAGTACTGACAGCATAAAGCAGTAGTGCCCACTAGCCAATAGGAATCTAATACTTAACCATTCTTCCGACTCCTAGCAAAAAACTTATTGGAATCTCAACAATCTCAACCACAATCTCTACTCTGAGTTAATCATTCACAAATTGAGCAACAATCCACTAGATTTAAATCATTGTGAAAATCAGGGAAAATTTGATTCAATAGTAGAAAATTCACAAATACTATTTTAGAGGTAGCCAATAAAACAATCGGATTAAAGAACAACCGAATTCCAAAAAAAATGTTCCACGGTGGAATGAGGATTGTCAAGAGGCTATTAAAAACTATAAAAAAAACCAAAACCTTTGAAGACCAAATATTCTCAAAAATAATAAAGCCATAGATCGTTTTACTAATAAAAACATCAAATCCCTCTCACAACAAATGTTCACATCCTCTATAAACCAAAAAACATCAAAAATAATATGTAACAAAATAATTGCTATCAAATGAAACAAGTTCAAAACAATTTATGATATATTATATTTCAACCAACAAAAAATAGTATCCACTCCCAACGCCACAGAATCCTTCGCACATTTTTTTCAAAAAAAATAACAGCGATGAAAACTATAATCCTGACTTCATTACACACTAAAGTTCCAACAATAAGGTTCTGGAATTATTATTCAAAAAAGAAGAAACTAAATTATTTTCACCTGAGTCAAAATAGGCTACACGCATCTCATCCACTCCTCCCTTAAATCCAAGAACCTGATCCAGTATGCCACATATACAAGCAAAACTTCTCAATTAACCATGTTGTTACTAGATGTTCAAAATACGCCGAAGCACGAACAATCTTTAACAACCCTATCTTTCTCTAAGCTCTAATATTGTTATGCATACGGTAAATATTTTCCTGCAAGTGGGAAAACCAATTTCAAGTGTCTAATTCCCTGTAATTTTGAAATACGATAATTTTTTTACGTAAGGGGAGTTTTTGAAATTTCCCTGTAAAATGTAATACGGTAAATATTTTTGTGTGAAGACCAAATGTGTGGACAACGACTGTGTAATCTCCCCGTGATGTGTAATACAGTAAAATCCGCGTCCTTCAAGGGAGACATTCCTCCTTGAGTTTGATGAAATTATCGCGTAAAAAAACGAAATGACTCAGAACTTACAAATTTATACTACTTACATCATTTTATTTGCTAGGATATAAACACTATTATGGCTATATTAAAATCAACTGATGTTATATCAACCACTAATCATCAATCATCACGAGTCTTATCGTATCAATTATAGTAGTAATTATTTTGACTATTGCGTAATGTGAAATAAACTCAAGCTCCGCCTGGCTCAAAATCAACACACAACTGCGGATAACATTGATACTAATGTGTGCAGAATTAACTACAGATTTTTCACTGTTGTATTATGTCTAATAGTAAAATAAAATACTTAATAGTAATAATATCATAAAATATACTTAGTTATTTAGGCTTATATACCATCTTCGCTCAGAATCGTGTTTCGTATACAATTATCTTATATCATAGAGTTTAAATTTAACACTTTCATAATAGATTTTTTTTTCATTTATTTAACTAAAGGTACTTATTTTTATTCTTTATCAATTCTTTCTTCTATATCCCTAGGTAATCTTTAAATAATCATTTGTTAAAAACTAACTACTTTGAGGTTTTTTTTTGAGTTAAAGAATTTGAAAATAAGATTTCAGTTTTTTACTTATGCTTCTACTTATATAAATGTATTTGCATTTTTTTCTTGCTTTTCAAAAAGAATCTGTCTGCGGGCGACCATGTTCTCCAAGCTATTCTTTTTTCATTTTTTAAACTTGTTCTAAGTTTTGACAACCATTCCCAGGAGAGACCGTTGGTATATATAGCTCAAATAATCGTTGTTTGAAAATAAACTTTAAAATAACTTTAAAAAAATGTTTTTTTGTAACAACTTGAAATCACGAAAAATATTTTTTGGAAAAAAATCAATACTTTTTCATATAATGAGTGTTTTACGTTAATTAAATCACTCTGTATAATCTATTTTAATATATTTTTTTTAATTCTCATAAGTAAAAATGCGTTTGCCAGCCAGCGACCGAGTTCTTCTCCTATTTTTTTTTTTATTTATTTAATTTGAGTTAGTTTACTTTAATATTTTTTAAATTCTTTAACCAGCTATTTTGGGGTGAATAATCGTTCATTAATTAACTTAATATAGTTTATGATTTGTATGGCTTAAAAGTCAGATTAGTGTCTAACCCCAGATCGTATTTACTATATAATTTTATTTTTTTTATATTTTGGCCAACTGTTGAATTGTTGCATAATATATAATAAAAAAACTTTATTTTATTAATTTAATCTCATAAAATATAAAAAATAATAATAATTTATAATCATAAATTTTAGTAGAAACTATATATAAACTGATTAAATCAGAAAAAATCTAATTTAGTTTATCATTGATAATGCAATCCATGTCAGCGCGAGATCGGCCCTTCGCAGATTTTTAGGATATCTAACATTTGACTACGTTATACTGTGCAGTTTAATAATTCGATTTAATTATATTTTCTATTAATGTTTATATTAATTTGAAATTTCTCATCATATAAAAATAAAATTAGGGCCATACACTTATAACCGGCCCACTGAAATTCTCTCGGTAGCTCGCCGTCTTAACCGTGTCTTGAACTCGTGGCAATTTGAATACTTTTATACACAAATGTACTTATTAGTTATTACCTACATGCAAGATAGGCGCAAATAGCGTTTGTAATTTGGAGAAGAAACCATAGCTACTCAATGAAGTATTTGTGATGGAAGTAATAAACACCTAAAAAATTTAGGAAATCTTGGGGGAGGGACTTAGAGCCTTAGCCTATGCTTCTATGCTTAATTTTTAAAATAGTTTTAAATATGTGTAAATAATCTAAGTTTTTTTTACAATACATTAATGTTATATTAACAACAAACATAAAAGTAATGTATCATTTAAAGAGTAATATTTATACATTTTATGCGGCATGTACATTGAGCTGTGCCAATAAGTTAATGGTAAATGAACATTATAAAAAAATAGTCTGTGTAATCAGTAATCGCTTTTTTCACACTACTGCCCGGCTATTGACCAACATATGAATTCCCGGATCTAAGATAGTAACCTAAATAAATAGTTATTAATTTACACTATATTTGGATCTTTAGGTTGTATTAATTTATACAATTCATATGATGCATCTATTTTGATGATGTAATAATACGTCTAGTTAAAATTTAAAAAAATAAAATAAAATTAATAAAAATGCTATGGATGGCTTCCTGGAAGACCAGATGATGATGATAAGTAGGACTCGGGAAGTTGTTAACCTTAAAAACATTAAAAAATGACCTAAAAAAATGCTAATATGACAAATATGACCTAAAAAAATATGCAAATATGACATAAAAATGATCTAAAAAAATTACAAATATTTGTTTTAAATTAATAAAAATACATTTTTTATAAATATTTTACTCTATTTTACTGTAAAATTCTGTATAAATTTATCAAAGCTTACAAATTACTCAAAATATGACATAAAAATGACAAAAAATTATAAAAAAAATAAATATTTTGTTAATACAATTTTCGTAACATTCAGCAACATAGGTTTTCCTTAGCATCGATTCGTCAAGAATGCTTTTGTGTGTGTATTTTTCTAAAAATGTACGGAATAATTCATTTGATATTTTGTGTACAGAAATATTAGCTAATAAAAGAGCTTAACATAAATCGTAATTAAGGGTAGATTTTTTGACGACGTAGTAAGAATACTTTGACTTTGTTTTAAATGTTTGCACTTTATACCAATTTTTTATGTTTTATACGGGAAATGTGTTGTTTAATAGTGAATTTTGTTTCCGAGGCTACCTTTACTTCACATACTTTACAATATAACTATGCATCAGAAGAAAAAATATTGTTGCCGAATTCCCACACAAATGCATGCAAACAAGCACTAACCGACGTTTCGAAAATATTACAAAAAAAATAATAAAATTTAAGTATAATATTATTCACTATAACACGACAATGACATGACGACTGTAGCGGCGAGATAAAATCGAATGCTAGTCGAATATTAGGAAAAAATAATAAAATATAGGTATAATAATATTCATTACAACATGATAACGACGAATGTAATCAGCGAGATAAATCGGATAGATACTATATAGTCAGTGGTAATTTCCAAGTTTTAAGTTATCGGCATAATGGTCGACAAGAAACGACAAGAACGATGTAAACTAGTGTGAAATCAGTAAAAATGGCCTAAAGATGTCAAAAAATAAATTAAAAATTAATAAACACGAAAAAAATGCAAACAAATGCAAAATAAAAATTAATTATTCAGATTCACGTGCTAATGAAACACGTTTTTGTCCAGGGGAGTATCGTCTAAAAAGTTCCAAAAAAAAAAAATGCAAAATGCATAAACTTCCGGCTCTAATGATAAATGTTCTTCGCACATAGAAAAGGATTACTGATAGTTGATGTATTCGACTAAAAAAAGGGTCGGCAAGTGGATACCACTCTGCTGTACAATAGATGTCAAATGGGTATTACTAAAACTAAAGGAGTCATTATTTCTGTAATGGATGTGTTCAATTTGAATTCAATGACATAAAATTATAAAACTTGGATTTTTTATTTTATTTCATATAATGGTAAAAATTAATTTGTATTTTTGTGGACAAAATTACATTAGCACCATGTCTTTATTAACGCTTAATTTTTGACTTAAAAAGCTAAAAAATTAACTAGTACTTATAAAAAATTCTTATACTTTTAAAAAAATGAATTTTATTCATGTTTGCATTAAATGTATACAAAAAGAACTTTCATGAATAAATTCTGTTAAAATACACACAAAAACTAAAATCACTACTAAAATAAGTGTTTGTAACAATAGCTTTTATATTTTAATAAAAAAAAAAAAAAAATATATTCATAAAAATAACAATAACAATATTTTTTTGAGAAAAACACTTAACACTTATTAACTATAAGTTATTCTAGTCACAGAAATCAAATAATATTATAATCATAAGTAATATTGTCATAAAATATGAATCAAACCAAAAAATTAATTCAAAATTCTTATACCTAATAGTTGTATAATATTGTCAAATTAAAATAAGTCACAGCAGAATCTTTAAATGATAAAATAATAACCAACAAATTTAAGCTAGTAATTAAATAAACAGATAGTAATTAAAATATATATTTTTTAAAAATAATTTGATTGTTTAAGTCACAATTAATATTTTTATAAATACTTTGTTCTGAAATGTATTAATACATTACTGTTATTGGCTTTATTAATTTTAATATTGTATTAACTATTTGTAAGAAGCAGTATTTTTTTGATTGACTTTAACATATAATCTTTCTTTAGAAAATAGCTTAATACCTAGTTGTATTTGATCCAATTCTTTTTCTATGTGTTTACGTTTTTCTTTCATCTTATATGAATCTGAACTAACGGGCAACATATTCAATTGCAATACCAATTGATTATAATCTATGTCAATAAAGTGAATTAAGCAATACATTATTATTTTAGGTATGGACAATTTAAAAGGATCAACTATTACCTTTTTTTATTTTAGCTAGATGTTCTAGGCGTTCAGGTTCTGGTAATAACACATGACCTGGAGGACATGCTGGATCATCAAGACCTAATTCACGCCTAATTGCCAATTTCCTTTGTATTTCTTTCTCATTTTTTTCTTTTAGTGCTTTTCGATCTTTCAGGTATCTATTAAAAATAATAAAGTATTACAGAAATTATTTAAAAAATATTTTTGGATTAATATTGTACTTTGGTATTTCCCCAGGTTGATGGTGACCTTTTGTATTTTCTTTAAGTCCAGCTAAATTTTGTTGTTTCTTTTTGGAATTATTGTCATTGTGTTGATGTATAGAATTAACATTTTTTCTAGACATGAAATTAGAACACTCAGATTCGGAACTTTCAGTTTGCACAGAAGTAGTGCTCATGTGTTTCGTTTGAATGGTTTTAGTCATATCTGTAGTCTCTGATGTAGAATGTCTGGTAATATAATCTTTTAATTTATCTTCTTCTTCATAATATGGATTTACTGTTTGTGTAGCTATAATCAAACATTTTGATTACAACATTAATACACTATTATTATGAATTTATTGAATAATAATTCACAAATAGTAATTACAATGTGTTTATGTAAAAAAAAGTCAATATCCATTGCCACCAGTTGAAGTTTAAGTTCCAGTAACAAAAACCATTCAAATAAATCATACTCTCAAGTCATTAAAAATACCCCACATGTTAAATAATCATATACCAGTGTCAACAACAAAACAAACCATAATCGTAACATACTTAACTAATAATAAAACTTCCACTATTCCTGGTTATACTACTTATGCAACTAACCATCCTGATGGAACAGCTTATGCAGGTATAGCTATACTAATAAAATAAAATATTTTACACTCTCCAGTTTTCTTCCACAACTTCAATCTAATTGCCTACAATCAACAAATATTTCCATAAATAGAAACTATATTCCTATACAATAGCCTCAGTATATTCTCAACCCAATAAGAAATTAACTTATCAGGAATTCACAACATTAATAGCCTCGTTTATTAATGCATACATAATGGGAGAGGGGGGTAGTTCCATCAATGTCAAACACCCTCTATAGGGTCCATATATAACTAATAATAGAGGCAGAACCTTACAGAAAATAATAAAAACAAGAAAAATTAAATGGAACTTCCCTTTATTCCTTACTTATTGTCCATCTGATAAAAAAAACTCAAATTTACTTGACTTGCTTATTACTAACCTAACCATATCCAATCCTAAATTGAAAACTCAAATATTCTCTTATCTGACTACTCTTCATTACTGTTAACAATACTTTAATTTAATCTCAACCAAAAACAAAAATAAATATCCTACTCTAACACCTGGCCAAACAAACTGGATTTAAATTAAACATATAATGGAAACAAAAATAATCTAACATCACTTAAATCTAACACAGAAATTGACAATACAATACACTCATTTACAAAAATAATTTAAAATATGGCACTAGAATCATCTCCAGAACCTTAACCTTTAAACCATATAAAACAAACCTTCCACATCATATTCAATAACTCCTTTTAAAAAAAAGACAAGTCTGAAACTGCTGGCAAATAATAAGAATGTTTAATTACTAATTCACTTAAAAAATAATATAACTCAGATATCATTCATATATAGTGTCTCTCTCTCTAACAATAAAAACTCAATTTGTGTAAGTAGAAAAAAAAATTAAATCACTACTAAACTATGCTCATACTAAAGAATAATGATAATACCTTGTCATATATAATTAATGATAAAGCCAATCTTATAAATACATATTTAGAGGAAAACTTCCAACCATATTCTGATATAACTGACAATGAATATTCCCTAACTATAGAAAATATAATAAACTAACCTCTTCCGGCCTTTCTCCGCTAAACACGCAACATCTTCTGAAATAATATTTATTATTAAAAAATCACTTTACAAAAAGCACTAAGGTAGGACATGATAACCATTCTTATTTTGAAAAACCTATCCAAAAAAGCAATATTATTTGTAATATATATCTACAATGCTTCTCTGAAACTTTTGTATATTACCCTATTAGCCTCCTTTCAACCTTTTCCAAAATACTGGAAAAAATCTTTCTTAAAAGAATTTACTCTATTTTAATTCAATGTCCCCTGGTATGTAAGTAATTGAACTCTACATAATGATCTAAACATAATATCAATCAGACATCTCTGACCAAGTTTCTAAAGTTACAAAAAATTTCAATAAAAAAACAATAGAATCATTCAAATCTCCTCATTTAAAATTTGTCTTTGGTTAGTTAATAATGGCATTATTACTTTTTGTATACATCTATCTGTAGAATAATATCAATAGATATTTTCTCTTGTCATATGAACCTCAAGTCCAAGATTCTAAATTATAAAATTTGCTTATTGTTATTTAATATAAATTGTAAATACATTTTTAATAGTGAAAATTAAAATTAATGTAACATAAACCAAGCTTAATAAGTAAAAATATTGATACAATTTATAATCTGGTTTGAAATTGAATTAAAATATGCAGTTTTAAGTGTGAAATATAATTTTTTGTTTGAATTGTATAAAAGTATTAAGTATACCATTTTAAAATTAATTTTAACATTTAATAACCAATGGTATGTAGTAACTTAAGTACCTTGATCTTTAAAAGTCATTGATACTTTTTTGATTCCTAATTTTTTTTGAGTAATCTTAGTTTGAGCTATTGCAGAACGAATTGATTTAATACTAGCATCAATTTTATCCAAATCTATAGATTTAATTTTCCTATTTGAATTTTCTGGGTTGGGTTCTTTATTTGATTCTTGTCTTAATTTGAAATTCTGCAAATATTTGAAAATAAAAAATTAATAATAATATTTAGACATAATAGACATAATATAATTTTAGACATATTGAAGCAAAAAATAAACACTAGAATTTAAATTAGCTTAAATAAAATTTAATAAATTAAGTGGCATAAAGAAAAAAGTCACACTTCAAACAGTTCAAACACAGATATTCACCATAAATAATATTGATTCTCATTTTATTTTACTAAGTAGTTAAAAATATTCTCAAGATGCAATTTTATTGTAACCTGTAATTTAAAGATAGTTAATATTATGCAGTGTTTACACATGGCAAGATAACAAAATATGAACTGAACTTTTCCCAACACAAATGGAACAATCTAAATTGTTTTTAAAAATAGAAACATAACGAAAATCACTCTGTACGGCCTAAGCTGGCATTATATTCTGTTTTTATTAGGTGCAAAATATGAGTTAATTTGTTTAGTAGTACTAATTCATTAAATATATCCAGGGTAAAACAAATTTGAGGGCTAGTAAAATAGTTTTCTCGGGTTGAATTGTTTTAATAGTCTGCCACTCATAGTTTTATCATTGATTAAATATAGAATTGTATATTTTAAATTAATGGTATCATGCATATTATATAGTTATGCATACATATTATTATTATTAATATTCAACTATACATTAAATGTATCCTTTACTGGTTGCCATGGTTTATAATACCATAGATATGACATCATTAAGATTCAAGACATCAAACAAATTATATTTTGTAAAGTATAAATATACTGATTTTATTGTTGCCATGATACATAAACAAAAAATAGATACACGTTGACGAAGAGTGCATTATTACAACTTAGTTGAAATCGAATGATAGAACAAAAATGACTTCAATTATTAATATAAACAGGTAAATTATTATACATTTATTTAAAACTAAAAAATTAGTTGAAATAGTATGAAATATCATTAATATTAAAGAAATTAAATTATTTTTATTATACAAATAATGAATTAAAATATTTTAAATTTAAATTTATTGAAAACTAAAAAAAAATAAGTATGTTTATTAAAATATATTATAAAATGCATATATTAAATCAGTAATAAACAATATTTATATAAATTAATAGTTAAATATTTAATAAATAGTTTTCTTTTTTTTAAGAATTTCTTTATACCTAGTATTTTATATTAGGGCAGCTCAAATTAGGATAACGATAGAAAGATTATGCAAAAGTATAAAAAAAAATATATGTACTTTAATATTAAATGTCTTATTAATTAAAATATAATTGAACGGTATACCAATTAATTTTTTTTTTAAAGAGATAGGAATTCTGTCTCTCAAATCAAGTAGTAATTGGTTAATATTATGTACAAATTTATTATTTAATATAATAAATATATTCTAAATTGAAATATATTTGTATTACTTATTAATCTTTTGATATGTCGCAATGGGTTCTATTACCTATTAGATTTTTCTAATAACTTTTGGTTAAAAGCTAATAAAAAAACAATAACCTATTAATACCTACTATAGGTACCAATAAAAACAATTTGTGTCAAAATAATTATATATGCTATCAAAATTGTTTTCTGTGGTAGTTTCTTTCATTCTTTGTGAGCAAGGTTTCATATTCATAAATCAAAATCTACCTTGTTGCAATTACAGTATTAAATTGAACACAATTAAATATTTTTATACACTTTTACACTTAAATAATAGATAAATATTTAGTAGTGTACCCGAATATTGGAGAAGGGTAATTTGTTTGATGGATTTACATTTTCTTTTGATGATTGAGTATCTTTTGCTAGTTTAGTCACATATCTCTTATTCTCTTGAATAAAATTTTTCTTGGGTTTGGCTCCACCGATTCCTTTAATAAAAAAAAAAAAATCAATTATAATTATGTGTTACAATGCTAAACTTAAGTTAAATACTGAAATTTACTATGTTCAATAGGGAAAAAATCTCTGATTGAACCCATTACAAGCGACGAATTTTTCTTCTTGTTAAACGTGATTTGATTATTAATAAACCAGGTATCATACAATAACAATTAAATTTAAAATATATTGTTAATTTTGAATAATATGTATAATACACCTAAAACCTAAATTATTATTAAATAATAAATCAACATTTAAAATATTAAATATTGATCCGTTAAAATTGAAATTGCGTTTTAATACTTAAAAAACTTATAAGATATTGCTATCTGTGACCTGAATGTCTTATCACTAAAAAAATTCCAAAGACATTGCTTAATTAGTTTACAATATAAAGTATACTCTTTGGTTTACAACTGTTTGCATTGAAATTATTATTATAATTATGTAATGGGATACATCAGTTAGGCGGGTTTTAAAATTAGCCAATGAAAAAATAAATCATTTTAAAAACAAAACTAAGGAAATTTAACTCCTAATGGTACTTACTAATTAGTATATTAAGTTAACATTGAGTTATGACTTATGACGATATTATACCTACAAATTTAACACACGTTTTTGCAATAAATACAATCTATAACCTATGAGTACCTATATTTTATTATAGCCATGAAGCTAAAACCAATTGTTAATTGTTATAGAACTATTTATTTAGGCGATTCTTTAACGCTCTCAGTTTGTAAGAGTAGTAAACAGTGCCCATCGGCCATCATATTTGTACTTAGTGGCCAACATTTTTGTACAGTGTAATGGATTATTATTGTCCACTAATAAGTACAGGGCTGGAGTAAACAGTTTTAATGGAACTTGTTCGGACTCCTAAAATGTATGTGATCCCTAAGCGTAATAAGAGTTTTGGCTATTTATCAAGGTGCAAAAATTCAAACAACTGTATAATAATAGGTAGCTACATTACGGTTTATGTAATAGAATTAAAATTAAATTAAATCGAACCATTTTAAATTTTCAATGGTCAAAAACGACTTGACAGGAAAAATGATAACACGTTGTAGAATTTCTGTATATTTGGATTTTTATCATTTTTTTTTTATATTTTGTAGATGACAATTTCATTCAGGTCGCCTATCCTTATACATTTTTAAACAAACTTTAAATGAGGCTAAAAAAATACAGGTATTTCTAATTGCTTAAAAGTTTGTGATTATATTAAGACTTTTAAGACTTCTGACAATAGAATTTTTTTTAATTGGAGTTCAACGGGACCTTTATGGTTGTATTAATATTTTTATTTTTCAAATAAAAATAAAACTTTAAAATCTAACTATTTCGCATTTATTTTTACAAAACGTGATTTTTTCCTATGAAGCAACTTCCTAACTTTATATAACTTTGATCTAGAAATTATATAAACACATTTTTTTTTTTTTTTTTTTGATAGATATTTTAAGTTTAAATTTTGAACGAAAACAGATATTTAAACGAAGAATAATGATGTTAGTTATCTCGTTGTAATTTAAAAATATTATTCGTGGGTTCTTTTAAAGCATATTATTATATTTTATACATACAATGAATTTTCAAATGTAATGTTTTCAGCAATAATTAATTCAATCCATACTGTATTACTGATAGTAAAATAAATATTATATTATGCATATAATATATTTATTATTTAGTAATATAGGTTAACAGGTTAGGTCTTCGCTCAAAATCGTTATTCGTATATAATTATATATATAATATCAAATTCAAATTTAACACAGTAATCTACATGACACTTAATATACAGCAGAATGGTACCTATTTGACCTTCTTTTTATATATAAAAGTATTTATCATTAACAACCCCAAACAGACGATAATTACGATTTAAAATTGTAGTTTGTACACTAGTCAATAAATAACAAATAGTTATTTTTGAATTATGGAAATAGTTGAACAATTGTTTTTTTAAACTAAGAATAATATTTCTTTTATTTATGATATTATTGCATACATAATTCATAGTTACTATATAGTTAGTACATATAATTATACGGTTTATCTTTCCATCATCTAATAATGTAATTTATAAGGCAAGAGGAACAGAGGATTTCAACCTCAAAAAAATACCGTTATCTTTTCTAAAATCTGATGTTTATTTATTTAGATTTAACTTCAATGACGATGACTACAATTTTATTTACAATATTGTGGACGATTTATGGAAAAATGTAATAAAAGTTGTGTCTGAAAGAACTCGAGATGAAAAAGAAATACACTTTATAAGCCGTTGCAATATTAATGCTATATTTCGATTATTTAAAGTAAAATTAGTTGTCTATAGTTAGGTTAAAATAATTATATTTATATATATATGTATATATTTAAAAACACCAGTCTTTCCAAATTATGTATTTCAAATTGGTTAAAATCGTGTAAGATTGTAAGAATTAACATAATCCTTACCATTTTTGTCCTACAAAATTTGGAAGACAATCGGTATAATAATATTATAATATATTTTTTTTAACATCACTTATTATTCTTTAAACAATTTTAGCTCCCGTATCCTCGTATCGATAATGAAGATATGATTACACAGTCACATATTTTTTTAGATCCTCCACCTCAGAGTGAGAAAGTTGCATTTACTTCTACATTAACTAAAGAAGATAAAAAAAAGTCTAAATTAAAAATTAATAAGCGCACTACGGGGATTAATGTAATAAGTACTATATATTAATTTAAATATTAATAAAATATGTTATTTACTTATTTGCGTTCGATTATATAAATGTAATTGTTCTATATTGATTTATACATAATATTATGTACTACATTACTCATTACTTAATAAGTTAATAGTTATATAACTTTTTATTTTGATGGCATGTTGTATCCTATATGTAACGGATTACCAATCCAGGATTTTGTATAGTTTGCACTACATTATTTATAAGTTTTAATAGATATAAGTTGTAAATGGTGTAACTTAAAAAGAATTGTTATTCATCTCATTATTTCAACAAATATTTAAATATTATATTTAATATGGAATTGTAAGAAAATAATTTATCTCAGATGACTAATAGTTAAATTAAAGAAAATAGAACATTATAATTATACATACATTTGTATATCAGATATATTTGATGGTTAATATTATTAGTATTCTAATAAATCGACATTCAAGTAAAATGTATTGTTGAGTAATGGATACCTTGTGCACTTACGTTAGTAACTACAGCTGTATTAGTGAAATTGTTTATATGAAAAGTATATTTACGTAGATAACCTAAATATTACTCGTAGGTATAGGGCAGAGGTTAAATTTCTTATTATTTATTTAATGAAAGAGAAAATAAGAAATAAAGTAAAGTGAATACAATTTAATATTTTAGTAATGATTTTAATTTATGAGTAGATCTACAAATTACAAATTAAAGTCTTATGCTTCATAGTTTTTTTATATTATATTTATTGGTTCATGTAACTTGTAATTTGTATTACACAATATAATATTAATAACATTAAAGTAGGCAATTACAAAACGTATAGGAAATAAAATACTTTTTTTTTCTATCTTAACTACCTATTTAAATGTAGATTTAAATATATTTTAATTGTTTATTTTTTTTTTTATGGGTTTTGTTTATGTAGTAGATGAGAGTACTTTTCAATACAAGTAGGTGGTGCCTAGCATATTGTACTGAAAATTAAAATGAATAATCAGCGTAGGTATATAAGTATTATGTTTTATTGAATATTTGACTATTGAATAATGCGTGATAAAAACAGCCATTTCAAATTTGGCGTTGTGCTCGTGTAGACTTAAATACTATCTATAAATGTTATGAACTTTTACAATTGACATAATTTAGTCAGTGATGTGTCCAGAACTTTTTTTATGGATGGGCCACAATAGTTAGGTTCAGAATGGTTTTATCCCCTCCTCATTTTATAATTTGATCTACTTATGTAATAGTATTTTTATTCTAAATTACTAATTTTAATATTTTTAAAATAAATAGTAGGTTACCTTTTATTAAAACATAAACTTTAAGACATAATTTACTTTAGTTTTTAGATATTTCATACTTGGATTAACCATAAACTTATAATAATTGTAATAGAAAAATTAATGGAAACAAAAACAATATTTAGAATATCCTGTATAATATAAAAAAACTACAATTTATTTTTAAATATTCAAATCTTTTGAAAAACAAATAAAAAGTTATAAGTATTAATAAGTAATAATAATAAATAATAATAATATTTTAATAATACATATTAAAACATAAGTTTTACAAATTAAAAATCGAATCAGTATTTTTAATGTACAGTATAATTATAGAGAAAATGATAATTTACGGTTTTTGCTTGTTGCAAATTCATCTATGACTGATGTTGGATCTTGTATTAACTGTCCACTCAGTTCCCTCTCGATTGATAAAATTGTAGTATTATGAAGTCTTTCACTTGTCATTGTTGATCTTAAATATGTCTTGATTCTGCGCATTGCTGAGAAGCTCCTCTCAGCAGTCGCACTAGTGACAGGTATAACTAAAACTCGAGTAACTATTTCATTAATTTCTTGAAAAGCAGATTTCATAATTGTTAATTCTTTGTGAAGCTCTACAATATTAATTGTAGTATTTTCACACATATTTTTTACTAAAATTGATTGAGAAGCAATAGTTTCCATATTACACATGTTGTCTTGTCCATAAATATTTACCAAGTATTTGAATTTTTCAATATCCTTAAAATGACTGGAATTTGGATCACATGCATCAACAGCAGTTAATATATCTATGTTTTTATCAAATCTAGAATTCATTTCTCTAATAATTGTGTCTATAATTTCAAAATATTGATGTCGAATTTCATCTTTATCATTTATAATCTTGAATTTGAGAGAATTATTTTTACCAACTGTAGAATAAACATAACTATTGTTCAATTTTGATGGTAAATTCATTTTTTTACTATTAAGGTTTCTTTTATACAAAGCTTTTGAAAAAAATTACACAACTTCAACATACCTATAGTAGATATGAAACTAAATAGTATAAAAAGACAAATGTATTACGTAGGTAGTTTGGCAATTATTAAAAGTATCTAATTTTCAATTATTATAAAATAAGTATCATACTATATTCATTAGCGATTAATTATTCTAAAAATTACCCATTAAATGTATATTTGATTGTGTAAAAATACTATGTTAGCAGAGACAATTATTATATATTTTTTCATTGTGTTATTCAACTGTATTGTAATTTTGTTTAGTTAGTATTTATATTATGTAGCGTGAATGAAATTATTTAGTATAAATTATTTATATTATTTTCAATATCCTTTTTGATTATGGGCTAATTTTTTATATTATATTTCAATAAGTTTAAGTTATTTTTGTTTTATTTAGCAACCATGACTTAAACAATTTATTACATTTTGACTGTACTTCAAGGTGACCCCTATGTTTAATATGTACAAGTAATAAATATTAATCGATATCATTATCGTGCAGATAGTATTTATGATATCGCTCTGGGTCGGGTAATAAAAGGCACAGGGAGCCAGTCCAATCTCAACGACGTATCGGGAACATTGCCGATCATTACCCGTCGTATAGTAACACCCAAAAACAATCATTGTAAAATAGTGTGTTATTTCAATATTCTTTTATTAATAATAAAATCATTAATTATTAACAGTCCATTAGTATTTTTTGTTTTTATTTAAATTATAAATTACAAAGTTTTACAACTTAAGTGTAAGCAACGCTTCATTGCTTATATGCACGCCAAGCCACGAATCACTGATTCTCATTATTAATACATTATACATAAATACCTTCGTCTAGTGAGTTGTGAAGAATAGTAGAATATAGTTTACATACTTACATATATCCATACATACATACACACATACATACACATATCATTATTGCAAACTCCTAAACATATTATAAAGTTTACAAATATTATATATAATCACATACCTATACGGCCTACGCATAATGTATATTACAAATTATATTTATACATATAACATCACACGTATCTAAGCTTGTTGTATAGCAACAATAGTTTTTTTTCTTAATACTTCGGTTCTCTGCTTCACTTCGTTTCTTTTTATTATTCATTATTATTTTTTAATAGTAAAAGTACCTGTATAGTTTAAAAATACATTAATTTAGTATAAATAATTTAAAAGTACCAAATATATTTAGTTTTAGATTGAAGACGATATCAAGAAAACCCACAAAAAAATTATTAATATAGAAAGATCCTAATTATACTAGTTTTAGTATCCTTTTGCTTGGTTAATATTGCATATTCAAATATTTTTGGAAAGCCAAAATTAGTAAGTACTAAGTTTAAAATATATACAAATTATTATAATTTTTAATTTTTTTTTTTTTAATGTACCCAAGAATAAAACTATTATTGAAAACAATCAAGAATTAATGCCAAAAGAAATCAGTTTGATCAAACAAAAAATTAATTTAAAAGAAAAACAAGTATCGTCAAATATGCAAATCGCACAAGTAAAATCCACCCTCTGGCCGAGGGTAGCAGAGAAGGAGATGGCGTCGTGGGACGAGGTACGTGAAAGTGCACTTGGAGCGTTCAGCGGTAAGTTGCCAAAACATCACACGTTTTCCAGCCACCGGCGTTGGCGTGACGGGATCGTGGGCGTCGCGCGTTTGGAGTCGCAGACACGCGAGACCCTCTAACGACAGCTTCGGCCGCGCACGGAGCGACGGAGACTAGCAGCACTACGACTGCTTTTACAGTGAACGGAGGTGACTCGTCACGGCGGTGACGGAGACCGCAGAGCGCGGTGGGTGAGTGGTAGGACTATAATAGTAAGGCGCTATAAAGATTAAATAACATTTCTAGTGCTTTAATTATAATGACTATAGGAACAAGGACGTCAGCAGCTCCAGCCTCACAGAAACAATTCGTTTCAGGGTCCGGCGGTGCGCGACTCCGCGGCGCAGTCACCAGACTATGCAGACGCGGGGCCGACGGAAGACGCCAGGGCGAAAACCGCGGAGAGTATCAGGACAGCGATGCTGTCCACCGATTCTTTCTCTTTTTCGCCCAGTGGTCATCTCCCGTCGGCCAAGTCTCGCCTGCTCCGGTTGCAGCCGATTCCGCAACACCACCGATATTATTGTCTTCGCCGTCGCTCGCTCCGTGTTTTGGTCGCCGTCGCCGTCACAACAGTCGTCTACAGCGTCCGCAGCAGCGCCGTCGTACGTACTAGCCAATCGCTGTCAACTGCAGTAGTCGGCTGTTCCTCGGCCGTCGTGGTCGTCACAGTTATCATCGCGTTCCCGAACAGACGAGTACACGAACCTCGTCCGCGGAAACGTTGTTGAGGTGATCAGTAGTCCGATACTTGTCATCGTCATCTGCACCCGCTCGCCATCACGTATCCCTCACTTCGTCTCTCTCTTTTTTATTATCTATTATTATTATTATCATCAGTATTGTTGTTGTATTTTTGCACCATTTGTGTTCCACGTTTTGTTGTATTAATTATTGTTGTACGAACATTTCTCGTATTATTTTGCACCATAAGTGCCTTTTTTCGTTTATAATTATGTGCCGAATTATTTCTGGTATTCTTTGCACTGTAAATTCAATATATTTTATTATTATGTAATATGCAATAATATTATGTAATAAGATTTGTTACGATGTATTTTGTGATATTTATACACAATTTTTTTTGTGGTTCTTATATAAATTTATTAATAAAAATGATCACAATATTATTGTAAATATTTATTTTTTTAAAAATTGTAATAAAATATAATAAATTCGTTGTTTGTTTAAACACCATATTAATACAGAATGTATCACAAAGATCCAACATATGGAATAACTTTTGTTGTGTTCAACATTCAAATTTTTTTTTTTTTTTTGTTTAATTTATAGACGCTTGCACTACATGTATAATATAAAAAAAATGATTTTATTTTTTAATAGTGTAAATAAAAAAAATTAAAAAATTTTTTTTTGAAAAATGTAAAATAGCCAATTTGTAAATATGATTTTTGGAAAAATTTTGATGGTGAAAGTATCCCTTAAAGTTCAATCGTTTATTCTCTACAATTTTTTGAAGCTTTTGGAAATTTTAATTATTTTCTCCTTTATTGTAATAAAATAAACCATTATCAGTTATTACCAATAACTAATTACAATGACTACTATCGATTTATTTTTTTAAAAACTTTTGAAAACTTATAAAAAATTAACAATTGCACTTTAAGGGATATTTTCACCATCAAAATTTTTCTAAAAATTATATTTACAAATTGCTTATTTTACATTTTTCAAAAAAAAAAAAATTATTTTTACTATAAAAAAATTTATATTATACATGTAACACAAGCGTCTATAAATTAAACAAAAAAAAGAAAAGAATTTGAATATTGAATACAATAAAAGTTATTTCATGTATATCAGATCTTTGTGAGACACCTTGTATATGTTGTTTTTATTTTTTGTATTATAGAGTATATTTTTATTTATTATTAAACAGAATAGTGGGCCACACTGAACATGTTCGAGTAACATCTAGAATGAAGAATTAACATTAAATTAATTAAGAATATAACTTTTTTTCTTACGTACCAAATCTTAATAATATATATTGTGTTTTTTGACTAAGTGAAAGAATATAAATTTACCCGTCCACTAAACGAGTAAACCTTGTGAAACATAAACGGAATAGCTATTATATATAATATATTTAATAAGGTCGGCAATTGTATACCACTTTGCTGTAGGTATAGTAGTAAGTATCGAACTGTCGAGTGGGTTACTATACAATGGATGTGTTAAATTTGAATTCAATGATATATTTTATAGGTGTAAACATATTGGTGTATAAATTAGTGTATATCAAAACGACATCGAGTGAAGACGGTCTATCAGCTAACACATTACTAAGGATATAGTATTATGATATCATTGCTATTAAGTAATAATTGTTAAAGTAATTAATTTTAATATTAATAATACAGTATGTTGAATTAATTTTTGCCGAAAATATTATTGTGTGTATAAAATATAAAATATAAAATATAGTAATATACTTAAAAGTTTTGTGTACCTATGAATAATATTTTTAAATTATGACGAATAACTAATAACATTATCATTATTAGGTATTTTTTACTTAAATATTTAATTTCGTCCAAATTTGAAGTTAAAATGTCTATAAAAATCAACCATGTTGATACATTTAAAATTTTGATCCTAAACTATAAAAATCGAACATTTTATACATTCTTAACTACAAAATAATTTATAAGTTTTATATATTTTGATGAATTTTATCAAAATTTGAACTATAAATGATTATAATAAAAAAGTATATACAGTGGGGAATAGAATCGTTCAGTTTAGTTTATCTAACTAAAGCCGTGATTTTAAGTGTGGCGGACAAGCGCCTTACGAGGGTGTTTTAATTTTATACTAAAATATAATTTATACACACACTATTGTAGTCATCAATTTTTATATTAGTATAATATCAAATATGAAATAGAAACATATGAAAACATATTTTTGTAGAAATTTGAAGCATATATCAAGTTTATTTTTTAAATACAATTGTGGTGGGCAGGAAGTATTTTGGGTGTTGAAGCGAATGAAATGGCACTGGTGGTAAATGCATAGTCGTATTATTGTTCTGTGGTATTTTAACGACACACAAGATATAACAGTATAAGGTATAACACTAAAGTACTTTTAATTTTTCAAACTAAAACACATTAACGCATAGCGTATAACTGTGACCTGTGTATAAATACTAAATAAATAATTGTATCAACATTTTAAAATTAGAGTTTTTACCATTTAAGTCATATTTATTCCAATGCCCTTGTTTCCTTTAAAAAATATCTTCCAAATTCCAAATATTATTACTATAGACGGAGATCCCATAAAATATTGAGGGACTCAATAAATATTTTAATAAAAAATAATATAAATATTTTTTTTATACGTATTACGTAAATACTGTGAATAATAATAAAAAAAATATCCATACACAATACTGTTATCTGTACTAAAGCACGATACTGCTTATTTTCTAATTTTTAGGCAGCTTTAACTTCGAATTATTTTGGGGGGGACTAAGCCCCATAAGCCTCCCTTTCCTCGATCTCCGCCAATGATTATTACTTGTTCCTACCTATAAATATTTCTTACAGTATTATTTTTTTTAGAACAAAATACCATTGGAACAAATGTTTTATGGAATTACAGACGCAGTTCTGTGATAAGTGATAACTGTGCAAGATTGCTTTTTTTTAATTTGTTTATGTTTGCAATAGCAAATATAGCTAATATTATCACTATAGCAATAGTGATACTCGTAGCCAGACTAAACAAATTGTTTATAAAGTGTATATGTTTTTAAAACAACTGTCAACAAAACCAGATTTAACCGCCGATTTTTTTAAAAATACACAAACACGTACTGCCGAAGCATGTGGATTATCAGAGCGCACTGTCCGACGTATTTGCTCCGAATCAAAAGAAAAAGCCGAAGAATCAACGTCAGGTATGGTATTTAAGTCTCCACGCAAAGGTTACAAACGTGCAAAAATTGTGTCGGAGCTCGACGATTTTGATTCTGATGTCGTTAGAATTGTGCACGAATTCTACGATCGAGGTGAGTACCCAACTGCACAATTGATACTAAATGTTCTAAGACAAAAAATCAATTATTCCGGATGCTTACGCTCGATGCAATATCTATTGAAGAATTTGAAATTTTCGTATAAGAAGTGTAATGATGGCCGTAAATTTTTGATGGAAAGAAATGATATTGTTGCACTTCGTTGTAAATTTCTTCGAGAAATCTGTACGTTGCGCGAGATGAAGGATGATCGCCCTATCGTTTATATTGACGAGACATGGGTTAACCAAAACCATTCGAGGTCAATGATATGGCAAAATGAACACGGCACTGAAGGATTGAAAGTTCCAACGGGGAAAGGAGGTAGGCTTATAGTGTGTCATGCTGGAT